>OX352772.1:314248017-314848017 GCA_947095535.1 Poecilobothrus nobilitatus | reverse complement strand
CTGTATTTTCTTACTTATATTTAGCTTATTTTGGAAAATAGAGAAAAATTAAAAAAAAGAAAAATATACCAGCTAACGTGTAAAAGAAAATTTAAAGAAAGGTGTTATATATTATATGTATAATAAATATATTAGATATCTGGAAGAAAAATTTTAAGATAAAAATGATCAAATTTTAAAGATAGGTACGTAACGATTTCAGTAACAGATGAAAAGAAAAAAAATTGAAGTTAAAGAAAAAATTACTTATAAAGTGGAATATCTATTTACAATATTGTTATACTCAAGAAAACTGGTTTAAAAAATTTAAAAACATACAGAATCAAAAAAGTTTATTTAACATCCTGCTAAATTCATGAGATTCTTAAATCTGCGGTGCAATAATGAAGGCTAAATATATTATATTTTTTGTCGTTTATTAATAAAAGTTTAAAAAGAAATCCTATAGTTTACAATAATAACTCATACATTTTAAATATTTAATTTCCTTGTTATTTGATATAATATGTGTTATATACTTGAAATGTTTTGGTGTATAGAAGGGATGCACATATTCAGTTAAAAGACTATAAAATTGTCATAAGATAAATTAAAAAGAAAGCATGAGATGAAGAAAAAAACCTATAAGAATATAAAAAAAAATGTTTCAATCTTTTTAAAATTATTTTGCTTTTATGCTATTAGAATTTAATTCCTGTTAAAAAATTAAAATAAACAAGGTATTACGTAAAAACAAAGATTTTTAAAGGGGCTCTTTTTCAAAATGACACCAAAAAGTCTTTTAGAATTGAGACAAAATTCTTGCATCAAAATTTGTAATTCCTCATAGAATTTTTTAAGTAAAAAAAAATTATGAAAATTAAAGAACACTTCAATTCATTCAATAGAAAACTCTAACGAAAAACTGTTATAATTGAAAAATATTACATTGAAGCTTTAATTTTTATGCTAAGCTTTAATTATAAAAAAGTGAAAGTTTAATGTTTCGAAGGAAAACAAATGAAAAAAGGGAGACCACAGGGAGACTTAATAAACTTTTGAAGGGAGAGTTACAATTTTTTTTTCGAAGTAGATCCAAAGATTTTCCTTCTCTCAAAATTTCTATCTAAAAGCGTTCCGGATATATAAAAGAGTTGAAATTTAACAAAATTGTAATTTTATAGAATGGTAAATAAATTATATAATTTTTATTGTTAAAAAAAAATTCCTGTCATTTGAGGTTATTTAAAAATATAGGTGTTATCAACTTTGTAACGATTTGATATATCTGTAGCTTTTGTCACAAAATGAACCCTGATAAACAAATCAAGTTATTTTTACAAAATTGGAAACAATAGACAGAGCATTCCTGGAATACCACATATTTCCAATGATTTCTAGCAAATTTTTTTTTAAATTTTTAGTGCCTCAAATAGACTCTAGAGGACGGACAAAAGGTTAAAGGGGGGGGGTGTATATCCGTAATGGGTGGGGTTATATAAAAAAGTACTTCAGAATATTATTTTTTAATGAGAACTATCATTCATGGTTAAAATTGATTTGTTATATCTTAAATGGTGTAGAAGTTCTGTAAACAAACTAACCTACGGACGGACAGAATGAAACTAATAAGTAAATTTTTAAAATTTGTTTTATAAAACGTGCTAAAAAGACAAAAATATTGCAATTTTTTATATTATTTAAAATAAATTTTATCTTTTTGAAAGATTGAGATTTCGCGTCACATTAAAAATTGATAGTAAAATTTTATATAAAATTGAATTAAATACAGACTTTTTAAATAATATTATTTGTAAAATTATTTATAGATATATATGTACATGATAACAATTTATGCACATACTATAAGTTATAGACTAAAATATAATCTAAGTTCTTCAAAACTTTATAATCATTATCAAGGAAGTTCAGAAATTTATGTATGGAATCATTATAAGTTTTATTTTGCTTCGATGTAAAAATATACGCATATCTAATTGAGTGACAAATCTTATAATTAATAAGAGCTTACAGTTGTTTTTTTTTTTAAACAATTCCTGAAATTGAATTTAAAACAACTTACAATTAAAATCTTCAAATTTTACATAAATACCTATTTCTATTTAACTAAGCGGTTTTCCTTTAAAAAGACACATTAAGACATCTTAAGAAAGATTAGCTTATAACAGTGTTGTCTAAAATATACTATAACAAAAACGACATTTTATACAGTATTTAAATAATATACCTATAATTTTTTTTCAAATATTTATGATTTAAAAATTAAAAATAATATTAGTTAGGTAATCAACTAAAACGTTTAAACTGCTTGAATCATATTTAATATTTTGAATCGAATTTCGATTTATTTATACTTTAGACACAAAATTTTATATCCATTTATGAGATGATTTCAAAAATAATTCTCAAAATTGAAACTGTATTTAAAATGTATTAAAGGTATACGTAATAACATAATATGAAAAGAATATAAGAAATTAATATAAGAAGAATATAAGGAAGTAATGTATGATGACAGGATATAAGACCACAGATCATAAAACTATAATCGTCTTATAAATCATTTCAACGGAGTACAACATCATAATTGCATTATGGAATTTCGAACCAACCAAACAGGTCTTAAAACTATAAATTCCATGAAACATTACCCTATATTTTTTATACCCGTATGAACTATGTTCAAAGGTATATTAAATTTGTCATTACGTTTGTGGCACCTTAAAGGAGTCAAACTAGATATTATAGTGTCAAAGTTATGAATCGAATTCTGAGTCTGTTAAGCCATGTACGTCTGTTTTTCCGCATGATAACTCCAAATACAAAGGAGCTAGGAGGCTGAAAATTTTCCTACGTCACTTTTGCAAAATTGTTAGTCACGCTATTTAACTCCAGCATTTTTGGCCGGCGGGTTGAAGTAGCTGCTATACGTCTTCCTTTATATGAAAATAAGTCAGTAACTGTTGAAATTAGGAATGTGAAATTTTGCAAAATGGTGTTGAGTTACAGGCAACAACTTCTGTAAAATTTGGTTGGACTAGTGCAACAGGTTCGGGTAGCTGTCATACAACTTTTCTTTTTAAATGAAAAAACTCAGTTTATATTGAAGCTAGGTATCTGGGATTTAGTGTCGAGGTGTCGAGTTACATGCTAAAAACTTTTATAAATTTTGTTAGTTTAGAGTTGCAGATTCACGCTTCTTGCACCTCTTGGAACTTAATGAAGCTAGACGTCTGCAATCTTGCAAAAGATAATCAAGTTTTAGGGCAATCACTTCTGTAAAATTTGATTTTGCTGGTGTAATATAGATTTAGATAGTTGTCATACAACTCCACAATTTACTTAAATATATCTTGGTAGTTAACGTCCGTACTAAAACATCTGAAATTTTTTAAAGGATGATCAAGTTTTATGGAAACAGGATATATTACGTTCATACGGGTGTCTCAGAGTTGACACAGTCTACTCTACTGTACTCTTTCTCGTTTTTTTTAGAAGATATCAAATAATGATAGAATTTAGTATTTTTAAAGACATTCCGCAGCTAATTTAAGGATAAAAGAAAGTTTAATATGCTATTTTTAATAAAATTTTCTTACAAAAATGTCTGGTAATTGTGTTACATATTATTTTTCTTATTATTCTTAACTATTCTTAACTAACATTCTTATTTTTCTTAACTAATTATTGATATATTTAATAAGTTTTTAAATGTATGGCAAAAAATTGCTGCTATACAATAAAAGCATACGAAAATATAAAATCTAAAATACCTATAGAGTTGAGTTGATTACAGTCAGCGTTTGAATAATTTGTTGAGGCGGACGGTGTATTTTTATAATTTGTTAATAGAAGGGTGAATATATAAAATATTTTTATTTAGGAAGGGAGATATATATAATTTTAATTAATTAGGAGGGGGGTATTTTAATAATTTGTTTAGTGGGAGTTCCAACCATTTTAATGAGTGTATTTTTATTTATTACCACACAGCTCTTCCGTTAAAAAATATAATTTTTTTTTTTTTTTTTAATGATTACTACTCGCATACTATAAACAATAAAAACAACTTTATAATGTCATTCCTGAGTATTTTGAGTCTCGAATTCATATTGTAAATATTATGAATTAATACCAAAAAATTAAGATGAATAATTAAAAAAAATTGATAAAAAAACTACAATATCCTTTTGTAGTATTGAACTAGCAGCCATGGTGAAAAAAAATGCTATAATGAAATGATAATATTTTTTTGTCCCATTCAAATAGCTCATAAAACTATTATGGCGTAATTACCTGTGACTTTATATCGTGTCACAATAAACCATAATAAAACCAAAATATAAAAAAATACAAGAAAATAACAAAGAGTATATCTTTTAAAGTTTATATTTAAAATTACCACATAAAAACGATAAAGAAAAAATAATTTTCTTTTTACGTTTCTCATTCTTTTTACTTTTTTTTTTTCTTCTCTTTTCTTCTTCAATTTATTTTATTATGTATGTATATATATATATATATATATATGTATACATATATATTATATTTTTTTAAATAAAATAAATATCAAATAGCTGGGTAATATCAATGTTTGTCATCTGACACGACAATCAATTTAAGGAGTTTTTAAATGATTCTGAAAGAATGTTGTTTTTTCTTTTTTTTTTTTTTTTTTTTTTGAAGAAAAGAAAAAAAAATTATATGTTACAATTTTCTTTTCT
Source organism: Poecilobothrus nobilitatus (assembly GCA_947095535.1). NCBI lineage: Eukaryota > Metazoa > Arthropoda > Insecta > Diptera > Dolichopodidae > Poecilobothrus > Poecilobothrus nobilitatus. The sequence continues at coordinate 314,843,293 of OX352772.1, read as the reverse complement.
AATATACATTCTTTCTTATTCTAACTTCTTTCTTCTTCCTTTTTTTTTTTTTTTTGTGTTCTTGGATTTTCTTTATATCATATTATTTTTGTTATTTGTTCTTCAATTGGGGTTTTCCCTACTTCTTACAGACACTAATTTTCTTGATAAATTATTATGAAATTTAATGTTGTATCTGTGTTTTTTGTATGATGATAAAATTTTATTGGTGAACATGGTGAATTTTTTTTTGTATGTTGTAAATTGTAAATAAATGTTTTTTTTTTTTTAAGTATTTTTTTTATTTTTATTTGTTTTTTTTTATTTTTTATTTTTTATTTTGTTTTTGTTTTATGTATTTTAGATGTGGAAATGAAGTGATAATGGACAATTTATATTCGCAATTATATATATATATATAAATTGTTTCTTTATCTTAAGATTTTTAAATTATTTATTAATGTATTAAAAAGGAAAAAAAAAAAAACAAATTAAATAAAATTAAAATAAGTAAAATAAAATAAATAAAATATAATATTATATAAAATTTAAATGTATTTATAATATAAAATTAAAAACATATAGGTAATATTGTTTTTTATACAGTTTTATAATAAAAAAAAATTAAAAATAAAAATAAAAAAATTATAGGTATTTTAAAGAAATATAATATGAAAATGCTTACATTAGAAAAAAAAATTAAAGGTGGAAAAATATGGGCTATGATTTTAACAATGTTACAATACATTTTTTTTTTCGTTTTTTATTATTTTATAATCATCCATTTTATTTTATTTAATCTTCTATTTTGTTTTTATTGTGATAAGATAGAAAAATATTTTTTTTAATCGTGTTTTTTATCTTCTTTGTCTCTTTTCACAATACTCTATTCATGGCGTAGTACTGAATAAAGTACTATATTTAGGAAAATTAAATATTTTATTGAGTGACATTTTCATTAACATAAGCCAATTCTTTATTTTTTTTTTAAATTTTTATATTTAGAAATGTAATATTTATTAAAAATTTTTTAAAATCAGTTTTTTTTTTTTTAATTTTAAATAAAACAATATTTAAAGTAACTAAATTGCTAATGAAAAAAAAATTTAGATAAATTTAACCCGAAATGAAATTTAAGTTGGAATACATTTTTTTGATTGGAACAATTTAATATTATCAAAAATATTTATTTACATTTTTATAATAAAAAAATGAGATGTCAAAGTAATTTTCTAAAATAATTTATAATGGATAATGATCCATTTAGTAACCATTATATATATATATATATATATATATATATATATATATATATCTACATATCTCAAATTAAATAAACCTATATTGGTAATTAATAAACATGTCACTTCTTCTTTTTTGTATCCTCAAACCGCTAAGCGGGTTATAGACGAACAATTAATTCCTTGAACCTAAATCAATTTCTATCGATTGGCTTTCATTCTCCCAACGATCTTTTTCATCTTCTTTCTGCTGCAGCTTCATTCAAAACACTACTTCTCCATGTTGTTTTTGATGTTCCTAGATCCCGCGCCTACCTTGAGAATTCCATTCAAAATATTATTTTAAACTTTTAAAAGATCTTTCTAAATGCCAAACAGATTTTTCGAATAAAATTTTTTAATATTTAGAAATGAATAGAAAAAAACAAAATTTATTAGGAAAAGCATAGGAAATTCTAAATTACAATACCTATGAATGGATTATATAAGAAATTAAATTAAAATAAATGAAAAAAATATAAAAACTAATAGATTTTCTCTTAAATTGAAACTGTTTCATTTGTATGTCATTGCAAATTTAAAGATTTCATTAATTTATCTTTAAAATCACTTCAGTTCAGCCCAGATAACCAAAGATTACATTAAATTAAATTCGTCTTATCACAAAAAAAAAAAAAAGATATAAATTTTTTTATTTTTTTTATTTTTTTTAAACATAATCAGTAAAACATTTTTGTTTTCCAAAAAAATTGATACACACAGAAAATTTATAACTGCATTTAAGACAGCTTGAATATGATAATGATGATATGATGCAAAAGACGTTATTTAGTTTTTGTTAATAGAATTATAAAAAAAAAAAAAAAAAAACTTTTGGTCTAAATTAAAAACTTTTTTTTTTTATTTTATTCCTATAATTATAATTAAATAAAAAATTAACAGCAAGTAAAATTTAAAAAAAAAAAAATTATTATTATTTTTTTTTCCTTCTTTGATTTAAAATCTTTCAACTTAAGTTTTAGTCCTTTGATCATTCCAATTTAGGTTCACTTATATATAATTTTTTTTTTTTTTTGTTTTTTTTTTTATTTTCAATTAAAATAATTTATTTGTATTCTTTCGATTTTTTTATTTAAAACGAAAAAAAAAAAATATCATTACAGTCAGAGTTATGGGAATGGATGATAGCTACCATCAAACAGTTTTTGACGAAAGTTTGGCACTCATTGATACTCCACTTATAGTTTCAACCAGTACACATTCCTTCCATCATCATAAGGGTATCACATATCCATACAATTTGACTGCATTCCAAGGAACCAATACTGCATCAGTGGAAGTAGATGGCAGTAGCACCAACGGCTATGATTATAAAAGTATGTCATTTCGGTGTGTTAAAATCAAAAAAAAAAAAAAAGAAAAAAAAGAAAAAAAAAACTAAAAACCTAAAAACTTACAAAAAACAACACATTTAAAAAAAAAAAAAAACAATTATATAGGTGTGCATATATTTTTAGATATTTTTATTTAGATTTTTGTATTTTTTTTTTTTTTTGTTTTTAACTAATTTTATAATATTTTTGAAAAAAAAAAAAAAAGTTTAATATCTGAACACTAAACAGGAACACATTTTTTTTTTTTTTATTCTTCTAAGAAAAAAAAAACCTTTTTTAGAAACAGCAAAAAAAAAAAGGATCAATAAATAGACTTTTCAATTACAAAACAAAAAATATTAACTCTAATTAATATTAAAATATATAAATTATAAAAAAATAATCGATTTATTTAATTAATCGATTATAGAAAATTAAAAATTAAATTAATATAATAAATAGAATTTTGATAAAAGCTAAATACAACAAAACTTTTAACAACTTAGTTATAACATTTGTAGGCAAAAAAAAATATTTGCTTATTATAATTTAAGTTTTTTGTTTCTAGTTTTTGTTTTTTGTTTTATGTTTTTTTTTTTTTTAGAAAATTGTTACCATATAGATATATTTTTAATTTAAATTAAAGTGTTTTTAATTTGACTGAATTTTAATGTTCAAGGATAATTTTTAAATATTTCAAAGTAATAATATGAAATAATTTAGTTTTTTCATATCCTTTTGCAAAGCCCCTATATTGACTCCACATGTTAATAGTGACCTCAAAAGTAAATATTTTTTTTGCAAATTTTGTTGCATAAATACAAATTACTTCAGTTTTTTTTTTTTATTCCCCTGCCACATAAATGTTACAAGGAATTTCATTTCCAAGTGCGGCTATAAATGCCGTAAGAGAGAATTATTCTTACGATGTGTGTGGGATTTGAATCGAAAACTCCCTTCTTAGTGTTTACAGCTCTTCCACACAAGGTCACCAAAAACCTCATATAGATATAATAGATGTCCAAAGTTTCATCAGATATCTAAAAATATTAGATTTTCAATTTTGGATCACTTCAGCTACGAAACGAAGAGATTACATTTCAAGCAGACCTGTATAATATTGAGTAAAATGGTACCTAAGGACAGTTGTAAGTACCATTACCTGTTACTCATTACTTTGTCAAGTACCAGTATTACTTAAATTTCGATACTTACAAAATTCAAAGTATAATTACAAGAATCAAGTAAAAATACTTGCAATTCTCAAAAAGTAATTAAATTTTCAGTTTAATTACTTTTGTAATTATTTTTTGGTACTTAAGGGGGTCACTCCCACGAAAATAAAAAAAAAAAATTGATTTTTTTTATACCGAATCGGTAATAAATTCGAGGGAGTGACTCCCTTAAGTACCAAAAAATAATTACAAAAGTAATTAAACTCAAAATTTAATTACTTTTTGAGAATTGCCAATATTTTTACTTGATTCTTGTAATTATACTTTGATTTTTGTAAGTATCTAAATCTAAGTAATACTGGTACTTGACAAAGTAATGAGTATCAGGTAATGGTATTGGTAATTGTACTGATACTTGAATTGTACGGGTCTGATAATTTACGAATATTATCATTCTTAAAAATTTTACCCTTAGTAAAAGTTTGTAACATTAAGAGTTTAGAAGTTCCAGAGGATTCAAAATTTCAGTTAAACGGTAATGGTGAAATTGAATGCTGTGCATTTTAAAAAAAATAATCATTTGTTTAACATTTTTCTTTAACCATTTTAACTTTGGTTAATTTTTTTTTTGCTTAATTATGTCTAAAATTTCATTTCTTTGTGTTAAACAATGTAAAATTGTGTGTTTCTACACAGTCGGAGTGAAAACAGGACAGGCGAACGAACGGAATAAAACTAATAAGCAATTTCTTAAAATGTTTTTAAAAATATTTTTAATAAAATTAATTAAATGGTAACATTTTTTTATTCAAAAAAAAAAATTATTTTTTTTCTTTTTGCTATTTGTAATAGATATGCTGTATTAAAACTTGCATTTCTACGTTGAAAATCTTGATAATAATTTTATTTTAGTTTTTTTCGTTATTATTTTTTTTTTTTATTTATTTATTTAGGTAATTTATAATAATTTTCAGCTTTATTATAATAATATTTTTTGCCAATTGTTATAAATCTAAGGAATAAAAATAAAATGGTGTAAAAAATCAATAATTAATATTAGAATATCAATAATTTTAGTTATAGTTTATAGTCTGCCCTCCCTCCCCCCCATCCCACATTTTCACGCTGTTTTTTAGAATATCGTCGAAGAGGAAGTAGCATACATCATATAATATTATGTATTATTATTTGACTTGATATATTTATTATATTTAATTTAGTGATTTATTTTATTTTTTATTATTTTTGTATAAAAAGTATCTAAATGTTTTTTATATATATATATATATATATATATATATTTAATATTATTTTAATTAAAAAATGCTGCTTCTTTTTTTTAAAAGAATATACCTAGTTAGAAAAAAAATATATAAATATTATATAGGTAAAATTCCTTTTGTTAATATTGGTTAGTAAGTAAATCCTTTAAAAGTAAGTAATTTACTTTTTGTTTTTGTTACTTTGTTTTTTTTTTTTTTTTTTTTGTAAAATTTTTTTTTTTTGTCTTTTTTGTTACTTTAACGAACCAATACCAATCCCAAAAATTTTTTTGTGATAATGTGTTTTTACGTTCGGTTTCGTTAAAATATTGTTCAAAATATTATATATACATATTTTTGTTTTTGATAATAATGTTTAATATCTAATTTTTTTTCTTTTTCTTTTTCTTTGTTTTGTTTAAAAAAAAAATTTTTTTTTTTATTTTTATTGTTTTAAAAAAAAGAAAACTTTATTTGAAAATTTTTCTTTTTAAGTTTCGCTTCTTGTTAAAATTTTTCTTTTTTTTTTGAAATTTTTTTTTTTTTTTTGTTTTTCATTCAAAATTTTAAATGTTTAATTTTATTTTATTAAATAATTTTTATATTTTTACTTTAATTAATTACAATTAATTTCATTTTTCTATTACTTGTGTATGATGTCGTTCAGAACAGGAAAAAAAAAAAAAAAAAAAAACAAACGATACACATATAATTATAAAAAAAATTGCATATATTAATTTTATTCTTAATAAAATATAATTATAATAAATCGAACAAACGTCAAAAAAAAGGATATTCTAACTTAACCTAAATTATAATACTTTTGAATATAATAAAAATTTTGAAAGTTTATTAATTAGAGCATTTTTTCTCTGAATGACATCATAAACAAACTATAAAATTTTATTTATTATTTGGAATTATTGTTTTTAAGTTTAATTCGAGTTGAATTTTTTTAAAAAATTTTTCAAATTTTCTATTTTAAAATTTTTTTAAAGAAAATTGTAATTTTTTTTTTTTTTTTTTTAATAAAAAAATCAAAAAAAAAATTCAATTATAAATTTTATAAAATCGTTATTAATTTTTTTTGTTTCAAATTTGAAATAAAAAAAGAAATTTTGCACGCAATTTATTTCTTTTTTTCCCCCTTGCACCAGAAATTTTTTTAAATAATAAAAAAAAAAAAAAAAAAAAAAACCAACCAACAAAATACAAGAAAGTTGAAATTTATTTTTTAATCTTCTTTTAAAAATCAAACATTTTAAAATATAAATAATTTAAAAATAATATATAAAATATATAAAATATTTGTAAATTTATTTTTTTTTTTTTACAGTCATAATTTTTTTTTTTTTTTTTTTTCAATTTTTGTTTTTCAAATTTTTATATATATAATATTGTATAAATATAAATATAATTTAATATTGGAATTATATAATTAATTTTTTAATCAGTTTTTTTTTTTTTTTTTTTTTTATATAAATATATATAAATACTTATACATAAATTTACCTATACATATATATATATTTTTGAAAAATTTACTTGTGTTATTTTTGTTTTTTTGTATTTTTTTTTTCTCTCTTAATATAAAATTCTTAAATTTCATTGTATCTTCAAGTTATTTTCTGTCTTACTTTAATAATTACTATTTTTATATAATATTATGAAAATTATAATATTATATACATTTTATAAATAAAAAAAAAACAAATTAATTTTTAATTTTTATTTATAATATATCTATTTAAATTATTGTATTAAAAATTATTTACAGAAAAATGATTCATGATTCAAAATAATTAAATTTTCTTTTTTTTTTTTAATAAAAAACAAAATTTTTTTTAAAATTGTTTATTGTTTTTTTTTTTTCAAATTTTAAAATCTTATAATAACTTTTAATTTAAATTTTATTAATTAATTTATTTACAAGATCAATTTATTTATATATATATGAAGGACTTATTTGATTTTCTTAAGTAAATATTATTTTTTAAGAAACAATACTTTTAATATTATAGATAAAAAAAAAATATACATGAGGTATTAACTCGGATTTATAATCAAAATAGAAAAATATAATTTAATATCAATACTTAAATAAGTTTAATACTTATTAATAGAATAATGGATACCATTAGATACAAAACGTCTAAAATATATTATGTAATATTAACTGAGAATAACTGACTTTACCATCAAAGGAAAAGGACATAAAAACAGTTATAAAAATATTAAGTTTTCTAAAAGATTAATAAATATTTTCCTTATAAACTATTATTTAATATTTTCTGATTGAATCCTCATTTACTGGTTTTAATATGGGACATGTGACTCAACTTTCAAAAACTTCAATATACTTATGGTCGTTTAACTGGAATATTGTTTAATGGAACTTAAGACCATTTCTAATTGTGGGATGTAATTAATGTTCTATTAAAGTAAAGACAAAAGTTCCATGGCATTTATTTTAAAAAGTAGGTTCTACAACCAAATATGTACATATGTAGATTTCACTTTCACGTTGTGATTTCAAATAACAAAATGTAAAGGATCTACATGAAACTTAAATGTGTATTTCTTCACAAATTTTTAAAACAGTTAAAAAATTTTTTTTTTTTAAATTAGGAGAGATTTTATAGATGGTTACAAAATTAAGGATATACTTGTATACTCCTTTCAGATCCGTTATGTATACATGGGAAATTCTGTATAAATAAATAAAAAACATGATTACATGATTTTTTAAAAATATTTTACTAAATATTTAATTGATTTTCTAAAAATTTTTAAAGAAAATACCATTTCATTCTTTTTTTACAACTACATTTGTTACTTAAAATCGAAAATTGAAATTGAAAATTGTCGGCATTTTATTTGAGACATAAGTTTCAACAAAAAGTAGAAAAAACTTTCATGGAATTTTTTGCCATTTCAAAATAACCATAAATTCCATGGTATTTAAAGTCTATTTATATAGCTATAAGTTTCGTGAAATTTATGTCCATGGAAGTCAATTCATACCTCCGTTAGTAGGTATATGTTAGTAACAATATTATGTCAACTAACTATTAATGAAAATTAATTTGAAAAAAAATTAAGGTTAGGGTTTACGAAAATCATGCTTTTATTATATTTAATAATACATATATACTTAATTAAAGCTATACCACTACAATTCATTTTATTGGATATTGTATAGGGTTTCCTTAATTACACCCTTAGATCTAATTTTTAAAGACAATATTATAATAATACAATTTAAATGCTTTTTTTTAAAACTAACTAAATTATGTTACAAATTAAACAATAATGAAAAAAAAAAAAAAAAGTTATTATAAGAATGAATAAAATTTTTTATAAATAATAAAATAATTTAATAAGTTTTTATTCTTCTTTTTTTTTTTTTTTTTTTTAATATTATCATATTTTTTTTTATATTTAATTTTATAAATATATTTTGCAAAACATATTTAAAATTATTAATATTAATTAATTAATAAAATCATGAAATATTTCTCAGAGATTTAATTTATATTTTTATATATTTTTTTTTTTTTTTGTTTTTAATTTATTTTAATATATTCTTATATATTAAAATTAATACCTAATTAAAATATTTAATTTGAAAAAAAAAAAAAATAAAAACTTATTTCTATCAAATGAAAGAATTATTAAATTTCATTCATTCAAAAAAAAAGAAAAAAAAATCATTAATAATATTTATAAAAAAAACAATAAATATTCAAACAATCGCTTGTAGATACCATTAAAAAAAAAAATTTGTTATGAGTTTTGTTATTAATTCAAAAAAAAAATTAAAGATTTTCTTATAATATTTTTTTTTTATATTAGCTAATAATTTTCTTATTAAAATTATTAAATTTATATAAATTTATTAAAGTTATTAATTAATAAATAAATAGTAATTAATAAAAAAAAAAAATTTCTTAGTTATCTGTAACTTATTAACACTTGCAAAAAAAAAAATTCCAGAAAAAAACAAGAACTGTTTAATAAACCCTCTAATGAAAATTATTAGGTATTGTATATGTCATGGAATAAAATCTAAATACGTTAAAGGGTTAAAAGTACACAGATAACAAAGAAAAAATGTATATTAACTTTATTAGTAGGCCAAAAATATTAGGAATAATTAATGCTATGCAAAAACGTAAATGAAACATATAGCAAAAGTTTCTAAATTTATCAATTTAAAGAAAAGTGTGAAATAATGGATTACAATTTTGTAAAAAAAAATTCAGGCTGAAATTAAATTGTGTCAATCGTGACATCTTAAATCTGAACATTATAATAAAATACTTGAAAATGTTGAAATGTTAAATTTCTTCGAACTGAATGTTGGATAAAAAAGCTACTTTTTGACAAAATTGTCAAAATTTTGAATTGTCAAAAATTGACAAATTGTCAAAAATGATTTATTTGATATATTCCGAAAGGAAAAGACCATCCATTTTTATAAGATACTGTCATGTAATAAAACAAATAAACAACAAAGAAATTTTGTAATATGTTTGTTACCAGATACAGAGAATTTTTATAAGCTAAAATTAGTGATTTAGTATAACTAAAATCGAACACATGACAAGTTTTCAACAGGTCTAATACGAAATTTCATATAAAAAAATTTTCTTTTTTTAAAATCTTCTTTGTTTAAAATCTCCTTTTTCCAAAATCTGCTTTTTTTTTCCCACATATATACCTATTAGCTTATATTATATACTACGGAAAAAGTGTATTAAGGCTAATTTTCATGGAAAAAATTTTATCCGATATCGAATATTTAGAAAGAGTAAACTATACTTAATACTACCAATAGGAAAGAGGGAGAAAAATAATGAATTCAAGAATGTTAGTAGTGTGCCCATTTTTTTTGTGTACATACACATTTTTTACGTATGTGTTAAAAATATCGGAGATAATTAGAGAAAATTTAGCTTCAGCGAGCTAAATTTCATCCGATATTTTCTGAACGCTTGTACCGATATTTTTCTGTTTTTTCTCTGTCACACAAGTAGTGTCTTTGTATCTTCTGCCTATGCTCTAACAAATATCGCCGGTATTTTTTTCCATGGAAATTAGCCTTTATCCTGATTTCTGATTTTATAACCAATTCAAAAAAATATTAAAAAGTAAGATAATAAAAATAGAATATCTTTAAAAAAGGAGATTTTTTAAATGGAATTTTATAAAAGTGAGATTTCGTTAAGCTTCCTCCGTTTTTAATAGCTAATATCTGTTATATTAATATTTTTATTATAAATTTCAATGTAAATTAACTATTTCCTTTTGATGTCGATATATAACGAATAAAAGTTGATTATAAATTTCGACTTAAGAAAAAACTGCTCAATATTATTATGTACAATATTACACAAACATTATTATTTTATAATCTAACTTATTTACTTATTACTTATGACAATTCAATAAGTCACTTTATATTATATCAATAAAATTGAAACTTTTATTCGAATAAAAATCTTCAATAATTTTTAATTTATATAAACTGATGCATAAAAATTCCGCAAATCTTTTTTATTATACTTAAACTAAAAAATTATTTGAATAATAAAAAAAATTTAAAAATAATATTTTGAGAAAGACAACAATATATTTTTTTTTGTTTTTTTTTTCTTATTTTTGTATCATAATTTTGTTGTTTTTCTTCTGATTGACAACTTTTATTCTCTCTTTCTTTCTCTATCTGTCCTTCTCTTATTTTTGTTTTTATATAATAATATATTTCTACATTTTTTTTTTATATATAATTAAAATCGATTAAAAAAATTAAAATTAAAATAAAAAAAAAAATTCTTTTTTTTTTAATACTATAATGTTTTCTTCTCAGCTGTTTTTCAAAAACATCATTTGTCTCTTTTCATTTAACTTTTCTTTGTTTTGTTTGTCTTTGTTTAATGATAGTTTTTTTTTTTTTTTTTTTGTTTTCTCGTTTTATAAAATTAAATCCATTTTAAATATTAAAAAATTCACATATACATGCATATTCTGAAATACATTATTTTTTTTTTTTTATTTATGTGTACTTTTAAAAAAGTTATTATAGAAAATATAAAATAATAATAATAATAACAATAATAAAAATAATAATAAATAAAAAACAAAAAAAAAATAAAAAAATAAAGAGGAAATCTTTCAAATATGAACTCAGTTTTGAGTATAAAATAAATGAACAATATTTTGTTTTTTTTTTTTTTTTTCGAACTCAACAATTTTTCGAACAAGCATAAAAAGAATCAGTCATACGAATAAATATGAAAATAATAATAAAATAACATTTAACATTAATTTAAAATTATACATAAAATAATATGTTATAAACATGTATACATGCAACATAAGTATATATGTATTTTTATTTATAAAATATAATTATTATGTATAAAATAAAATAAAAAGACAGATTTTTAGTTTTTTTTCTTTTTTTTTTTTTTTTTTGAATTTTGAAAAATTTTTTAATATATACATGGAAAAAAAAAAACAAAAAGCTTAATTATTTTTTAAAGCGACATTCAAAAATTATTGATATCTAATATATTTTTTTTCTTTTTTTGTTTTTCTTTTTTATATTCTTTTCCTGCATTTGCTTTAATCGTCTTTTTTGTTAACGGAATTTATTTTAACATTTCAAAACAAAAAAAAAAAAAAAAATTTTCATATTTTTTACTCATACATTATGAAACTATCAAATATTGGAAAAAAAAAACAATGAAAATCAAAAAATATATATATATATATATAAAACAAAAACCATAACATCCTGTATGTGTGGATGTAACTCGAAAATTGGAAAAAAAAAATTTTTACCTAAAATTATCTACAATCAAAATTTAACAAAAAAAAAAATTTCAAATACAAACAACTTTACAAAAACTTGTGGAAATCAAAAAAAAAAACAACAAACCAAAAAACCATTTTGGTCTTTGATAAAAAAAAATGATAATGATAATAATTTAAAAATGAAAATTATTTTATGGATACAAAACTTTTTGAAAAACTAAAAAAATTGTGCAAATTAAAGGTGGACAGGAATCACAAACTGACAGTTCATCGGAAATTATAAAACTGCATTTTCAGGTAAGATTTTAATGAAAAATAAATGTGTTGTAATTTTTTATCTTAAACGCCTTTTTTTATACATACATTTAGGATAAATGAAATCTTCTGTTTTGAATTATACCTTTAAGCTTTCTTTTATTTATTACTATGAAAAATTAATGCCACGTTCACGGAAATATTTTTATACCTGTACGAACATTTAGTTCAAGTGTATAATAAATTCATAATAAATTGTGCCCTTACGTTTATGATTCATTGAGGAAGATGAGATAGCTATATTCTTCTTTAGGATTCCGAGTCGATTTATTTGAGAGTGCGTTCGACCTTTATTATAAATCATAAATTCACTTTTATGTAAATGCCACTTTCACTATTGAAATTGAGTATATTCGAACCGATTAATTCGAGTGAGTAGCTGTCCATGAACTTTTTTTTGTTCTTTTATAAGCATAACTCAGTACCTAATTAAGCCAAATCTATGAAACTATTGTCAGAAGAAGCACAACGACTAAAATTTAGTACAACGCCTTTTGCAAGATTTAATTAGGCAACAGGTTCGGTTAGAAGCGAATTTTATATATGTACATATTATCTGCTTGTATTTTTGAATTAAAAAAGAAAGACATTTGAAATTTTGAAAATATAGCAGAAGTGGTTGTTTTGTTTGGCGCAACAAACTCGAGCAACTGTCATACAACACTTACGTTGAAATTTAATTTCGTACTTAATAAAGTTAGTTATCTTCAACTCTCGAAAACATTAATAAATTTTATGAAAACAGTATAATCTATTATGTAAAAGCCGTAAACGTTTTCAACAATATTTTTCATAGCAAAAACTAATACTGCACATAATAGAAAACAAGGTAGAATGTAAACTAACGGTTTTTAAAAGCGCACATTTCCAAAACTCAATACAAACTGTTTAGAATTGTGACTATGTACCAAAATTTGAAAATTTCATGTAATAAGAAAAAATGTGAAAATAGGACATTTTTGAAATTTTGAAGGGCCGTAATTCCGGAATCCTACATAACTAAAAAAAGCCGTTAACACACGTAAAAATATATTATTGAACCTTCATGAACCTCCTTGAACCTTGAATTTTCATGCCTTGCCGAAGAAAAATTTGTACAGGTGCCTAAGTTACAGGTGTCTAAAAACACCAAATTTTCAATTTTTGAGACGTAATAACTCTTAAAGCGGAGGTGCTACCAAAAAATTTTCTGAGAAAACTTATACTAATTCTAAAAGTTCTTTCTTGCCTCAAAATTTCAGGTTCCTATCTAAAGGGGTGCCGGAGTTATGAAAAACGAAATTTCATGCAAAAAGTGGTTTTCACATAACGGTAAATTTAAATAGTAAATTACAAAATATTACATAATTTTGATATTGTTTTATATAGATAATAAAATTTTCGATCTTCTGGCGGTTTTAGATTGCAAAACTATTACGCAAAGCCTGAGATATATACATCTGAAAATGGGGCTTTTTCGCAATTTTGAAGAGCTGCAACTTTGGAACCATTTACAACTTAAATAAACCTTTAACACGCGTAAAAATATATTACTGTAGCTTTAATTTTTATATCTTGCAGAAGTAAAATGTGTACAGGTTCCTAAGTTACAGGTGTTTAAAAATAGCAAATTTTCAATTTTTAAGCCCTAATAGCTTATAAACAGGGGGTGGTCCAAAAAAATTTTCTGAGCAAACTTATACTAATTCTAAAAGTTCTTTCTTGCCTCAAAATTTCAAGGCTCTATCTAGAAGCATGCCGGAGTTATGAAAGTAGAAAAATCATGCAAAATTTGGTTTTCACATAACGGTAAATTTAAATACTAAATTTAAAAAAGTTGTATAATTTTCATATTAATTTACAAAGATAAAAAAAATACCTGTCGAATGACGTTTTCAGATTGAAAAAATCTTAAGTAGAACATAAGATATATGCATTTAAAAATAGGGCTTTTTCAAAGTTTGAGGGGCTGTAGCTCCGTAATAGGAGGGGCTACATGAAAAAGTTGTTCAACAAAATTATTTTTTTTATGAGACCTACCCATGGTTAAAATTTTTTTCTCTATCTTTAACGGTGTAGAAGTTTTGTAAACAGACGGACGGACGGACGGACGGAGGGACGGACAGAGTGAAACTAATAAGCACATTTTTTCTAAATTTTTTTGGAAATGTGCTAAAAAGAATAAAAAAAATTTAAAATTTATAGGGTTGGGTACGTTATTCCGAAAAAAAATCATGAAAATCAAAATCCCCGAAACAAAATCTGGAAATTACGAAATCTCGAAATTACAAAATTCCGAAAATTAAAATCCCGAAATTTCAAAGTCTCGCATAGACAGACATGTATGTATATAAATATTCGGGAAAAAGGGAATAAATACTCTAATTTAAAATTCAACTATTAATACTTACAGTATGCCCACTCATATATACACCAATTTCATTCAAAAAAAAATTAACATTATCACATTTCCATATGAATAATAATTAATTTTGAAAAATCCGCTACAGAATTATTGAATCCCTCCTTGATTTTCTTTAAAATCAATACCAAAGTATGTCCATGCATACAGGTTTCCATGCAAAAGTATTCAATTTTGACATTTCACTTAAAAAGTGAATTTTATACGAATTTAGGCATTTTTATGGAAAAAAAATTATTTTTGAAGGAATGGCGTGGGATCTGCCACCCCCAAACCCCCGCAACAAAATTTTTCTTCAATTTTCTTAGTATTGTTATCTGCGTTTTTACGTTTATTTAATTTCTTCTTATTCTTATTGTAAAAAGTTAAGTATTCTTACTGATGAAGGGAACATAGTTCTCAAAAAACGGTTTTGAGGTAAATAAAAAATATATTAGAACAGAAAGATATTTCTTTTTATTTTATTTAAAAGTTAAGTGACAAAAAACCAATAGATTACCAAGATACCATAATTATTAACCAATATTATTTCTAGATTACCAGACTGGTGTATGCTACGCCGGATTTATCTAGTATACTATATTTCATTTAAGCATATTGACAACTCTCCTCGTTTTTGGTTAAAATTTTCATATCAATCCTTTAGTAATCATAAAACAAAAAAACAAGACAGAATGTGAAATAAAAGATTCCACAAGACGTACATTTTTCAAAAGACAATAAAATCGGTTTAGAATGATGTGACTTGCACCAAAATTTTTGAAATTGAAGAAAAAATTTATTCAATAGTGCGTAAGTTACAGATTTTTAAAAATAGAAAATCTAAGGTAATTTATTATGTCTTATATATAACTTTGGAGCGCTGAAGGTCTGTAATTAGAGATTCTGGTATTGGTTCTATATAAAAATGTTACTTCACAAAATTAATTTTTTTAAGACATGGTTAATTAGTTTCATTGCTCCAGCTTGAATTAATAAAAAATTCTATTTTTATAATTATTTGGAACCAATATATTATGATCAAAATTATAGTTGTCAAATTGCTTATATCAATTTTGAAAATATTTTCTTCCATAGAACTCGAAATCGATCAAATAAAATACTTTAAGAGTTAGAAAGGGAAATTTATCTAAAAACCTACTTATAGGGTATAAGAAACTAAGTTATACCAGAGTCTAGCGTTCATTAATATACATAATATAATAATAATTAAAATGGATCTTCTTCCGAATTATATTTTCCTATACGGTTCATATCTGAGTTTTGGATTATGGATTGATTTTGATTAGAATCTTTTGCTTTGCTTTATACAAATCTTTAAAAAATAATTTTAGTAATGAGCAATCATGATTATCAATCAAATAATAAGTTATAGGTCCAAATTTCGAATAATATACAAATTTTTAGTAAATAAAATGTATATGCACATATTATAGTTTTATTATTCTAAGTAATATACATTAGCACTAGCAAAAGCCCTAGATAAACTAAAATTATAGTTTAAAAAAAAATACTGGTAGTAATGAAAGAATTTTAATTAACAAATGGAATTCAATACAATTATCAATATTATTTTAAAATAGCTATAGTTTATAATAACAATATCCTTTTTAAACAATGCAATTTATTGTCTATTAGATTACTGACTTAAGTCTTCCAATTTCCATATAACAAAATACAATTTTATTTATTTTAAGAAATACAAACATTTAAATTGAACAAAACTGAAAATTGAATTCCATTTTTGTGAGAAAATCTTTTTTTTTAAACAGATTTAAAATAAATTTCCCATTAATTCTGTCTTTATTTTATTTTATTTTTTGCCTTTTCCTAAAATTTTCGTACTCTGTAGAAATGTTTGTTCTCAACGTATAATATATTTGTCATTAAGTTTGTGACACCTTAAATGAGATGAGATAAATATGGCAAATCATATAATATATTCTTGTTCAAGATTGGGTTTTGAGTTGAGTAAGGTATGAATCCGTTCGCCCGTCCTCACGATACTCCAAAAATAAATGTTAGAATTCTGTAATTTTTACCATTTTAAGTTTCGGCGGGTTTAAGTAGCAGCATAATATAATTTTCTTTATAATAAAATAACTATTAAATATCTATTAAAATTGTATTTAAAATTTTTTTTTTTAGGTAATTTCCCTGCCACATAAATGTGAAATAAATGTGAAAGGAAATTACAGAGCCTTCAATGGTTAAATACTTTCTAAAGAATAAATTCTGCTACGAATTTTTAAATTTTATTAAAATTTGTTAAAAAAAAGTCAATTTTTATACCAACAAATTCCGCAAAATTTCGTTGCAGAAAAAATTGTTGTATTTGGTTTTGTTGGCAGCATGTTCCGGTAGCGTTAATTTCTTTCTTTATACCGATAAGTATCGGTTATATTAAAACTGCTCCTTCATTTGCAACACCTCGAAATAAGGGAGCTATATATAGATTCAAAGGTATAAATCGGTTCAGAATCGAAAAATTAGTCAATTTAGCTTTGTCTTTCCTAGTCCTTGTCAATTTAGCTCTGTCTGTCAGCAAGATAACTCAAAAACTAAGAGAATTAGAGTCTTGAAATTAACACAAAACATTCTTGAATCAATTTGTAGGTTTCCTATTTATTTTTTTATTTGAGATCTGACCAAAACTTCAGGCGGATCTCGAACAATTAACTTTTTGATCCCCACATTTTTCATACAAATTTTTCAAAAGTTTCTACATCGTTTGAAGTAGAGACATGAAATTTTAATTTTGGATAGATATCGTAAAAACATTAATTTAATGGAACAATTTTTTTCTGTATTCCCAACCGTTATGGAGCTGCAGCCCCCGAAAATTTGAATAAGCTATTCTATATTTAAATTTGAGTAAAATTTTATAATGTATATCTTAAATTTTGAAAACGCCAAACTTTTAATTAATTTGCCATACGGTAGTTTAATTTACCGTTATGTTAAACTCAAATTTTGCGAAATTGTTGATCACCTCTATCTTCCAAACGGTTTAAGTTAGGAACTTGGAATTTAGAAAAGAGTTAGATCTTTGTAAATAAGTATGTGTAACTTCAGAAAATATTTTTTCGTTTCGTCGCGAGGGCGTTTAGAACTCCTGTAATTTGAACACCTATTCAAATATTTTTGAAGCAATACACAAAAATTAAAACTCCAACATTATGTTTCTATTAATTTCTTAATCTAGGATTTTTTCTTAATAATATAGGATTAACTTTTCTTAATAATATAGGATTAACTTAAAATTGACGAAAGTGTGACTTGATTTTTCTCAATTTTCCTAATAAATTTTATTAACGATTTTTTTGAACTTTTTTTTTACTCGATTATCAAAAAAAATTAAGTTTTATGTCAGAGCTTTCTGGAAAATTTGGTTATAGCCTAGAGTGCCATATTCGAGTAGTTGTCATACAACTTCCAAATTTACATAAATATATTATGGTATAGATATAATAAAGTCAGATATCTGCAATTTTGTAAAATTTGATTAAAATGGTGACACCATGATTTAATTTTGCTTATACGGATATCCTAGAGTTGGCACAATTAACTATATACAGTCTTCTTCGTTTATCATATAGAAGAAATATTTAAGTTTTGTAAACGCTTAGAAAGTATTGAAGATATTTTTACTTATATAATGAAGAAAGAAACATCAAATTGAAACAATAAAATTTACACGGAAAAATGATCTGATTTTAAAAGATAAACACTTTATTTAAGTAGAAAAGTAAAAGAAATAAAGCAAAAAATTAAGTAAAGAAAAGAAAATTATGTATTTGCTTTCTTTTTTTTTGTTTTATTTTTTACCTTTTTCAGAAGAGTACAAAAATTGTTTTTATATAATTGAAAATATGATAACAAAAATTAATTTCTATTTTCTCGAAATAAATATTATTGAAAACTTGGAAAAAAACAATGTTTCTAGGCTTAATTAATTTTCCAAAGGATATGTTATTTTCCAATTTTAATAATAATTATGTCAGTATGAACGCATGTTCAAGGATGTAATAAATTTGCAATTAAAGCTAGATATACCTTTAAGTGTATGATTCGGATCAGAATTGAATTCTGAATTGGTTAAATCTTGTACATCCACCCGCCTGTTCGCGCTATAACTAAAAAAAATATAGCAGCTAGGATTCTGAAATTTATGTTACGTCACTTTTGTAAAGTTTTTAGTTTTGGTATTTTAGTCCAGCAAGTTCGGCTGCCGAGTTCGAATAGCTGCCATACAACTTCTTTCTTTATATGTCAATAACTCAGTGTCAATTGAAGCTAGGTATCTGAAATTTTATAAAAAAATTTCGATTTCTATACTTACCGTGCTTATATTGTAACATAATCAAGCTGGGCATCTGAAATCTTGTAAAAGATGATCAAGTTTTATGGTAATGCTTTTGTAAAATATGGTTAATTGGTGGCAACAAGCTGTCATACAACTTCAAAACTTACATAAATATCTCTAGATATACTTAATAAAGTAAATTATATGAAATTTTGTAAAAGATGATCAAGTTTTTAAAAAATGTTCATACGGGTCTCAGAGAGTTGACACAATCTATCTGTTGCACTCTTCCTCGTTTTTCTATATGTAATATGTTTACTTGTCGACTGTCTTTAAAATCTTCTGGTAACTCTTTACATTCTTTTAATTTAATATATCTAATCTAGAAGTTATTTGAAACCACATAACAACCAATATAACATCCAACAAGAATTAAATTCCATTAATAACAAAATCAGTTGTCTTCGTCATTTCATTTTACAAAATTATTGATTTCTTGACATAAAATTAAAATTTGATATTATTTACTAAAAATCAGTGCAAAATAAATTGTTTCGCTATCAAAATTTTAATTTTTCTTTGTTATGAAACAAAAATGTCAATGCTATATTTACGAAAAATTGCAGTATTACAAAACCAAAATATAGAGGGGTTATCTATGACATGAAACAAAAATAAAATTTAACATTTTAAAAATATTAAAAAATCAGAAAAAATTATTTAAGGATTCTCTTTTAAATAGTATCTGTCCTGTTCAAGTTTTTTTTTTTTTTGTTTCGGAGCACAGATAAGAAAATTACAAAAAACAAAAAGGAATCTTCAGAATAGTAGATATTTTATAGGTAACTTTTTTTTGTAGTTAGATATTTTATTTAGTAAAATTCAAGTGAAGCATTTGAATATAATTTTAAGTAAATATTTTCTTTCAATGAATAAAAAAAAAATAAAAAACAAACTAAAACAAAAAAAGATATAAAATTATTGTATACAAATATTATAAAAGACATCATTCCTTATAAATGCAATTTATACACGTATATATGTATATTATATACTTGATTTACTTTTTTATAAATATATAAAAAAGTACTTTAATATTATAATCGCAATAATATTTCTTGAATTATTAAGAGAAGAGATATTTTTTATTCTATAGAAAAAATCTATTCATACAATTTTATATTCAATAGTTTAAAAAGTAAATTATTAAAATAAAAATTATAATTTTTTTTTAAAAAGACTGCAATCATGATTTCAATCATTTGCAATCATTTATTTGAAGTTATTAAAATCTTCTATAATTTTTTTTTAAATTAAAACAAAAAACTTTAAGATATAAAATTTTCATGTTTTTAATTAATTTTGAAATTGTTTCTCTGTAATTTCAAAACAACAGAAGTATTAAAAGGGACCCTTAAATAAAAATTCTTTAAATAGTTAATCAAAATAACGGTACAATATATTGTAATAAGAAAAATAGGAATGGAAGCGGGTTACTATCACAATTCACAGTTGACTATATTTCATTTGACTGAAGGTCACTTGACTCTACGTCGTACATAATATGTCTCACTATGTCTGCTTTATGTCTGTTTGTATTTTCATTTGCCTGTATTATCATTTGACTGTATTATCATTTGACTGTGTTATCTTTTGACTGTATTATCATTTGATTGGATTTCATTTGTAATCAACAATCCTAAAATTATCCTTAATTATAAGTTTCACACATATTTCAACAACTAATGGGGGCTGTGGAATCCAAACGGCGTCTAAACATATTATTGAAACCCTGATTTTGTAACCCACTCTTACAATCTTCTCTAATTTTATGTTTTGCAAACATTCATAGTTCAGCAATAACATATTTAAAACAGTGTAAGCTCCCACCTGGCACCTCCATACCTTTGCTAAATAAATTGTTGAAACCCTGAATTTGTAACTCACTCTAAAATCCTCTCTAATTTTATGTTTTGCAAACATTCATATTTCAACAATAACCAATCTAAGAGAAAGCCTACAAACGCCTCCTAAACAAATTATTTAAATCCTGATTTTGTAACCCACTGTAAAATCTCCGCTAATTTTGTACACGCATATTTCAACAACAAAACCCCCCCAAAAAAATTATTAAAACCTTGAATGTAGTAGCCAACTATGAAATTCTCCCAAAATTATATGGTGTATATACAGTCAAATGTCACAATAGGCAAATGAAATAAAGCAATATGACACGCTCCCAATGTTAGCAGGTCGGAGCAATGGGACAATCTATTTAATGTTGTATTTATAAAATTCATAATTTTAAGATTAAATTTAAAGATTTTTGTAAAAAGCTAATTAAAATCCTTAATTTTAAAAAACTTAGATTTCTGTTAGACACTAAACAATCATGCGATACCAAATTGTATTTATAATTTTGTTTAAAATCTTTTTGGGTCATCATGTTTAGATACTGAAAAATCATCTAAACACAAACATGTTTTTTAAAATAATATTTTGAGATTTGGTAAATTCAAAACTTTAAAACTTCGATGCTATATTTTATTATCACTCTAATCCTTTTCTAAATTTATTTTATTATATTACATAAAAATTTAAAAAAAATTAGAGTAAACTTATAATCTTAACGAGAAATGCATTCTAATATTCGAATAAGACTTAAAAATATTAAAAATCTAAAAGATACAGATTTTGATTTAAAAATTTTCCTATAAATTATTATGATTGTCAATAAATTTAGTTTAATCGACAGAATATATTGAAAAACTTCGTTAAAATGTTATCCTTGCGATGATTGCAAAATTATTGTCTAATAGTTACATAAAATCATGTAATAAATAAAAAAAAACTTAAATGCTGAAATCTGAAAAAGAAAGAAAAACAAATCTAAGAAAATATTTTTTTTAAATATTTATTTAAAAAGATTTTTTTTTTTTTTTTTAATAATAGATAGGTAGTAGACACTTCAAATAAAAAGCTACAAAATACATTTTAACTTTAAATTTATTTTTTCAATAAAAATATTTACCAACTATAAAATTTTATTTACTTTTTAATTCAGTTTAAGTTTTTTTAAATGGATTTTATGAAATGATGATTTAAGAAAGAATGATTAATGTTTAAGATTAATGTTGTTACTGAAAAAAAAAAAAATAAATTACAAAAAACGAGGAAAAGTGTAGAGTAGACTTAGAACTGGATCATATTTTACAAAATTCCAGATGTCTAATTCTTATGTTAAGAAGAAAACTGTAAGAGCAAACAATGGAATGAAAAATCTGGACTCTGGGAAATTATAACCGGAAAAGATATGCCAAAATCATAGAATCGTGTAAAAGTTAACTGAGAATTTTAACAGGATTCCTATCGGGACACCGGGGACTAAAGGCACACTTAAAGAAAATTGGAATAGAAAATGGCAGTTGTTCAAACCTGTTAGCATAAAACTTAACAAATATCCATCTGAATTAGACACTGAGTTATACACATATAAAAAAATAAGTTGTATGGTACCTATTCGAACCAATCGTGGAACTTGTTACTTCAATAACAAAACTTGTATTTTCATAAAAACTGCAGAATCCTAGTTCCATTATTTTTTGAGTCATACATTATTTTATTATTCATTCCATTATTTATTGAGTTGAATTAAGAGTTTGAGGTATATATGGTTAAATTGACTCAGAATTTGATTTTAAACAAGAATACAATATATATATACTGTGCGACTTCTAACTCGTCTCCTTTAAGGTGCAACAAAAGTAATAGTTCTTTCAATTTATTACACCTTTCAACTACTTGTACTTTCACCTGTTGGAGCAATTTTACACAAGTACTACTATTTCAACAGAAGCTAAAGAAGGTGTAATAAAAATTAATGTAATAAAAAACTAATTATTATAAAAATTATGTTTTATAATTTACCTTTTCTTTCAAAATATGAAAATAACCGTTGCACTTATTTTTTTTTTTATGTATTTCTCTGCCACATAAATGTGGACAGGAAATTACACAGCCTTCCTGTTCAGGCGTGGCTGTAAATGTCGTAAGGGGGAATAGCTCTTATGATGTGTGTGGGATTCGAACCCGAACTCGTTCAGTATTTACAGAGTATTTTATATTCGCTCTTAACCACTAGGCCACCGAGGCCCCCGTTGCACTTATTATCAACAAATTTTTTGAAGAACGAATTATTTAACTAAAAATTTAACGAATGTATTTAAATTTAACCCTATTCTGAATAATAAACAACTAAGCAATATTGTCTTAAAATTTTCCTGTTCAAAATATGAGATGTTTTAAAAAGAGATTTCCTACCGCTTATATTTTTTGAACCTATAATCAGAAAGAATAAGGAATCGCTCGAAAATGAATAAAAATAGAATAGATAAAATAAGTACATGAATCTTCGAACATCTTTCGAAACATCCAATCTCATTTAGAAAAAATATTCTAAAATATTCAAAAACTATTTATTTAAAATATATAAAAAATAAAAATTTATTTTTCTGTAATATGTTGTTACTTGTTAGTTAACTATTTTTTGCTCAGATTCCGAAAATTTGAAAACATTTTTGACATTTAATTTATAAAGAATTTAGGCATTTAATTTTTGAACAAATTTTTTTCATTTTCAAACATTTTAGTGAATGAAAGGAAATATTAAAATAAATATGTAACAACACAACTCAGAAATCATCAAAACTTATAAATAATTTTAAAAACAACTGTCTAAATATCGCATATCGAAATTTCAAGTTTTGCCAATCTATTTACGTCCAACTCCATAGAAAATAAATCTAGAAATAGAATTTTATAAATATATCAGAGTTTTGCAGTTGATTTTGAAACATATACTTGTATCTGAAGTACAAATAGGCTTATAATATTATTTTAAACATAATATAAAAATGACTATAAAATTGTAATTCACTATAATTTTGCCATCCTTTTTAAAATCCACTCATTTAAAAAAAAAGCAATAGTTTAAGATATTTCAACTGATTTTAAATCTATGTTTTGATAAAAACTACAAATATATATCTACAAATAAATAGGAATAGATAAATCATTTGTGAAGTACTCAAACGATAAAAAAAAAAGATTTTATGATTTGTTGTCAAAAGCTAGACAAAAATCAAATTTACAAAAAGTTAAAACAAAAAAAAATAAAGTCTGTAATAATTTCTGAATTAGGCATTGAAAATATCCTTTTCTTATTTAAAGTATTTTTGTTTCAAAAAAAAAACAACAAAAAATTGAAATATATGAGATTTTAAATTGACATCTTCTGATTAATAGTTTTTCCATCAAATTTTCCTTTTTGAATCAAAAACTTTTAATAATATTGTACCTATACTAAATATCATCATTATCAAAGTTAGATTCATTATATTCTATAAATTTGAATTGATGATTTTGAAAATTCAAATGTTAGATTATAGACATTAATTCAACAATTTCTATTAAATTTGTATCCCCTCGACAACTATTCAAATTTAATTTTTTATTATCTACTTTTATTTCTTATATCTACTATAGATGCTTCTAAAAGAGTTTGTTTTTTTATTTATTTTTTTTACAGAAAATTCCTTTTGTAAAAATTACACTTATGTTTATGTACATATTATAAAATATATTTGTATTGTTAATATTTTATGAAATATATTTATAGAGTACCTGCCATACAGCATTGGATGCTTGTAGAGAAGATCCGTCCTGTTCAACATCATTGCAACCAATGTTAATACATTGTGAATCGCATCGCTGCAATCGTAATGCATGCATGTCTGCACTACAACAATTCTATAAAGGTCCACATGAAGACTTAAGTTTAGATGTTGCATTTTGTTTGTGCAAGTAAGTATATAAGTTTTTTTTTTATATTTAGCTATATATAAATAATATTTTATTTTTTTTATCATTTAGATTTAGATGTACAGTGACTCACCAAAATACTATAAATATTTTATTAAATTAAATTTATTGTTGTTAAAAATTGTTTCTATATAGAAAGATACAAATTGAATGCTTTAGATCTAAAATTATTTTTACTCGTAGTATATGTAAATACTATGAGTAATTTATAAGATAACTAAAATTATTTTTACTTGTAGTATATGTAAATACTATGAGTGTCCTGCTGCGGTTTCGGAAAAAAAAATTGATTTCGCTGAAATTAATTTTCTGGACGTTTCTAAGGGTGTAGAATCCAAAAAAGGAAAGAAATTGAAAATTGCGCGTCCGCGTCCGTAAAAATTTGTTATCAGCATAACACATGTAATTCTTATCCGATTATAATTAAATTTGGTATTGAGGTTAATTTGGTATAGTATTGCGATTAGGACCTCTGCAAAAAACTTTAAGATCGGAAACTGTAATGGAACTTCTTCATAATGTTCGAATAAAATATGATTTGTTCTAAAAAACCACGTGGTCAGATAAAAAAAATAAGTCTCGGATTTCAATCAAATTTCGTATACAGTTTGGTCTTACACGCCTGTATCAGGACACAAAATTTGCAGTCTGTAGCTTCAGTGAGTCTTAAAATATTCGAATACGAGTATTATTATTGGCTTTAAATGTTAATCTTGCGATATTGTTAACACTAAAATGCTGCTGCAACAAAATGTTGCATCATGAAAATGTTGCTGGAAAATGTTTTTGAACTTTGAAAATGTTGCTGAACTTTGATGCAACATAAAGAAGTTGCCAAATAATGTCGATGTATCATGAAAATGTTGCTGAAAGGGAATGTTGCATCATGAAAATGTTGCTGGACTTTGATGCAACATAAAAAAGTTTGTAGATTACGTCGATGTTTCATGAAAATGTTGTTGCAAATGTTGCTAAACTTTGAAGCAAAATAAAAAAATTGGCAATTGATGTCGATGTATCATCAAAATGTTCGTAGCTTCAGAAGGTCCGCCTTAAAATATCTGAATACGTATAAATTTGATATGCTCTAGAGCACATAGTAATTGTTATAAGATTTAAATGAAATTTTGGTATAAATGTTACTCTCGCGATATAGTTGATGCTAAAATAATTTGAAGCAGGAAACTTAAGAGCGTCCTAGCCCTAATGTTGGTGCTCTAAATTAAAATTGTGATAACGTCAAGAGATTTTTTTTCACCTTTTAAAAACGGGACCACTTTTCACGGGAAAATAGTATGTTGTATTAAATCTCTATTATTAATTTAATCAGTATAATGAATAATGGTTGTTTTTAAACATGTGACTCTTCTGATAAAAACCAAATAATAAAACCAAATTAGTAAACATGTACTAGTGTTAAATCAAAATAGAGTCTGAAATATTCCGAAACAGTTAGGAAACAAAAAATTTGGTTTTGTAGAACTATCAAACCTCTGTTATTTATTTTAAACTTTTCGGTATATTTTTTCGATACATTCATTGGACAGGCCAAACAAATGCTTTGATAAACTGTAGGTGTACTAATGTTGGAAAAAGTACTTGAAAATGAATCTCTGTTAACCGGTTTAGTTATCTCTGTAGTTAAACTAAAACTATTCAAATCAAAATATTATCTTAATTTTGGTGTTTATTTAATTCTGTAAAACATCATTACCATTTAAGTAACCGATAAAAGCAAAAAGAAGGGAATTAATATTTTTTTTGGAAAATTCACATATAACCAAAATAATTATCTTAATTGAATCGCAAAACTTATACAAAATTAAATTTTTGTTTCCTATAATAATATCGGGCCACTGTATATTAAAGAAAATATGTGTAGGATTGCTAACAAAATATAATATACTAAGGAAGGAAATACTAAAAATGATTCGAAGGAAGAAAAAGAAAATCAAATTTTCCCTTTATTTGTAATATTGAATTATTTTCTTTTTTTTTTTTTATTTCTCATTTTAAAAGGAAATTTTATATATTCTATTTATTTTTATATTCTTTTTAAAAATTGTTGTATAGATATATTTAATAAATGTATAGAATGATAATAGTATGAATAAAACATTAAGTGATTTTCTTTTTAAAAAAAACTAAAAGAATAAAAGAATTTGTTTCTTTTATTTTTTTTTTTTTGTTTTTCAAAACAAAAACAACACTTTGTTGCTTGTTGTTTAAATTTTGGCTCAGATTTTTTTTTTTAATCTTACCATTTCCTTTGTTTTTATTTTTCTTGAAAATTTCATTTCTTTTATCTATAGATATGTTGTTTTTCTATTAAAAATCAATAGAAACAAAAAAAAAAAAATTAAATATTTTCAATAAAATAAAATTTTTTTTCAATTCCTGTCTATTTTTTTTCCTTTTTTTTTTGTAGCATTTCATTCAAAAAATTCTTTTAGTAATGCAATTTTTCATCTACTTATTTTAAATTTTTAATCGATTGAAAAAATAAAATTAATTAATTTTAAAATATAGTATTATTGTTATTATATTTTAATTAAAAAAAAAATGTATTGGATTATGAATTTAAAAATGGTTAAATTGATTTTTCTAAAATAATAAAATACTATACTACATAATAATAAAAATTCTAATTTAATACCTATTATTTGTAATTTAAATTTATTGACAGTAGATTTAATGTAAATTTTCCAACATATTAAAGAAATTTTTC
The DNA here is from genome assembly GCA_947095535.1 of Poecilobothrus nobilitatus. Taxonomy (NCBI): domain Eukaryota; kingdom Metazoa; phylum Arthropoda; class Insecta; order Diptera; family Dolichopodidae; genus Poecilobothrus; species Poecilobothrus nobilitatus. The sequence goes on along the minus strand of OX352772.1, from coordinate 314,815,811 downwards.
TTCCGAAAATTTACAATAAAAATTTTAAACTGAAATATTGAAAATTAAATTTGAAAGATAGGTATTTATTTTTATTTTAGTTTTAATTAATTTATTTATAGTCTTTTTTTGTAATTAAAAAAGAATTAAATGTTACTCAAAAGTTGATAAGTTAAGCGTTTTAATGGCTTTATATTTAAAAATATTTTTGGGGTTCTGATGGGGCTGTATAAATTTTCATTATAAAGTACATATACAATATTAGTGTATTGATTACTTTGATACACTTAATTTTTAAGTTTGTTTAATTTTAGAAGAAACTTAATGAACAGATTCGTAAGTAAATTCGGTAAACAGACAATTGAGGCTATAGAACAACTCAAACCCTGCATAACTGGGCCCAACGACAATTTGACGCAGCGACAACTGGGTCCATAAATAATTGGGTCCATAAACAATTGGGTCCATAAATAATTGGGTCCATAATCAATTGGGTCCATAAACAATTAGGGCCATAAGCAATTCGGTCCAATGACCACTGGGTACATAACTTGCTTATGTATATGATACAGGTTCTTGAAAATGTCTCTATTCAAAATTAAAAAATACATTCGAAAAGTTAATAATATTTATTTAGATAAATAAAAATCAATTCAAAATTATATTAAAAAACTTTTAATTTTATTTTTTCAATATTTTAAAAATTAAATTTAAAAATTAAATAAATTGCTGAATTTTAAAAATTTTTTTAAAAAGTTATATAAAAAGTTTATTTCAATTAAAGATTTAAAGTTAGTTTTATTGCAAATTCGCTTTTTTTCTTAAATATTTGTGACTTTTATTAATATTAGCTAAGGCCAAACTAATTTAATTGATAATTTAATGCACTACTCCCATATTTGATAAACATTGCCTAGATAAATTTTTTCATAATTTTATGGATAATTAGGAGAAACTTTAGAATTCGATTCAAAAGCAGGGTTAATACGCTTTTTCCAGAATATTTATATATATATATGTATATGTAAGATTCTGAGTTAGAAGGGATTTTAGAGTTGGATTCAAAAGCAGGGTTATAAGCTTTTTGCAGAATATGTATATAACGTTCTGTAATATTACAAGATATGTAATATTTTTTGGTGCTTCATAATTTATAATTTTTTAATAATGTTTTTGTTATGGTATAATAAAATAAACAAAAGCAAAATTGATTTTTGATATCTCGTATTTTTGAATACTTACATATTATATTTAAAAGTAAAAAAGCAAAAAGAATGTAACAAAAAATTCAATTCGTCTTTTTTTGTCAAGATTTTGCTTTTCAAGATTTTGTCGCAAAAAAATTAATATTTTAGTATTCCAGATATATCAGGGGTGACCTATAAATTGTATTATTAGTGACCCCAATTGCTTATGGCCCCACTTGTCGTTGGGCCTAATTGTTAATGGCCCCAGTTGTCGTTGAGCCCAATTGTTGAAGGCCCCAGTTGTTGCTGAGCCCAATTTATGTTGGACCCAATTGTCGCTAGGCCCAGTTGTGCAGGGTGCGAGTCAAACACGAGTATTTTAGTTTTTTTTAAGTTTATTGCTAGCCTGTTTTTCATTAACCAAATATCTATTATTTTTAGATCATCCATAATCACAGATTTTAATTCTATTTCGCTGTTTTCAGAGTATTTTAGTCCCGCATCGTCTGCATATAGTTGTAATTTTCCTTTTAGATTGAGGCGTGCCAAATCATTAATATATATTTTAAATAGGTCGGGTCCTAAAATAGATCCCTGAGGCACACCTTTTATAGTTACTCTAGTACTACTACAGGTATTCCCTATTTTTACCCTTTGAGACCGACCAATTAAGTACGTTTTGAAAAAATTAATTAACTGCCAAGTAAACCCCATCTTTTTTAGCTTAAGAAGTAGAATATCGTAATCCACGCAATCAAAAGCTTTTTGCAAGTCGATAAATGTACATGCGGTATATTTTCCCTCATCCATGCTCCTAGATATAAAATCTGTAAGTGCAAGGCATGCCGCAGTAGTGTTCGAGTTTTTTTCGAAGCCGAATTGTTCTGAATATAGCAGACCATTTTGCGTAATAAAATGGTTTAACCTATTTTTAATAATTTTTTCAAATATTTTTGAGAAGGTATTCAGGACTGATATAGGTCTATAATTGGTTGGATTACATGCGTTATCCTTTTTATATATCGGTGTTACTACAGCTATTTTTAAAGATGAAATATTAATGAATTTAGTTAGAGTAGGTACAAGTTTATCAGAAAATTTTTTGAAAAATTTAGAAGAGATTTTATCATACCCGGTTGCTGAATTAGGTTTTAACGACGATATCGCGGCTTCCACCTCTTCAGCTGTAGTTGGACTAAGTTCAAATGGAGAATAGATGGTGTACATGAAGTTATTGAAAAAATTTTGATCAACGGTTTCATCCGGAATTTCCAAATTGTTTGTTATATTAATAAAGAAATCGTTCATATATTCACAAATGGTCTGCTGATCAGAAATAATTTCATTATTATGCTCCAGGATTTTGATTTGGTTTTCTGGATTATTAGGTTTATTATTAAACATAATCTTTTTGTATAGCTCCCACAGTTTTTTGCTGTTATTTGGATTTTTTGCTATTTCTTCGTTACAATATCTAGCTTTACCTTTTTGAATTAAGATTTTAACTTTGTCTATATAAGAATTATAAAGGTCAGAGATCTTAGCATCCTCTGGATATTTCCTTTTGTACTCCATGAAAGAATCGCGGATTTTCATCATCTTAAGAATTTCATCGCTCATCCATTCTTTTTTTTACGTTTATTATTCGGAGTTCTAGTTGTATATTTGCTTATTAGTAATGTTAAGTTATGAACAAAAATATCGAAGATCTCAAAAAAATGAATATTGTCCCAGAACGAGTCATTAGATAATCTGTGATAATTCAGAACTATCTTAAAATTTTCTACGTTTTCTCTGATCGGGCTTAGGTTAATACTAACTAAGATCAATTGGTGGTCAGATAAGGAAGTATCAGTAATATGAAAGTTGTATTCGTATTTAAAATTATCGGTTATGAAATGGTCGATTATGGTTTTTGTTGTTTTACCTATCCTAGTTGCGAAAGCTTCCATTATTTTATTCCCTATGATAAAACCATTGGTTACTAAAGTGTTAGAAAAGTTCACTACGTCTAGAAATTGTTTTTCTTTTCCAGTAGATTAATATTAAAATCGCCGAAGATCCATGAATTTTTAAACCTCGATGTATATTCATCTATTTTATCGATGAAGAAATCTATGTTTGAATAAGGCGCCCTATATACAGATATAATATTTATACCATGACGTAATATTTTTACAACTAGTACATTACAATTATCAAATTCTTCTTCAAAAATAATGCTAGAACTAAGACAGTCATTTACAAATTTAATTCATCACTCCACCTCGTCAACACATTCCCTACTATTTAAGCTCAAATTTCCTAAAATATAAATTTTGTTTTATATAAGGAAAAAAAGATCACTTGCATTAGGTATACAAAATTTCATTTTAATGATAACATAATATAATCTTTGCCAAAAGATTTTTTAATATAACCAAAGATTACTAAAAGAAATCAGAATGACAGATTGAATATAAACCTCAGATTAAATACATTTCATGCAATTTTATAAAATTTTAAATTTTTTCAAAATATCACCATAAAATCCACAATGTCTTATTAAATTTCTTATTTTAGGAAAAAAAAAAAAATTTTTTTTTTAGTTTATAAAATTTCCAGAACATTTTTGTTGAAAGGTATTTAACAAAATTTCAAAAATTTTTAAAGAACATGTAAATCTTTTACAATGATAACTATTCAACAAAATTTCTTTTATATTATCTATGTACATACTTTTGAAATTTTCTATTAAAATTTTTTTTTTTTTTATTTTTGTTTTATTTTTCTTCATTTTTATAGAAAAACACCAAACCGTCACGATACATGCATGATTGCACAAGAAAAACTTCATCCGGTTTGCGCACAAAGACCACCTGACAACATATATCCACAAAATTCTAATGGAATATATTATCATCCACCACCAGGATGTCACATTGTGGCTGATTTATGTAAAGAGGATCGAGAATGCAGGTAATAATCCATGTATCATGTATAAAATATGTATATATAATGATTTTATATAGTAGCAACTAAAACAGATAAACAAGTATTTAAAAGACATTTTCGATATATTATAAATATTATATCTATAGATATTATTATATGTATTACATTATGTTTCATTTCAAAACTAATTTTTGATATTAGTATTAATGGTAATAAAATAACATTCATTTAAAATTTTTAAAATTATATATAGGTACCATTTATATATGTATTAATATAAAAGGTTAACAAAATGTAATACCTAATAAATTAAAATAATGAAAGACAAGTAAAATTTAAAAAACAATTTATTGCATTCTATTTTAAAATGTATAAAGAAAAGTCCAGTACCTTGATTTTCAAATATGAAATTTTAGTAAAATTTCTTTATATTATTATTATATGGTATCAATTTATTTAATAATTAAGTAAAAAGATTTATTTTAGTGTAATAAAAACTTAAATAAGAAGTTTTTCTATTAAAATAAATTACAATTTTTAACTATAACCAAAAATTAAGTATTAATACAGACAATAATCCTATTAAATAAAATTAAGTTTATAAATCTTCATATATCCGAAATTTTTTTAGACATTTACATACTACAAAAGGAAAACATTCGTTTTTAGCACATTTCCAAAAAAATTTTGAAAAAATGTGCTTATTAGTTTCACTCTGTCCGTCCGTCCGTCTGTTTACAAAACTTCCACACCGTTAAAGATAGAGCAAAAAAATTTTAACCATGGGTAGGTCTCATAAAAAAAATAGTTTTGTGGAACAATTTTTTCATGTAGCCCCTCCCATTACGGAGCTACACCCCCTCAAACTTTGAAAAAGCCCTATTTTTAAATGCATATGTCTTATGTTCTGCTTAAGATTTTTTCAATCTGAAAACGTCATTTGACAGGTATTTCTTTTATCTGGACCACCCCCTGTTTATGAGATATGAGGGCTTAACAATTGAAAATTTGCTATTTTTAAACACCTGTAACTTAGGCACCTGTACACATTTTACTTCTGCAAGATATAAAGTTTAAAGCTACAGTAATATATTTTAATGTGTGTTAAAGGTTTGTTTTAGTTGTAAAGGGTTGCAAAGTTGCAGCTCTTCAAAATTGCGAAAAAGTCCCATTTTCAGATGTATATATCTCACGCCGCAATAGTTTTGCAATCTAAAACCGCCAAAAGATCGAAAATTTTATTATATATATAAAACAATAACAAAATTGTGCAATACTTTGTAATTTACTATATAAATTTACCGTTATGTGAAAACCATATTTTGCATGAAATTTATTTTTTCATAACTCCGGCACGCCTTTAGATAGAAACCTGAAATTTTGAGACAAGAAAGAACTTTTAGAATTAGTATAAGTTTCATCAGAAAATTTGTAACACCCCCTCTTTAAGAGTTATTACGCCTCAAAAATTGAAAATTTGCTATTTTTAGGCACCTGTAACTTAGGCACCTGTAAAAATTTTTCTACCGCGAGGCATGAAAATTAAAGGTTCAATAATATATTTTTACGCGTGTTAATGACTTTTCTTAGTTATATAGGATTCCGGACTTACGGCCCCTCAAAATTTCAAAAATGTCCTATTTTCACGTTTTTTCGTATTACATGAAATTTTCAAATTTTTGTGCAAGTCAAAATTCTAAACAGTTTGTATTGAGTTTGGAAATGTGCGCTTTTAAAAACCGTTGGTTCACATTCTACATTGTTTTTTTAATTTTAGTTATACCAAATTTCGAAATTTCGTTAAACGGAAGTGCATTATTAAAAATACAACAAGTTAAATAAAAACAACTTTACACATAAATAATACATATGCAAAAAAAAAAGGAAGGATTTTTTCTAGCACATATTTCCATAAAGGAAGAAATCGTAGAATTTATTTGTACAAAATCAAAACGAACTTTCTTCAATTTAAAAAAAAAACATCACATTTAGTTAAAAAAAAGTATTAAAAAAAATAAATGTAGTGTTTTAATTTTAATTTTTACATTTTAATTTTAAAAAAAAAGTTACCCTAGATAAAAAAAAAATTCTAGGTGGTTTTTTTTTGTATCACTTTATTTCAAGCACAGCAGACGGATAATTTAAAAAGAAATTAAACATTTTAAAATAAATAATATAAAAGAGCTATTAAATAAACGGCAACCGACAGATATTTTTATAAAAAGAAGGCGATATTTTAAAATTAATTTTGATTTTAATTTATCAACAAAACTCCAAACTTTGAATTTTATATTAAAATTAATGTTCTCATAATTATCATTTTCGTGTAACTGTTATATTTATTATCGTTATTATCTTTCGTAGTCATTTCTCTATAGAGATCATCAAACTTCCCAAGACGAGATCTATCTATGTTAATAGAATGGAGCTCATATTTTCAATTGTTTTCAAAAATATTATTTCAGGGGACCTCGTTGGCCTAGTGGGTAAGAGTGTATAAAATACGCTGTAAAGCCCGCGGGAGTATGGGTTCGAATCCCACACACGTCGTAAGAGTTATTCCCCCTTACGACATTTATAGCCACGCCTAAACAGGAAAGGCTGTGTAATTTCCTGTCCACATTTATGTGTAATTTCTTGTCCACATTAAAAAAAAAAATTATTTCAAAAATAACTAGCATTTGTAATATGAGATAAAAAAATTTCGGAATCGTACTTTAGTCAAAAAAAACCTAAAGTAAAACTAAACAAAAAATTAAATGTCATATTTTTTTTGAAAATATTCAAAAAAGATTTCTTGTCGTGAAAATATCATACGACGAGGGAAGTTATCAAGTTATAATTAAATTCAAGTACACAAACCCTTCCAAAGTTACAAATTTCTTGCTTAAAAAATTCAAAATTTCGCAAAAGAGTAACTCTTCAACTGGTAGGACTACACAGTATTAATTCTACTTTTATAGTATTTTTTAATATAATATACATATGTAAATAATTTAAGAAATAGTTAAATGAAATCCTAAAATTTTAAAAGCCTTTCCGAAACTTATTGCTCTTTCTCCTAAATTCTAGCTATAAAGGTATTGAATTTATCCCGAAAAAATCCGAATTTAAGATTGTGTATTCGTGCATCGCAATAAATTGCTTAGATATCAAATTTTTAATAATTTAGGCCCCATAGATTGTACTAAAGAAAAGTAAAAAGATATTTTGAAAGATATAGTTAAACTATATAAAATAAATAAATAAATAAATCCTCAGGTTGTCCTAGAAATTGGAAATGTATATATTGGAAAACATACTAAAATTCTAATTTAAAGAATGTTATATATAAAATAACAATATTAATTACATATGACTGTCAATTGCCATGATAGGTATGAGTCGGATAATTTCGTAGATATACATGTCGTACATTTCGTATATGTTCTCTTTCGGTCTTGAACGTTTATCGGGTATATTTGGGTGATTAAAACGAACAAAAAATTGTTCTGTAAGAGAAGCAAATAGTATAAAATAGAAGACAGAGGCAAATAGTCCCACTCCTACGAAAAAATTTTTTATTTGTTTTAGTCCTCTAAATACACTCAATAAATTTTCAGGGCAGAAAGATAATCACTTTGCATTAGATATCCATTATCTGATCAAACTCTTAATCAAAATATTATAGCAAAGGGATGATTAGTATAAATATATGGTTAAGGCAATCTAATGGTTGCCTTAAATATGGAAATTGTATAATACAATCATTGGTGAATAAACATACTTTCTAAAAAAATATGAACTATTTCCTTTTTGATATAAAAAAATAAAAAAATTTTCAACAAAGAACTAATATTTAATTAAGAATATCATAGTCAAATGAAATGTACTAACTTGTATGAATTTTATAAATTTACATAAAAAATTTAATTGATGCGGTATTTAAATCCGGATTTCTCCGGTTAATAAGTCATATGCTAAACCACTTGCCAGGAAGTATCCTGCTAAATACCTTAAAATTACTATTAAAATTTTATATTTATCTGATGTGTAGTGCAAAATTTTTTGACACGTTGTGTAAATAGAATGACTGACTGCATGACTATTTTTGTTTATTAGTAAAAAGAAATTCTATAATTAAATTTAATTGACGCTTTCTTTGCGATTATGGGTCATCTAAATAAGAAGAGTTATCATTTTTCCATCACCTTTTACTAATTCGTGTTATAGATTGCCGATATATAGCATTTTCTGGTCAAATTCAGGTATTTATTAAATATTCTCAGGTATTTACTTAATATGTTCAGGTTTTTAGCACATTTCGAAAAAAATTTTGAAAAAATGTGCTTATTAGTTTCATTCTGCCCGTCCGTCCGTCCGTCCGTCTGTTTACAAAACTTCTACTTAAAACTTCGTTAAAGATAGAAAAAAAAATTTTAACCATGGGTAAGTCTCATACATAAAATAATTTTGTGGAACAACTTTTTCATTTAGCCCCATCCATTACGGAGCTACAGCCCCTCAAATTTTAAAAAAGCCTAATTACAATGGACCTACTGTATGGTGTTACTGTGATGATATCAGCAAAGCTTAATTTAACAGTTGTCCTTTTTACAGAAGCTAAACTAACCTTTAAAATAAATATTTTTAAAATAAAATTTCAATTATAATTTTAGAAATAAAAAATAAGTTACATTCTAAGAACATTTTCTAACAAATGTATGTATATACATACTACATGGGTGTTGGTAATACGATTGCATAAAAAAAAAAACACTTTTCTAATCATCAGATAGCTAGCTTTATATAATATTATTATATAATATATTAAAATAAAAATTATTTAATTCAAATTTATTTCAACTTAATATATTTCTTTAAAAAAATCAAATACTTAAAAAAAGTAACGAATAAATGTAAAAAAGGTAAAAGTTAAAGGAAAAAAAATGTTACCACTTAAAATTTTAAGAACAAACATCCAAACAAAACAAACTATAAATTCTGAAAATACATATATTCGATCCAAAAATTTATTTTATTACATGGAAAATTTTAATTTTACAAAATGTTTAAAAGTATTTATATACAAAAGTGTTAAAATAAGTTTTTCTTTACGTACACAACATAACACAAATATTTGTGTATATATTTTAGTAATAGAAACATACATATATGTATGTACATATGTATATAACATTGCTAAAATATTTACCTGTGTATATTACCTAATATATGTTTTTTTTTTTTTTCTATTTCTAAAATTATGGCATAGAAAATGAATCTAATTTATTTAAACAACTATATTACATTTTTTGATCCCAGTCATTACCAGGATTTTATGGCAGGATTTAATTTAAAGTAATATCTATACGTTCATGAATATTATAGAATATTTAATAGTAATACACAAAATGTATAAGTATAAATGAAGAAAAGGTGGGAAATAATATTTTATAAAAATTTAAACAATAAAATTTGTTAAGAATTTGTCAATCTTTATTTATAGTATCAACTTAAGTGTATATATAGTGTAGAGGTAAATTTAATAAAAGTTAATAATGATAGAATCTAGAAGAGTATATATACATATTGAATATACACATACATATGTATATACATATGTATATGTATAATATTCTTCAAAAAATTTTTTTTTTAAATAAACCAATATAAAATTCGTGAATATTTTAGAAAGTATAGGTATAAATCCCTACTATTCATTTTCCTATATTCCAATTTTCTTTGACGTAAAGACAAATGACAAATTCACTATACATATATTATATATATATGTAAGATATTTTTAGACTTTAAGAAAAAACGAATTTCCATTTGAAGTAAAACTGTTTTGTTTTTTTTAAATGGAAGTAATTTTATTTTAAATGTAAGTTTTCCTTTTTAGATGCAAGTATTTCCTTTTTAAATGCAAGTTTTTGTAAGTAATTTGTTAAAATTAATTATAAATATATAATTATATGTATCTATATTATCTTATAAAAATTTTTCAGATAGGATACAAGGCATATAGATTTTTTTTGTAAATATGAAACAATACACTTTCCATAAGATAAAACTGTTAATAAAATAAAGTACAATTAACAATCATTTGTTGCACGTTAAAAGGAAACTTCCTCTAAATATAAAAATACTTCTAATTAAAAAGAAAATCTAGTATTTAAAAAGAAAATGCTTTCACTTAAATAAGATTTTCCTAATAGTCTTTCTTAAAGTAAAAAAGGTGTATAATTTATATTTTAATTTTAATGAAAACAAATTGTTCGGAAAATTTTCTTTTGGTGTTCAAGTCAAGTCAGTATATTTGACTTTTAAATTATAGGTATTTAATATTTAATATAAATATATGACTATCTGAAAGAATTTTCTAAAATAAAATAATATTTCTGTAAATTGTTTTTTAAATGCTTGCAGATTTGTTTTTACTTAATTTTTATATCCGATTATCTAAAACATCAGTTTCCACTATAGAAATATCCTAAAGTTTTATATCTTTTGTATCCTAAATATTTATATCTTGTAAATATTTTAAATTTTTATATTCTTCTTTTATAATTTTTCAAATAAATATTTTCAGATGGCAAATCATCTTCCACTTATTGACTTAATTGGAATCCTGGTGTATAACTTAATTTTTGTTAAAAAAAATTTTTTTTTTTTAAGTTGAGAACTTCATTTTATAAAAGTTCAAATATACGACTTCTAAATGCCCAATAACATTAAGTATAGTTTAGTAAAATTTTTCTAAATTTTATTTTCTAAAATCACATAAGCTGCTTCCGTTTGAATATATTATCTTAATCAATAAAATAACTTTTGTAAATTTAAACTTAATTTTAAAATTCTAAAAGTTTTTTTTGTTTTTCTGGCTGTGCGTATGTTTTTATATACATTATTAACAGAGAATTAAAAACAGATCACAACCCCAAAAATTAACAGACTGAACTGTTGAAAACTGACCCTCCACTATAATATATGTTCACTTTTATAATATATATTAAAAAAATTGCAACAAATTTATTTTTAAATTAAAATTTGTAACAAAGAATGTCTTTTAAAATCTATTAAATATTAAAAATCTATAAAATTATAAAACTCTGGGACCTCGGTGGCCTAGTGGGTAAGAGCGTATAAAAATAAGCTGTAAACACCGAAGGAGTGTGGGTTCGAATCCCACACACGTCGTAAGAGTTATTCCCCCTTACGACATTTACAGCCACGCCTGAACAGGAAAGGCAGAGAACACATTTGTGCGGCAGAGAAATGCATTAAAAAAAAAAAAAATTATAAAACTGTTTACATTTAATTTTCTTTAAAAGCAAAAATTTATGTAAATTAATTTTTTATCTATTTTATTTTTTTATATACAAAAAGAAAATTTTCTTTTTTATAATATTTTTTCCTTATATAATGTTATATGATCTTATTTCCAAGGTCCTTTATCTATAAATGAAAAAATAAATCCGATAAAATAAAAATGTTACTATAAATCTAACATGTAAACGACAATCTAAAATTAAAGTTTATTTAATGGAATTTAGATTAAATTTATAAGATAGATTTAGTGTTTATTTATCTATAGGTTTATAGTATATAATAATATGAAGATTTAACTTAAATTAATTTAATTAATTATAATAATAAAAGTTATTTATTTTTAGAAAACTGTTCTAGACATTTTAACACTTCATCATTCCGATACTAAATATGAATTTAATGAAAATTTTATCTGTTTGACTTTGAACAGAGTATAATATAAAATTTGTGAGAAGACAGTTTATGTTTTGCTGGAAGTTAAAATAATTAAAAATAATTAAATTCAATTCCTGACACTTATTTAAAATAACTTTTAACATAAAATATGTATTTAATTTTTTTAATTATTTTTTCATCTAACATCTCTCAACATTTCTTATTGCATAATCATAATATATATTAACCTATGGTTTTTATTTTTAAAAATTGATATTAGCATTAGAACTCAAAAATGAAATATTAGTTATTTAAAAAAAAAATTTCAAAATTTAAAATCAATATCTACATAATAAGAATTTTTCTAATTTTGTTTTTTTACTATTAGATCCTTTTTAACAGTTATAAAAGGTCTTGAAATAATTTTATTACTATAAAATATCATTGAATATAAAATTTTCAACCTTGTAAAATACAAATCTCTTCAATATTATACATAATAATATTATCATTTTATACAATATACACTATATTTATGTATATTTTGCATTTTAGTTTTAAACCTACATTTATATATTATTATATATAATATTATATATCCCACCTTTTAAAATTTTGGGTTCATCATCGTCACCAGGAAATCTCATGTGACTTTAATATTCTTATATTATAACATTTTAATTGCCATTATGACAGTTTCGTTCTAATTCATAAAATTAGAACACAACCAGAAAATAATATTATAACAATACTTTACACACACATATACAAATATACTTATATACTATATTATATTTGAATAGTAATATTATATAGATAACTTTATTAATGAATATATCTAAAAACATACATCCATACTACTAATAATTGATGGTTTCGTTATAAAAAAAAAAAAGATTATTTATGTTAAGGTTGATCCCTTCAATATTCTGAATTTGAATATGTATATATAGATATAATGAAGGGTTTAACTTAAATGGCAATTAATTTGACATCTCTTTTTAGCTATTATATTTCTCTTAAAATATAACAAATTTATTTTTGTGTTAATTTTCATTTTATCTATTTCAATATTGTCCTGGGACAGGATAAAAAAAAAAAATGTGGTAAAAATTCATAAACAAAAAGAAAGAAAGAAAAAATATTGTAAATAACAAAAAAAAAAAGAATAAACAAAAAAAAAACTTTTGATTGGAAATTTAATATTACGATATTTTGTAAATATGAAGTAATAAATTTTAAATGATGATTGATAAAGAAATAAAATAATATTTAAATTTCATAATAATAAGAAAAAAGTTTAAAGATATTAAAAAATTTAATTAATTCCCTAGATTTATGCAAGCATTTTTGTTTTAAAAAGGACATACATACCTTATCCTTGACACAGTACCTAAGATGCTAACCGACCTTTCAATCAAAAGGCCTTATATTAAATCCCGATCAGATTATATTTAAACAATAATACATCTATATAAAATGAAGATAGTAATTAACCCATATTTTTAACTAGATCTGTAAAAATAAATATGTATACATAAATAAATGAAAAAAGTGCAATTTAAATGTATCTAATAAATGGTGCAGTGTGTAAGTCGTTGGTATTTCAGAGGAAAAATTTTTGGTTCAAACCTCTGTCAACTTAATATATTCTATAAGATATAATAATATTGTGTGTAAATAAAATAATATTAATATTCAATATTAAAGGTTGACTTACTTTAGTCATCACATTAGGCACTTGAAGACTAATTAGTGTTGCATTGGAATTGTTTAAAGAGAGGAATTTTTGATTTTTGATGATTCAATAAAATTATTTCATTACCTACAAGATAACTTTAATTAGAAATAATAATCTAATATTTAGACATGTGTTAAGAGTAATAAAAGTTACCTGAACAATAGAATCGCTAATTAGGCGTAAGATGCGATTGTTTAATATATTCAAGAAACCTAATGAAGTTTGAAAGGCGCCAGCTAATATGGCAAAGTTGTATTTCATCTTAGGTCGAATATAGCTTTATAGATATTAAAGAAAAAACAGAGTCAAATATTTAGTATATAGAAATAAATTTTACAACGAAAAGAAAAGCTCAACATTTGGCACCTTTGTTCACCATATACAAGTTTCACAGCATTTTTTGATTTTTCAAGATATTTAATTTTTTGCAAGATTTGAATTTTACAAATATTGAATTCGACTCTCAATCCGCTATTTTTCCTACGTTATAGTTAACAGAGCTATCCATTAGTTTTATTTTTAAACTAATTACGGTAAAATTGGTTTTAGATTGACGTTAGAAGTAGTAAGATCCTGTCAGAGTGTTGTCGTCAGTAAAACTAAGGATAAGGTTGAGGGTAAAAGATAATAGGTCGTTATGAAAAAATGAAAAATTATACCCCAGCTATTGAAGTATCTCAATGTTCTTTTGCAAATGATGGTAAATTAATTGGAACTTTGAAGGATTCCTTTTGTTAACTTATTTGGGATTCAACAAAAGTTGGGCTTTTACTTTTTGAAAAAGTGCGAAGGTAACGTTTACAATAAGGAAGATTAATTATTACCTGTCTATCTTTCTGTAAACAAACTTTTAATTTTAACATTTTAACTTTTAATTTTAACAGAAGACTATAGAAAATTGTAAACAAAATTTTCTTGAAATTATAGACTAAATAGTAATATCTAACCATGTTATAAGTATAATTTTAATTTACGCTCTAATAATTTTAGTAAAAGAAAATAACATAATAACTTTAAGACATTTATTTTTTGTTTGCACGTTGGGGCTTATTTTTGTTAGGCTTAATAACTGTGCCATGTAATAAAGTGCAATCAATTAAAGTAGGAAATCGAATCGGTTGTATTTCAATAAATACTGAAAATGAAGTAATAATTCACAATAATTTGTATCTGAGTTCCAAAAAAAAAATATGTAAAAATATATAAAACAATATAGATATTGGAGGTAAACAAAAAGGAAATAAAGTCGTGTAGTCTTGGGTAAAAGAATAAATAAAAAACTAAATTAAAATTTTCCTTATAAAACTTCAAGAAAATGCAAGTTCTTTTTGTTTTTGCGATTCTTTGACAGATGAAACATAATTAATTTTGAGTAAAAAATTAAACATACATAATATACCTTTTTTACTTTAATCAAAGACTTTTTTACTTTAAATGAATATTTTTTATTTTAAGTGAAGACATTTTTCCTTTAAGTGAAAAGCTTTTACTTTAAATGACGAAATTTTTATTTTAGGTAATGAGCATTTTAACATACATTCATTTCATTTTAGTAGTGGTTATATTATATTATATTTTTGGATCTGATATTTAATAATTTGGTATTTATGTATTATGTTTATGTACTCGTATATGTATGTATTTTTTCACTTTAACTTTTATTAAAAATGTCTTGTTTTAAAATAAAAAACCTTTATTTAAATTAAAAATTACCTCATATTAAGTAAAAAATCTTAAATTAAATTAAAACTGCCTTCACTTAAAGTAAAAATATCTAATATAAAATTTAAAGTAAAATAGGTATATATCGGACCTTTTCTCTTTAGTAAACTTATAAGGTATTACTTTAATTAATAAAAAAAAAAAAAAATTTTGCTAAATGAACTTTAAATAAATCCTTAAAACATATTCAATCAAAAAGATTCTTAATTTATTGCCATTAATTCAGAATTTTTCTAAGGATAAGACAATATACTGTCTCTAAAATATGCCAATTTTCTTAGCATAATCTTGCTTTCATTCACAAATATAACCGTTATACATAAGCTTTATAAATCATTAAACAAAAGCCATTTAAAATTAAAGTTACATATTTTATTTTTACTGACCGCATACATGGTATTGTTTTCATACCAAAAATTTGTACCCGAGGCAAAAATGTATTACTCCGGTGTCTTAAAACCTGTAAAATTTTTTTTAGCTTGATGCCTATGTGTGTGCGTATGTGTGTGTATGTGGGTATGTCTTCGGGCACGTTTTAAAAATTCATATTTAAGGTTCTAACATTGATAAGCTTTTGAAGCAAATCGGACAACCACAAAAGGTTACTTATTATTATAATTTTTAAGTTTTTTACCAATATTTCGTAACAGGAAAATATTATCGAAAAAATTATTAAGAAAAAGTTGTTATACAAGTAAAAAGCACCAATTTTGCCATACAATATTTGTGGATCCGACTAACTTGAATTTTTTTTTTAATTATAATTAAATAACATATTCTTTTCTAAGTCCAAATTTCATACATATTACAACACGCAATTTCACGTTTTTTTTTAAGGCATTTAAATTACCGGAGTAGTGCATATTCACAAAAATCTGGCGTACAAATTTTTAGTGTGAAAACTATACCTACCTTTTACATTCATGTATGCGGTTAGTAAAAATGTTATTAAATTATTAGAAGTTATTTTCCTTTGATATGAATTATTAATATGTAAAATCTTTCGCACTATGCTTTTTGTATAATAATGGTTGGTACTATGGTGGAGACAGCTAATTTTTTTTTACCTTAAAATATGCATATACCGTTTTATTTACATATTTATACTATTTTCATTAAATGAAAATTCATCAATTTAAAATTTTTAAAATAAATTCACTAAATATTAAAAAATTTAAAAACATTTGTTGGAAATTAACCGCAATTAAATTATTTATGATGCCCTTATATTATACATAATATGTATATTTAAATTAACCATTTACACAATATTTGAAAAATGGGGTTTTATGCGAAGATAAACTGATATTAATCGAAAATTAAATTTTTACTTTTATTCTAATTTTTTTTTTTTTTTTTTTTAATCCAATAAATAAAAATATAAATAAATTAAAATACATACAATTTGCATAATTATTGAAAATTAAAACTGTCCCAAACAATTTTCCATTCAACTGTGTGATATCCTTTTCATATAAATTGTATAATGTATATTAAAAATCATACCCCACATCTAAAATGCATCATATAGGAATAGGTAACTGTATAGGTAATAGGTAACATATATCAAAAATTTAATAAGATATTTAACAAAATATGTTTCTTTTTTTAATACCCGTACGATAAGTATCGGTTATATTAAAATTGCTCCTCCGTTTGTAACATCTCGAAATAAGTTAGCTAGATATACCTTCAAAAGTATGGATCGGATCAGAATGAAATTCTGAGTCAATTAAGCTTTTTCCATGTTCAAGTTACAGGTGTTTAAAAATATGGAATTTGCAGTTTTTGAGTCCCTACAGCTCCTAAACGAGGGGCGATACAAAAATATTTCTGAAATGACCCAAACTTATTATCAGAGACCTAACTTCCTTCAAAATTTCAAGTTTCTAACTTAAATTTTTTGGAAGATAGAACGAGTCAAGAATTTTGCAAAATTTTAGTTTCGCATAACAGTAAATAAAGACACCGCATAGCACAAGCATATATTTATTTTTATATATTTTAAAGCTAATAAAAGCAGTAATCATTTGGCGTTCAAATTGAAGATATACAACTTGTACATAACAATTTAAGAAGATATACAACTACAACACAACTTGTATTATAACAATTTAAATATAGAGCTTTTTCGAACTTTGGGGGCTGCTGAAGCTCTGCAACGGGTGGGGTTACAGAAAAAAGTTGCACAGTCTACATCGTTTGAAGTTAGGAGAAAAATGTGGAGTTCTAAAGGTCTGTTATAAATTTATAATCCGGACAGAAATTTACTGCGATATTTAGTGCGATTAGAGTAAATTATTCTATGAATGAAATATTTTTAAAGAAATATTGCGATATATGTTGATGTATGATAACCACCACTGTATATGTATATATAATATGCATATGAATTATAAATACTAATTTACTATTTTGTAGTAAGTAAGTATAAATTAATATAAGTACATTTTGCCTTTTAGTATTAAATAACACTATAAGCATTATTTGGAAAAGTTTTGGATTGATAATCCTTAGGTGGTAGATTAGAATTTGTTTTGCAAGAATCAGATATAAACCATTGTTTCAGAAATTATAAAACTCACCCAAATTACTTTAAAAGAATGAAATATTAAAAAGATAATATCATAAGCAGAGTTTTAGACATTATGACGGGTTCGTACGGGTATTTAAGAGTTAACAAGGGCAACTGTATTCATTTTCGTTTTGTAATAAAAATGCTTTTATGGAACTCAACTACATAATATATGCTAATTTATATTTAAAGGTGAACATTACAAAATGTATGTATGTACCTATATGATATTGAAATTCAATGTATTTTACAAATTTTTATTATTTTTTTATTAATATAAAATAAAATTCATGATTTTCAATTCTATACCTTATATTCTCTTACATACATTAGATGATAGGAAATTCATTGCTAAATTTGAAAAGATCCATGAATGTTGAAGATTATTATGAAAATTTCGAATGATAAAAATATTTTATTCAATATTTTCTTTGCAATTCAATTAGATATTTCGGGACTATATAAGCATATTATAGACATACTTTGACATATCTTGAAATAAAAAATTTGACATCTATAATATAATACCAGAGACTACATAAATACACAAGATGTTGGCGAGACCTTGCCAATATGTAAAAAAAATTATTTTATTTCTATAATAAATCACTCACACTGAATGTAAACTAAACTGGCAATGATGATATTTCTGTATATTTATTTAATAATTTAAAATTTTATTATCTGATACACAAATATCTGAGACTTCAACTAAAAGTATTATCAAAGACACAAAATTTTCATTTTCATTTTTCATTTTCATTTTCTTGTCGCAAATTAAAAATAAATTATTAATCTTCTGTTGGCAGTTTTCAAATGATTCTTTGTTTTGAAAAAAATAAATAATAAAATACTCTTAATAAAATTAAAGGGCCTGCAAGTGAAAAGAGCAAAGTTTATAGTAAGGCTCATATTTATAAGAAAAAAATAATAGGTCGATTTTATTTTGATTTTGTTTTCACTATTATAAAAGCTGGTAAAAGCTTCGCAACAGACTTTAAAGTAGTTTTGTTTATTTAGGTAGAAATTTTGATTTTTAAGTTGAATTTTTGATAGAACATAAAATATCTAAGTTTGCCGTTTTTGATAGAACATAAAATATTATCTAGTTTGCCGAATTTTTTTATTAATATAAAATTCGGCAAACTTAGATAATTATATTTCATAACAGAAGTCAAAAACTTACTAAATATTATAGAAACGGATATTTTTCTTAAAAAAAAGAACAAAATAACATGGAAAATATCATTTTAGAAGCCTGCTCTCACAATATATTCATAATTTTGTACTAATTTAGACCATTAAATTAAAAAGCTATCGAAAACGACCGTCACAAAAAAAAAACGCCCGAAAATTTATGAAATTTCATTATCAGAGACATGAATCTTTTATTAAATATACCAAAGACCTCTTCCAAAGTACATGTAAATAAAATAAATTTAGCAAATTTTTTTCAAGCAAAAAAAAAAATAAACGCAAAAGACTTGAAAGTAGTTTTGATTAATAAAGTAATTTCGCGGCGAAAACAGCTGTTTTTTTATTAACATAAAATTTTTTTTTAAAACTAAAGAAAAAGAAGACCATTAAAAAACTGTCAAAAATTACCGCCACGAAAAAACGGCGATAAAAAATTATTAAACTGTACCTAGCTTTTTTAATTTTATGGTTTTAGATTTGTTTTATGTTTTTTTTATATTACATCAAGTAAGTGATTCCAACGTTTTTTTTAATGGTGTTGATGTAAAAATGAAATTTTTAGGTAATTTATTAACGGAGTCAGTATGATAATGTAAATGTTTTTGCATCTATAGAAATTGTGCAATTGCACAGGGGATTTTCTAGTATAAATTTTAATGTCATAGATACATGTGTGCCAAAATAATTTCTGCTTAGGTCCTAGTTATAGCTTTCATTGAAATGCATACGGAAAAACATTTCATTGAAAACTTACATTTTTTCCGTATAGGCGATTATAGCAACCAGAGTGTTAGTAAAATTGTTGTCAATGTTATTTCGATGTTTGGAAAATAAAATTTTATTATTTTAATTTATTTATTCATTATTGATAGAATGTGGAATTAATAAAGAATGAAAAAAAATTATTTTATTTAATAAACAAAATAATAAAAAAACAATTAAATTCAAGTTTAAACTGATTGAAATACAAAATCATAATGAAATATGTCAAGAATTGCATCAGAATTTTTTTTAATGACAAACTGAAATGGGAAGAAATGAAACATATGTCATTGGAACAATTTTATTTCATTTTCCAAAATTACTGATGAGTTGTTCATGAAAATAATTACCAATCCGGAAAATCATAAAATTGATTTTTTTTAAATATTTAACTTAAAATTTAAAAATTTGTTGCTGAATTTAATTTTTAGAAATTATTTAATCATTAAATCTACACTTTTATTAAATTGTATGTCTTTGCTGCAAAAAAAATTGAAAATAAATATTTTCCGGAAGCATTTCAATGAAAGCTATAACTGCGCTTACACACACGTTTTATATTATGTAATGATATTAAAAAAAAAAAAACTATTTTCAAAGTCTACTTTTCCACTTTTTTACAGTATCTTTTTATAGAAATTTTTATAATTTTTATGAAAAATTAATTGAAAATTAAATATTTTGATTTTTGTTTTTATATTACTTTTCTTTTCATTCTAGTGAGTTTGTCCCTTTTTGGAATGATACATTTTTCATTAGACACATTATGGAATATTCGTTCCATAAATTTTAAAAATTTTAATTAGAGATAGAGGACTAATTTAAGGATTCAAAATAATGATTAGAAACTTTAACAAAGTTTGCATAGCCTTTCCGAAGGCCTAGCCAAAAAAAATCTATCCTGTATTAATTTTGATACAACTTTTACTTTCGTACTCGAAAATCCCTGTATTTTTTTCAACACCCTGTGAAATAAACAAAAGCGAAAATGGTAATGTCGCGTGGTGAAGTTTTATTCGATTTTTGATTAAATTCGAAAATAATTAGTTTGTCTCAGTATAAATAGTGAACTGATTAAATTAACGGTTGTAATAATTTATACGTTAAAGATTTTAGTGCTAATTTAAAAATGAATTTCGAAATGAACTGTTTTGTTCCGTTTTTTTTTTTTTTTTATTATTCAAACTTAACTCTAGCAGATTACAAAATATTAATACTGCAAAAATTGTCCATGCAGTACTTCAGTTAGGAACAACATACCATTAGCTTTACACTAATAAAGATTTAGTAATACCATTAGAAATTGAGATTGAATGATTTGAAAAAGTTAATATTGTACTTAAGAAAATAAAAGCGGAAATATTACTATACTCGTTATTACTATATGGGTTATGAATTTAAAAAAATAAAAGACATTGACACATTTGATTTTGAAATCTAAGAATAATTTTCTATAATCTTAAAAACATTTAGATTCAATGAAGATAGTAATAGTAGTTTTACTTTTAACTAAGTCTTCTAAGTAATTCATATTCACTGAATATAAATTAAATTAAATTTTCGATTACTTGCCCTTACATAAAATTTCATTCAAATATTAGTTTTAAAAGAAAGTGACAATTTAAATAAATAACATTAACCTATTGATTAAACATCTATTTTTCTTATTGCTATACACGAAAAGTAACAGTCAAAAGAAAAGTCTGTGAAATAATATTTTTTTTATTTTCTACCTATTTATATTAATTTCAGGTACAAAATACTTATAAACTTTCAGTTGCAACAAAATTAATAAAATATAGAAATGTAACTAACTTACGTTTGCGTTTCAAATTATTTTCGCCGTCTTTTTATTCACGCAAAAACAAAGATCATCTGTTACCATATTTTCATTCTATCTACGTATGTTTTAATTCTGCGCCAAGAATGTAAAATTATGTGAGATGTAATGTGAAGAGTAGCGTACATATCTAGCAAGTTGAAGTTTTAAGGGACCATCATTTAAAATTTTCAAATATGTTATAAGAAATTCTTATTATTTTATTTTTTATGTTATTTTTCTGGTCAAAATATAAAATAAATCATAAAAAATTATTTCTTACCTTCATTTCTTCAATCTCGTTCCATATTTATTATTGTTTTAACTAAATCAGATCATTATTATACTATATGGTATCTAAATTAACCTCTGTGTAAAAAATAAAAATATTTGAGCGCTGTTTTTTATTAAAAAAAAAATATTTAAAAACAATCAAAGCTAAATCCTTGATTATTTTTCAGAATCAAAAATTTTTATAATAATACAGTTTTTAAAAAACTCTAGAATTCGTTGGAATTTCGAGCGCCGGGCTACACTAATTAAATTTAATATATATTAATTTTATATATTATGTGTTAAATATCATAAAAATTTAAAATAAGGGGTTAAAATTTATTTGACTTTTAAGAATATTATAATATAGTTATATACGGACGTACTTTAAAAAAAGAAAATATAGTAATAATAATATTTTAAGAATGGTATTAAAAAAAACTATTGCTTTAATTTAAACAAAAATTTTTCTAAAATTTTAGATGAAAAATTGTTAGAATTTTAGAGCAAAAATCAAAAATATAATCTAAGATTATTAATTAGACTTTTTTTCTTTAAAATATATGACACATACACATAACAAAGTAATTATATTCAATTAAAATCTATACATGTGTATATTTATAATCTATAATTCTATACAATATGTATACAATATAAATAAATAAGGAAGAAAATTATTTATACTTCAAAAATTTTCCAAATTAAATTTAATTTAAAAGAAAACAACAACAAAAACAAATATTTTCAAAGTTGACAAATTTACCTTCCAATCAACCGTGATAATTTTTTATCCTATATAAAAAAAAAACAAAAAAAATAAAATATGAAAATACAGTTCTGACTTTTGCATATCACTTCAATTAGTACAGGAAAACATATTTAAAAAAAAATATATATAAAAAAGGTCAAAGTATATTTGGAAATTTTTTTTTTTTATTTTTCAAAACAAAAACTTCAATTCCAATTTATTATTTTTTTTTTTTTTAATTCCATCTTTTAAGTAGTAGCCATAAAACTTTAATATGAATTTGTCAACAAATAATAATAATATTACATGAAAAAAAAATAAATAATAAAAATGTCGTTCTTTAAAAACAGTTCTTGCAAACTATAAGATATTGTAAGTAAATACTTTAATAACTACGTTCTAATATACGACTTTTAGAAATTTAAAAAAGTTTTACATTCAGTTAATAAATTTTGAAATTTTCAGGATAACCGTAAATAAATTTAACAAATTAAACAATATAAATTTTGAAAATGTCAACAAAAAAAAATAAGTTATTAAAATTATAATCATGTCTATTCCACAATTTCTGATAGGAAACATGTCCGCCACAAAGTTACGAAGAAATATTTGTATTCAGCTCTACGTCAAGTTTTTCTCCTGCCGTGAACTGACTGAGTTAATGATTTGAATCATTCATCATTGATCCTTTCTATATAATTTTGCTATGTATGGATGCTCTCTCATAAAATTTAATAAATATTTATACTACTTTTGATTTGTTTTAGTCCTTAAAAGAAGAAAATCATTTAACAAAAAGATTTAAAACAAAACAAAAAATTATTGAATATTATATTTAAATTCCATTTTATTTGTTCCGCGGCTGAACTGTTAGCGGAAAAATATGTATCATCTAACTCATAGCGTAGTGGTTAAGTCGCTAACGTTTCAATTGAAGGGTCTTGGGTTCAAATCCCGGTCAGATCATATAAATAAAAATAGTAATTTCATATCGTAATAATGTATATAGTATAATTAAAAGTAATAATAATAATAATAGTAATAGCTGCTACAGTGGAGCTATCTTTGGTTATATTATATGCAGTAAGACGTTATATTCTACTGCTCGTTATAATCCACTGACTCTATAGTAATAATAATAATATTAATAAGAATACTAATACTAATACCAATAATAATAGCTGCTACAGTGACAGTGGGGGTTGCCTTTAATAATTAAGGTGTACATTAAGGTGTTATATACTACTGCATATTGTAACTTTTGGAAAGGCTATAATCACTGTTAGCAAAATAATAATAATAATAATAGGCAATGTTTCAATATTTCCGAATCCATTTCATATCTTTTCCCAATTCCCAATTCAATGTTTCCGTATCCATTTCATATCCTTTCCTATCCCTACTCCCTAGCCAATATATGAATTCGCAGGTCAGGGTTTCATTATATTTTATTTTTGCTTAAAAGGGAAGGTGGGTTTAGTCAATAAGAATCTGACACTACCAAGCGAAAATTCTTGGTGTCTTTGGAAGATTACCACCTTTCTTAAGAAAAAAAAATATATACATAAAATGTGAGAAACATTTGACGATTACTGGAATATAAAAAAAAACCTAATCAAGCCGCTTTTAAAAGAATATGAAATTTGACACATATCGGAACGCTATTTGTGGTGTTATCTAAAGGACGAATGACTAGACGCTTTGCAACCCCCTATTTTAATTCAGAATATTACAATTCAGAATGTTGTGATTTAGAATTGTATATCTAAATTGTATTGAACCTTTCCGCATATGAACCTTTTTCGTTCACCGATATTGTTTAGTATAACTTAGATTGAATATAGTGAAAATGAACAAAATATCAATTAATCTTAAAAACGGTTGTTTCTTCAAAAACAAAATTAGCCATTGATTTCAAATTTTATACTATATCGAAAGAAACATTATACTCGTATAGACTGTCTAGTGATTCTACTTCCAACTCATTATTAAGATGGAAATAATTATCCCAATTTAACAATGAAAATTAACTTCTTCTTAGAGTTATATTTGCAGTCGCTGTTATTAGGCGACCTAATCGTTATGAAAATTTATTCTATCAAAATTTCCATGAAAAAAAAATGTTAAGAAAATAAACATAAAGGGTAACTTTAATTCATATTTCAATAAACCTAGTGCAATCTATCGGCGAAATTGTGATTTAAAAGTATATTATTATTTTTAAACAAAATTCCAGTGATAAAAGTAGAAAATATTCCGGCTGTTCCAGAACTTTGTTAAAATAATAATTTAAAAATACAGTCAAAATAGTTCAAATATTTAATTTGTTATTGGAATTTTTCCAAAGAATAATAAAAATAGATTTTTTGAAATAATCTTACAAGAGTCATCTATTACATAATATATTATTTATTGAACAAATCAGTTAAAATTTATATCTAACTAATATCTAAACAAAAATGAACTCTTTAACACATGATATATTTGATATTCTATAGATATACTTTAAAATAAAAACTCCGAATTCGAAATTTCACGTTTAAAAATAATTTTTAATATTTATTTAAACTCAGTGCCAGTTCTTCCTCTTATGACCTATTACTTTTCATAAACAGAGTAGTACTTTAATACTCCGACTATTTACTTTTATAGCATCAACATCAGCACTGAAAACTGAACCGAATTTTTATTTCACAATTTATCACCGCGGCGATGATTCACATAATTGCATATATATTTATCATAGTTTAGGGTGCAGTTTATAAAGTAAAGAACACGGTTTCTTATTAATTATCCTTAAAAAAGAACCTTAAATTTATTCAGCCAAAAGTTTATTCATATAAATTTTAAATTATTATATACATCATTTAGTAGACCTTTAGAAATATTAAAAACCACGACGTATAACGACTCTATTCAAATAGATAGTTTTTTTTATAGTTTTTTCACAACATAAAATTATTTTCAGGGTTATCAAAATTTCTTTCATAATGTATGTTAAAAATCTAATTTATATTTTACTAAAATCTTCGTTAAACATTTTTTGATATAAAAGTACACGAATTATCATGATACCCTAACTGCTAACATATTCTTTAATATACATATTCTTTATGCCTACAAATGTTACAACACAAACAAATTCTATAAGAATTGAGATCAATTTTACATAGGAAGGAATTAAGGACAAAATTTAACATAAAATTCTTGAAATTATTATGAAAGTCATTTAACCTTAAAAACTTATTTACAAATTCATAATAACCAATTTTAAATTATTTATTTTTGGTTGGACAAACTTCAGATCCTTATAATATAATATTAACTTACATATTATGCGTATGTCTAGGGAAATTTTTTCCATCCCAGAAAATTTAAAAGGACACATTCAAGGATATGAAATATTAAAAAGGAAAAATTCAATTTCCTAAATCGGATCTTTTTGTTTTTCATTTTTAGTTTTTCTTTTTGGGTTTTTGTTTTTACTTTTATTTTTTTTATTTATTTTTGTTCTTATTCTGACTAATTTTTAAGTAAATAATCCCCAATTTATTGTTTTATCTACAGATACAAAATAAAAATTCTTATAGATACTATCAACTCAGGCTATTGTAATTTCCTTTATCTTTTTTGAAAATTTCTAAAACCAATAGAAAAATTTAAATTTTTATTTATATTGTGGCATAATATACTTATGAGTATATAGGATATACGATATAAGTATTTAAGGGTTGCAAGATTTTAAGAAATCAATACAAAAAAAAACTACTACTTTATAATTTTTATTCCATATTTGGGTTTTAGTATCAACTATTTATATTTAACTGCCTACCTACATTTTTCGTTATGAAATATACAAATTCAAGTCGTACCTAATAGTTAAATCATAATATTTTTCTTGCTCTTGAAAATCACTTATAAAATTGTCTCGTCCTCAATATTTTTATTTCAAGATCTGATTTAATGAGACCGATCCGAATGATGATACTATCTTTGTGTATCTATAAGTGTGTACGTACCTGAAATATTCTTCATTTCAAGATTGCCTCGAAAAATTTTCCCATCTGGCAACTTTAATTTATATACAGTAAAATATCTGTACCCAAATTTTGTATCGTATTGTTTTTAGCCAAAAATTATATTAAAATCCTGCAATCTTATTAAAATAAACCTAATTTTGTTTTGTTTTTTGTATCTTCTTTTTAATTTTGTTTTTTTTTTTTCAATTTTATTAGAATTAAATTAGAATTCTATGAGCAAGCTTGTGCGGTCGATAGTGTTACAAAAAAATGTGCCGGAAGACCAAGCAGTTGTCGTTCAGCAATGATTGGAATTTTAGGAACGCCTTTACGTATGACTTGTGCTTGTCAGGGCACAGACGTGACAAATTTATATCAATGTTTGGGATGGCAAAGATTGCTATGGTTAAATCCATGTGTTGGTAAGAAAATTATATTTTATTTCTTAAATTTGTTTTTGTTTTTGATTTTTTATTATTCTGCTAAATATAAATTTTGTTATTGTCCAATTTATTTATTTGATTTCCTTTGTTTTTTTTTTTGGTTCATTTTATCTTTTTTATTAAAATTTAAATCGATTTTATTTTGGTTTTAAATTTTAGAAATTATTTAAAAAGAATAAAACTAATGTAATTTTTTTTTTTTTTTGTTTTTTGTATTGTTAAAAATAAACAGTTGAAGCACAAAAAGATTTTCATATGAAAAGATTAGCTGAATTAGGTTTATTAACAACATTACCAACAACACCATCAACAACAACAACTACAACTACAACAACTACACCAGCACCAACTCACCCACCAATTATTTATGTTAAAACGACAAGAACGCCAATTGTAACAAAAATGATAGTACCAAAACCAAGGCCACCAATTGTGAGTCAAAAAAAAAATATTATTTTTTTTAAATTAAATTTTATATTTTATTTTAATGTCCTTTAAAGGACATTTTAATGGTTATATTTTTTATTAAATACTATAATTATCATTTTTTTTTATTTCTTTGTTATATTCAAAAAATTAGCACTCCAATGAAATAGAAGAGCAACTTCCGGTAACATTAAAAGAAAATGAACCAAATAATAATGATTTAGATGATTTAGATAAAAATAATGATGATACATATGAACCACAAGAATCTGAAGAAGATGAAAAAGAAATGATACCATTTTTACAAACAGAATTAATACCAACACCAGAATTAACAACAATTTTAACAACAACATCAACAACAACAGAACCAACAACAACACAAGCACCTAGTAAGTTTTTATATTATTATTTCGAGGGAAAATATTTTAAAAGTATTGAAATTTCGTGTCCATAAACTTGTTTGTAATGTATCCTATAGTTAATTAAGTCCCAGTTTAATTGGAACACGAAAAAACTTTATGTCAATTTAAAAATAAAAAAGAATTAAAACTAAATATTTAAACAATTTAAATGAACTGACTTAACATCTCAAAAGAGCTTTGGAATATTTCAAAATATATTTTAAAAAAAATATTTTCGGAACTATATTATCGGTAATACGTGTAGGTCCGATTAGCAACTTAGATCTACTCAAATTCAAATTGATGAGATCAAGACCTAAGTGACAGGTTAGTGAATCTCAATAGGTTAGTTCTACATATATATATAGGTATATATATGCCATAGGTGATTTATTTTAATAAACGAGTGATATCAGAGCTAGTAAGGTAAGTGAATCAATCATGAGTCCTCTATTAGGTGGTACTTTAATCCACTGAAAATTACCTCGCTATTTTGGCCAAATAATAAGTTATATGATCTTTAGATCTCCTACTTAATTTAGTAAACGAAGTTCATTTTGATTAACTTTTGATAAATTTTCAATTTTACATAAAAGTATCAAATATTAGTTGCATCGTCAAATTGTAGGATTCTAGTTTACAATTGTGTAAAATCTTATTATATATTGAAGTCTAAAATACAAAAAAAATATAAAATACATTCATATAGACAACGACTTGTTAAATATTAAAATTTAACAGCTAATTAAACGAATTTACCTTATACCTTTATAATATAAAAATAATACATGTATTGTAAAAATGAAATTTTTTTTTGAAAACTATCAATGGGACTATAAATTTCATACCTTAAAGCAACCTGAAATAACAAAAACATCTAAACATTAAATATTAATTTAATTTTTTCTTTTATCCAAATTCTTTTGTTTTTTATTTCTTAGGAAATTGTGTAGTACAACGTCCACACCAGTCAGATCAATTAATTCCAGAAGGCAGCAGTAGAAGAGTAAGTACCATATAATATTAAGTTCCAATTGTCAATACTTATTTTTTTTCTCTTTCATTCTAACGTTACAATTTTTATATTAGTGCCATTATTTCCAAAGGATAAAAAAAACTACAGGCTACATTAAACATTTAGTTTTTTGGCTATTTGTTTTTTTGTTTGTTGTTATT
This sequence comes from Poecilobothrus nobilitatus, assembly GCA_947095535.1. Taxonomy (NCBI): domain Eukaryota; kingdom Metazoa; phylum Arthropoda; class Insecta; order Diptera; family Dolichopodidae; genus Poecilobothrus; species Poecilobothrus nobilitatus. The sequence goes on along the minus strand of OX352772.1, from coordinate 314,786,714 downwards.
TTCTTTGTTTTTATTCGATTGTTAATAATTCAAACGGAAGAAAGAAAGAGAAAGAAAATGTTAAAAATTGTAAAAATTTGGATTTATTTTATATTTTTTCTCTGTTATATTAAAAACATTCAAATCCTTTTATCTATTTTTTTTTTCTGTTCTATAGATTTATCTATTAGAAGAATCTGAATGCAGTGATCTGTGTACCTGTGGTGAATCACTAACTTTAACATGCCATGCACTTTGTGTACAATTTACTCCATGTAGAACAGCGCTTGCATTTTATAGTCATGCATCACCAGCATACCAAGCATATAGAGGTAGATGTCTATGCTATTCAGGACGTTTTATATGCATGAAACCACCTCTTGGAGAATATACATTACCAGGTAAAAATTTTTATATATTTTTTGTTTTGTACTTTAATATCAAAATAATTTAATGCGCATTAACATCAAACATCTTTAAAAACATTAGAAACATTTATTCTGATGTTCATAAAACTATTTACAGTGAACGGCAAAAGAATATTATTGTTTTATACTTATTTAATAAAAGAAGTATAAACACAATAATATTTTCCAATTTATATAAATTCTATAACAGAAAATGGCGCATCGGTGGGCACAATAACACGACTCTACCTTATGTGCATGTCATATCATGGAAATTCTGAATTTTAATACAAAAATGTTTTTAGTTTTAAGTTTTTTAAACAAACTGAACAAAATTCATCATGAGCTCCTTCAGCTTCTAGCCTTTCTTAAGTGATATATAATACTTTAAGACAATTAAAATTATAAACTTTAGCACGGTTTTTTACAAAAATATAATTGTTAGTTGTTCAACACGCTGGAAAGGTTACTAGTCAAATGGATTTAGCAGATTCCTTCTACAAAGAACAACACTTCTAGTAAGTGTAAAATCAATGCGTTAAACAATTTAGCAGGGCAATTAAACAATAAAATAAGACTTTAATGTAACGCAAGCAACGAATATTCAAAATGAACTTTTACTGGTCATCTTCAAGGCGATTAGAGCTACAAAAATTTAAAATAATGATGTATGAAAAAATATGTTTAACGAATTAATATGTGCGGACGACTTAAGGAATCGAAACCATATTAAATCAATGGAGACTTCTGAAGACAAAAAAAACTTAAATAAAGTTTTAGCTCGATTGGTTAAACCTCTTTGGCAGGATAATGTAAAAACGTAATACATTTAACCATCTATCATACTGTTTGCTTAACCATCTATCATACTGTTTGCTAAAACAAGTGTTCTTCTATATTGAGCAGGATATTCTTTCACAATTTGGTTATATTGGGATAGACCAAAATTCTAAATTCAAAGTAAAAGATCAGTAGATTTTGTACGAATAGTTTTGAAACTTATTGTAGGCAAAATAAAAATCAGTGTATATAATAAAATTAAAAAATCGTCTTGTTAATATAAGTGGTTGGCTCACATGTTATTTATACATTTAATAAGTCCTGCTTTCTTTATTGATTTTTTTTATATTCTTATGTTATGAAGTTTTTTTAAACTCGGACTCTGATTTTTAAAGTTAATTCGTTTTTATTTTATTTCCTCTTTTTTGCTAAGAATATTGTTTTTAATATTATTTTCAACAAAAAAAAAGCAGTCCAAAGGATATGAAAGACAACTGATGAAATAATTAAGGATTATTTATGATATTCCTACACATATTTCTTTATCTTATTTTTTTTTGTATATTCCCCTTTCTGTGACCATCATTTATCTTTTATTCTGTTTTTTAATGATGGCTTTTTAAGAGATGGTGCAGAAAACATTTTCGTTTCATAGTCTTGTACAATAGGTTCAGCCGAGTTAACAATAGCTTAGTGAAAATAATGAATCCAGAAACTGAAGCCTCTGAAAATCTCACTATCTTAAGAATCTTAAGAAACTGCTGATCACAGACCATTTCGAATAAAATATCGTCATAAGAAAAGAACGAGAAGATGATTAGAGTCAAAATCTTGCGATCGGTAGATCGAACATACTTTGAGTAAATCAGACAATAATATAGCAAATAGATTTGAATGGAATGCTCCAGCAAGAACTTAACAGAAAACTTGCGTACAACTGCAACGTTTAGCCGCAGATTGAAGACAATGGTGAGAACATTTTCTCGTCTTATGCTCCATCTGGTTTTAAAGAACCAGAAATAAAACAAAACCAAAGAATAATCCAAGGTAGTCTTAATATTATAGTAAGATGAAGTATTAATCAATAGAAAGCAGAATTTTTTTTTTTGTGTATTCCGCTAACGTATAAATTTGGCAAGAAAATTACACAGCCTTTCTTTTTCATGCGTGGCTGTAAATGTCGTAAGAGGGAATTATTCTTACAATGTGTGTGGGATTCTAACTAACATTATTTCTGTGTTTACAACATATTTCATATACGCTCTTACCCAATAGGTCACCGAGGTCCTCCAAACAGAAATTTAATTTTACTAATTTAATTTTTAGTAGCTAATAAAGCTAAAGAAGCATTTTGAAATTGGGATTATTTACTTAAGTGTCAAAGTTTCAGCCGTGTAAAATTTCAAATTTACTATTTCTAACAATAATTATTTGACTATTAGACTGGGAGATACAAAAATTTTTCGTTTATGAAATTCGTTTTGTGAATTAATACTCATTCGTACAGAATTTTTTTTTGACAGTTTGCCATAACGAATTCGAACCATATAAATGCATTGAACTCCAACGGTAAATAAATTCTACAAAATTTGAATTCAATCGGTAGAACGGTATAAATAGGACAACAAAAAAAACGTAAAACGTTAAATAGGCTCTGGTGCCAAAATATGTTAAGGACAAAGTTCCAAAGAGTCTGCTTTTGTCTATTATTAAATTATGTCTATTTTGTTATAGCTGGCCAAGTTTGAGGAAATCTTTGATTAAAAGTCATGTAATATAATATTAAAATATCCCGTTATTATAGGAAAAATACTTTCCAACAAACGTAAATAAATTTTGTAATTAAACTGAAAAAAAGTGAGACATGAAATTTCTAAATGATTTTTTCGATTTTGGTTTGAAAATGTTATTTTAGATAACAAAAAATATCAATTTTTATTAAATGAAAATAATTTTTGGTTTTATTCTCCATCTTTTTGTTACAAATTTCTAATTTTTGAAAAATTTTCTTTCGAAATGCACATACCACAGTTAAATTAAGTTTAAGTTGAATCTGGTATCCATTTTAAAGATATGTATTTATTTCTTTTCTAGGTGGAATATTTTTATTACTCGGTTATAGTTCCACAGATGAGGCGCTATTAAGACCTCATACTAATTTGGGGGTACAAGATGCTGTAAGAGCTTTACAACAATATGTTGTTAAACATATTAATAATGAGGTAAGAAACATGTCAAATATTATGGTTAATTTAATTAATTTAATTAATTTAGTTAATTTATTTTTTAAAAAGCAAAAATATTTTCACTGAACATTTAATTTAAAAATTATTTATTTTGTTTTTTTGCTTCTTTTTTTTTGAAAACAGACACAGTGTGTCTTAACTTTATTCAATATGACGGATGAAAATGTCATTATATCAGCTCAAATTCCTTCAACTGATCCAAAACTTAAATCAATAGATATGTTAAGGAGAGAAAAAGTAAGTATCATTTGAAAAATCAATTATTTATAAAAAATTTAAATATAAATTTTTAGAAATGTAATAAAAATTTAATAAATTAGTTATTAAATAAATCTATAGCCATTCATTAAATGAGTAATAATATATAAATTAATTGAAAATAAAAATTTTAAAAATACGAAAATTATTAAAAACATAATAAATAATGACAAAAATATTTTCGAAGCCTCGGTTGCCAAGTGAATAAACCCATTGCTTATCAACCGACGGATTGCGGGTTAAAATTCTGCACAGATCGTAAAACAGATCGTGATCCACTTGCGATCATATAATATCATATAATATCAAAAAAATATATTAATAAAAAATATAAATTAATTAATACTACAGCCGAATAATCAACGGTTTAGTAAAACTAATAATTTCAGAAACTGATACTCAGTCAAATATATTATCACAAATGACTTAGTAGGGTTACCCTATACTGCTTATGGAAGTTGAAAAATAAGAAAAATGTAAACTAATAATAATAAGACTATCGCTTAGTTGAAAAACTATTGAACACTAAAATACCGTGGAAATACGGTTAAATTATATGTTAATAAACTGAAATAAATAGTCACTCGACAAGGTGCTATAAAGCCTATTGAAATGAGGCCTATTAGGTCTAGACTTTAGACCACAGATTTTATAGCACTCCTCCAGTGGTCAAACTGAATAATGAATTTAACCATATTTTAAAACTTCCATTTAACTTTAAAAAAATCATAATAATTTTCCCAATTTTTTTTTTTTTTCTTTTTTATTTATTTTAATAATAGGACGAATGTACACCAATTTTACAAACAATAAGTGAACATATTAATAGCCAACATAGTGAATTACAAGCTCATCGATTACTTAGCATATTTAAAATGTCTGAAGTTGAAGTTATTTGGCCCGATAAAAGTGCTAGTGCTACATTAACAAATACAATAAATAATTATATTAAATTATTTAATTATAATATATCAACAAAATATATATTTTTAATATTAACAATTGTTATAACAATAATATCATCATTATCATCATCAATACAATACAATTTTTCTTCTACTACTATCAGTTGGATATTGATAACAAAAGAAATACTTACAGGGACATGACATTAGTTTCATAGGTATTTACAAATACATACACATTAAAAAAAATAATTATTAAAATTAATATTACGTTAAAATTAAAATAAATACAATAATTATTATTAATTAATAATAAATTATATATAAAATAAAAAAAAATATGGCGATTTAAAAATAATAACAACAAACAATAAGAAACTTTTTTATGGAAAGAAAATGTAAAATAAAAAATAGCAAAAAAAAAAAAAGTAAAAATAGTATGTACAGAATAATAAAATATATATATAGAAAACAAAATACATTATAAGAAATAGAATAAATAAATTAATAAACAAAGAATTAAAAAAAAAAAAAACAAATAATTACTAATAAATAAAAATAAATAAGTGATAAATAGTGAAAAAAAAAAAAAACAAAATAAAAAAAATGTATATTAAGTTAAAGGTAAAAATTATTAAAAAAAAAAAAAAGAATTGAATAAATAAAATAATAATATTTTATAATGTAAAATATAGAAAAAACAAAAATGTACATAGATATTAAATATAAGTATGTATATGTGTATTGTGTAAGTATGCGTTAAAAATTAATAATTATAAAAATATATATAAATAAACATCTAAATAAACGAAAATTATTGTTAGTTAATGGTAGTTAAAATTTATAATAAAAAAAAAAAAAATAAAACAAAATTAGTTAATAAATACAAAAATAGTAAAAGTTAATTTTGTAATTTAATACCATTAAGGATAAAACTAAAATTTTATAATTGATTGGGGAAATTTCTAAGTTTATAGAAGGTTATAATTTTTATAGTGTTTGTTAAATATAACTTTTAATTAATGTTCGTTATATATATCTATATATTATTTTAAGGTTTCGTTAGTTAGTTATTTGGATAACACCATACAAATTAATACATAGATTATCGAAAATTTTACTTTTTTTTTGGCCCTTTAAGGTTAATTTTCACTACACCAATATATCGGTGATAATGTTAGAGCATGGGCAGAAGATACAAAAATACTATATTTATGTGATAAAGAAGAAAAATAAAATATCGGGAAAATCATTCATAAATATCGGGAGAAATATCGATAGAGTAACCATAAATACTGGCTAAAAGATGTTCTCTAAATATGTTTATACTATAATTACGGGCTAAAGCCGATATTTTTACTACATACAAAAAAAAATGAGTATTCTATACAAAAAATTACACGGACACTATTCTAAATTTTTATGAATACTTAACATTTGTATTTTGAAGTTTATAACGTCATTTGAAATTTAAAATAATTTGTTTACATTTGAAATTATCTCATGAAAACCAGCCTGAATCTCATGAATCAGCGTGTTTTATCTTTTAACTGCAGCAATAGTGATAGTAGTTGACGATTATTTTACAGGAAATATAAACAATAAAATCATAATACCTATTCATAAAAATATGATAAATAAATTTTCAAAACATTATAAATTTTATTTTATTTCATTATAAGTGTTTTTAAGTTCGCAATTCGCACATTTCCACAATTTGCCCAATCAATTAAAACATTTTGGTTTTTTTTTTTTTCAATAAAAACTTTGATTATATTATGTATAGTTAAATTAAATAAAAGCAATAAACTATGATTTTAATATAAAATCAGTAAAATTTAAAAAGAAAAAAACGCAAATACCGTTAAGGTTTCATAATTTAGAAGCAAAATTAAATATATTTCTATGATTTTCTTCGTTGAATATACATAATATCAAAAGTCATGTAAACATATTAATCTTTTTATTTCTACTATAATTTAATATATGTTTACTTATGTTTAGTTTTTTTTAATTTTAAGGGTAAGTTCACATGGGATGCATGCATCCAGATGCAAAAATTGTTTCGATTACATTTCGTGTACTCTGCGGTAATATTAACGAATATTTTGCATTCCAATATGCATCCACTCGTTCACGAGATGCAAAACGACGACCTTTTTATTTTGAAAGTTTTATTTGAAAGTACCTAATAGGCTAGTTAATGTGTATATTGTTTTGACATTTGATGAAAAATTTTTTTATTTACAAAATGGTTAAACCAGAGAAAATTGTTATTTGATATAAGAAAAAATTTTAATTAATATAAATAAATATAATTTAGTAACTTATATTTAAATTTAATATTAACTGTAAACCAATAGCAACCATTGCAATTTTTTTGCTTTTTATTATATTCATCTTCAAAATATTTCAAAGTATTTAACGTTTGATTTTACGTACATACATACATATGTATTTGACATTAAACAAATTTGCATCTTGTATGCTTCTTATAGAGGATGCAAAAAAATTTTGCATCTAAAATGAACATGTCATGAATACGATATATATTTTCAACTAATCATGTGAACTTACCCTAAATATTTTAACTCTCTATTTTTTTTTTAAGTGTTTTTGTGATCGTAGTTTTTTTCCAAATATTTTTTTTTATTTATTTTTATTTGAGACAACCTTTTCGTATATTTTTTAATATTTATTAAAATTAAAATACATTAATTTAAAATCACTAATAATTTTCTACTTGAAAATTAGAAATTTTTATTAAGTTTTCCACAATTGCTAAGTTTTCAACAGCTGTTATTAACAGTTAACTTATAAAAAATTTCACCCCTACTTTAAAATAATATTGGGCTTACTAATTTTTTGCCTAAGATATTCTATAAACTTATAAATGATCACTAAAACAAAGTTTCGTTTTAAAAAATGGTTAAAATTAATCTCACTACTAATACTTGTATTATGTTTTATAAAATCATCAAAAATATCTACATTAAAAATGATTAATATTTAAATAGAGAATGTTTTATAATATAATAAATTGAAAGTTTTACAGAAAATAAAAAAAGCAATTACATAGGTATTAAATTTTAATCATTAAAATCTTAACTCAAATCTGTTTTTGTGAAACGCAGCAGACCGCAAAAACTGTACAGTGAAAAATGGGACAGTGTTGATCTAATTTTTACCGTATTTCACACCATATGATGGTTTAACTGTTATTAAATGCTTATGCTCGAAAATATTAGTTGATCAAATTTAGCGAAATGTAAACCACAAAATTTCTCGCATTTCGCTCACCTATCACTTTTTTAAGGTTTATAGGTGAAGGAAAGTTTGTCTCTTTCTTACACCTAATACATTTTTTAAACTCTACTGTCTAGATGGTAATGAAATTTATCATTATTCTTTATTTTCTCTTTAATTTCCCATCATATTTTCATCAAATATGTGTTGTTTAATAATTTCCCCCCCTTCTCGTATTATGTTAAATCTGATTTTATAGTAATTTCATAGTGCAAAAAGAATTTATATTTAAACCAAAAAAAAAAAAAAAGTAGTTAAGAATTAAAGAAAATTATTTTGTAAAAAATAAATTAAAAAAAAAAATGTTAAAAATTACTAAATAATAATTAAATCAATAAATAAAATTAACAAATTTAGTAAAATGTACATAAATAAATATATACCATAAATAAGAGCAAAAAAAATAATATTCAGATAGTAAATAAATGAAAGAAGAAAATATGAATATTAAATAATAGTGAAAATGAGAACAAATAGCATAAAATTAAACGCAGTAAAAATAAAAATATTACAAACAAAACAAAAAAAATAAAGATATCATATCCCTATATATTATATAGACTACTATTTTATCGTTTATCACAAAATGATATCACGCCTAAAAAAAAACCATACATATTATTATATACAATACATATACATATACAAAATAATATTATACCTATAAAAGAAAATGCTTATATAGAAAAACATAACATAATAATTGCATATAAATAAAAAAAATATTAAAGAATACTGTATACAAATAAAATAAAACAAAAACAAAATAGTAATTAATGTAAAATATATATACATATGTATGTATGTATGTAATAGAAGTAGAATTACAATATCAACATAACATTTTTAAAATTAATTTTACACACAAAAACAAAAACAAATATTGTAAAAAAATGAAATGGTTTAAAAAAGAGAACAATTTAACACAGTTACAGTGTTACACAAGACTTTTTTGTTTTCAGAAAATGTACATATAAAAAAATAAAATAAATATTAGCAAAATCATAAAACAAAAGTACATATACATACATAAAAAAAAAAAAATTAAATTAAAATACACACTTATGAAAATTTATTTAAAGCAATAAAGAAAACAATACAAAATAATAATATAAAATAATATAAATGAAAAATAAAAATTGCTTACTTTATAAATAGAACATAATTATAAAAATACATCATATCAAAAAATGGACAAACAAATTTATTTATTTTATTTTGTTAATGATTCTATTTATACTTATTTCTATTAATTTAGTAAAAAAAATGGCTAGTGGATATATTTTAATGCAGTTATATATATCAAAAAAGTACACAAATATACAAATATATAATTATCTATTTTATTACAGATCAAGTAGACCTGCCAATACTCAATAGGTTTAAATCTGACAGGAGTGTACCAGGTTTGAGTTCTATTTGTTTTGAAAATAGAAAAATTTCAAATGTCTGCCGCCGAGATCTTTATATCTTCCAAAAAATTATCATTTTGCACCCATGTTTATTTAAAATTAAGAAAATATTCTTTAATAGTGAGATTATTTTTTTCCAACCGCTCAAGTTAAAATAATTAGTCACTAGAGTTTTGACTAAAATTTTTCTTCGAAGTCCACTCATTCTTTAACTTCCACGGTAGATACAAATATATCCCGAAAAATATTTTGTGTAAATGATATTCGTATAAAAAACCATAGCGGCAACATAAATATCGATATGTGAATTGTGCAACTAAATTACTAATTTCAGGACACTACGAGCGCAACATCGTGCAGTAAATTAAATATAGGTACCATATAATTTAAGAATTTTTTTTTTTTTTTTGAGAGATTGGTCTTCAAAAAAATGAATCCTTTTTTTGAGAGATCGGTCTTCAAAAATGAATGATCTTGAAAAGCGATTTTTTTTTTGTTGAGACACCAAAATCCAAATTTGTAACTATTAAAAATGAATTCTGAATAAAAATCAGGTTTATAGACCTAATCAAACATGCAAAATTATTTTTATTTTTAAAGAATATTTTATTTTTGTTAAAGTTATGCTCAATTCAGCACTTCGGCATATTTCTTCTGAACTATTTGAAAAAAATGAAAAAAAAAAGAATTCTCTCAACAACGATTAACCACTTCGGAACAATTTTTCTGCAGAAGAAAAAAATTTAGACACCTGAAATTTGAAAATGACATTTAAATTATTTTTAATTTTTGTTTCTCTGATCAATCGAAAAGATTTGAAAAAAATTACTGATGGAAAAAAGTTCCGCACAAAAAGTTAAAGTTAAACCAACTATTTTGCCGGGGAGAAAAAAACTGCCGAACTAAATTTGAAAAACGAGAGAATTCATATAAAAAACACGTGTGCACATGATTGCTGCTAAACTATCCGAAACGGTGAATCCAGTCCAGCATTAATGACCGTTTATTACAAACAGTAATATTTTATTGCATTTATATTAACATAAATTAAAATATTTCCACTACATCCAAATAACAGAAAATATTAATATTTTAATACAAATATTATATGAAAATAAAATCACATCACCAAAGACCACCAAAAATTAAATCAAAAAAATTATTGAAATTTCAAACAGAAAAATAACAAAATAAATTTAATAAAAACAAAAAAAAAAAACATAACTTAAGACAAAGAAAAACAATTAAACGAAACATATCATTTACAAAATGCCACATTTTAGAAATTCCTTTTTAATAATATTATAAGAAAATTTTTTATATTAAGTAGCGAATAATTTTTTTTCTTTTGTTTTTATTTTTATTTATAAAGAAAAAAAAAAAAAGATTCTTAATTCGAAATTTTTTATTTTCGAAAATTTTACCATTTTCTTTTTTTGTTTTTTTTTTTAAATTTTATTTTATAATCTTTAATGAAGTTGAAGCCAAATTTTTATATAAAAATTCAAATTCAAATATAAAAAAAAATAAAATTTGAAACAAAATCATATCATAGTGTAAATTTACATATTTTATTAATTATCTACTTAAAAAAAAAAAAATATTAAACACAATATTTTAAATTTTAATTAAATTTACAATTCAGTTAGCTATACCATATCATTTTATTATAATAATAATTAAATATTTAAACAATTTATATATTTTGTAATATATTACATTATTATGTATTATAGAATTAATTGAAAATTGTTAAAAAATTTAATTTAAAAGAAATAATATCATAAATTAATATATGAATTGGTGCAATGTTAATTATTTATTTTAAAATATATCTACCTCTTACCTAAAAATTAACATTTTAATAAAAATTTGCATTACGTTTCAAATCATTTGGGATTTGGGTTTAAAGTGTGAATTGTGAAAATGTAAAAGAAACGTAAAAGATTGTAACGGTATTGACTCACAATAAACCTCCTCTTAGTAAGTTACGCTGTATTTACATGAGATGTATGCACTTTTTATTTGTATTTGTGGGATGACTTTTTTAACTTGCGTTTACACATGATTATTTTCATACATATACATACATATTTTAAAACCTCAAAATAACAAAAATTAAAAACGTTCTCGATACAAATACGATTTTGACAGAAAATAATTAACATTTTAAGCATATAGTTTTTCAGCATGTTTAAATAATCGATTTTAAAAAATGACAATTATTAATATGAGTATAAAATGTCAACACATACTTACATACATTGAAAAAAGAAAAAAAAATCATGATTTCAATCTTGTGTAAACGACCGGTTAAACATTTACCGTTTCACCGTAATCGTTTATTCCGATGATGAACAGTTTTGAATATATTTTATTTAATTTTTTTTGAAACAATTGTATATCGAAAAAATTGACGAAAATAAACGAAAATGAAGCTCAGAAAAACATTTAAATGAAATGATGCACTGGACATATGGAAATTTTTTTGCTTAATTTTATTTAATTGATTCAGATCTTAAATCTTTTACAATATTTTTCATTTTATAATTCATTTAACAGAATAAAAAAATTTTTCAATCCATTGGATCGAATGCATAAAATTAAGGTTAAACTTCTATATCACTTTTTCGAACAAAAATATGAACTGAAAGGTGGTTTTCGTTTGAAAAAGTGAGATTTGAGTTCTAGCTCTATTTTATGAATTTCAATTAACCAATGTTAATCAAGGTTTTTTTTTAGATGTCAGATTGCCCATAGTTGAGGTATATTGTCTTATTGTAATTCTAACTATAAAGGTTTATTTATAAAAACATATATTATAATATTAGACATAAAGATAGCTCAACTTCTAACCCGAAACAAAAAATTAAATGAAAGATCTTCAATAAAAATATATAATTAACAAAAATATACCTATTTCTAATAGTTCTTCAAACACAAAATTTAAAAATTATCGAATTACATATATACAGAAAATTACGGAGCACAGAACATTTTTCGAGAAAATTGAATTAAAAACTTGAACTTACGAAATTTTGAAATTGTTTTTATGGCTCAGTTGGTATTCCTTTTAAAAAAAAAAAAAACATTGGAAAAAATGTAATAAAGTATAATATATTAATTTTTTTAACTATTGAGAAAAACTAGAGCAAAATATTGACAAAAGAGTAATACTTTTGCATTCATTCTTTACTTAAAAATTATCTTTTTTTTTTTCAGATATTGTAATTTAACGTTATGTTTCGACGTTATGTTTTAAATAAAATGTATTTAAATTCATTAAGGATCATACTCAGATTTAGCTTAAAATAAAAATTTCCAAAAGAAAAAGCATCAATAAATTTATATTTTGTTTGTCATTAATAATATATCTAAATATTTATTATCCAATTTAACAATATTGCATATTTCTATTTAAATCTAATAGGTACTTCATTGCACCATTATGAAGAAATGAGAAGATTTTAATTAATTTATATGAGGTAATATTTAAATTTTTTATGCTTTATGATTAATTTTTAAATTTATTTAATTTTTTTTTGAATTTATTATTTATTATTAACACTTTCAAATATAATATTATACAAATTATCAATATGAACTTTAAATACAAAAAAAAAAAAAAAAACTATAAATGAACACCTTTTATTAAATTATTAAATTTTACTTTTAAAAAACATTCGATTCGAAAATTTATCCTTATATAGAACAAAATAATACTAACTAACAACAAAAAAAAACAAAAAAGAATGTGCAGATTTTCGTCAGAAAAACAAATAAAAGAAAATTTATAATAAAAATAAATTTACTTAGGAAAAGGTAAGAAATTGAAATAATAAAAACAACTAAAACAAAATAAAAAAAAAAAAAATTGAATTAAAAAATAAAAATATTTAAAATTTTTTATTTTTTTTTTTTTTAGATTTCTTTCTTTAAAAGAAAGGAATACTAAAAAAAAAAGATCACAATCAAGAAAAATGTCTTCCTTTATGTAAAAAAAAAAAAAAAACAATTAATTAATTAATAATAATAATATATTAATACACAAATAAATAAAATACATATATATATATATATATATATAAATATTATAGTTATGTATTGCAAAAATTTAATTAAAAATCATAAAAAAAAAAAATATATATAAATATATATTAGAAGTAATTGTTTTTATATATAATTAATATATATTTGAATAGCGTATATTTATTATATTATATTGATATTAATATACCACTTATTTGGTATAAGAATAAAATATTATGTGTCATATAACTCAAAAATTGTTTTTTTTTTTTTTTTTTTTTAAAGGTTTTTCTACACCATTTATATAAAAGTTAATATTCAATATATTGTGAAGTTATTATTAAATTTTCAAAAATTCTTATAATTATATCGGAAACTAACAAAATTAAAAAAAAACTTTTATTAAATTTATCTATTAATATGAAATTAAATTTTTGAGTTAATATGTCATTCTTATAGCAAATAAGTGATATGAATAAAATTATAAATTTATGTGTACGTGTATATAATAATGGATTTTTTCATTTTAAATTGCTATTTTCAAATATTAAATTAAGTTTTTTTTTTTTAACTTTATTTTAATAAATTTTATATTGAGATTTTACTTCAAATAAAATGGAAATTATTTAAAATTGTTTCAAAAATTTAAAATTAATTTATTAATTACAGTATTATTACAGCGGTATTATAAGAGAAGATCATTAAAATTTCTTTTATTTTAAACGAATGAAATTAGTTTCTTTAAAATATCAAAGTTTACTTGAATTAGCGACCAGCCTGGCCTATTCGATAAGAGCGTATAAAATAGCTATGCTGAAAACATCGAGGAAGTGTGGGTTCGAATCTCATACATTACGTAAGAATAATTCCCCCATACGACATTAACAGCCACATCTGGAAAAGAAAGATTATGTAATTTTCTTGACATATTTATGTAGCAAGTGAAAAAACTAAAAAAAAAAAAAAAAAATTTTGGAATTATATTTCAACAGTACTTACCATGCATCCATCAGGTACATAATATAAGTATCTAATGCAAAAAATATACGAAACGTTTTTTTTTTTGTAATTTATTCAAGAAACATTACTAAAAAGTACTTATGTATAAGTTGCAATCAGGAATCAAATAATTTTACTCTAATTAAAATAATGTCGAAAAAAAATTATTAATTCTATCATAAACCATTCCTGTTAAAATTTTCATTTTGTTAAAATTTAACATTTTAGTCAAAAATAGGTAATTTTACTATACTCAAACTTTTAGTTAATCTACAAACCAAATTGTATTTATAAATTTTGACAATTCAAACTTCAGAGTTTCGTTATAACTGTCGTGTTATTATAATAACTCAAAACAATAATTTAGATAATTATTAACCTCATTATCACATTGAATACAACCATCGTTCAATACTATATATGTATGTCTACTTTATAATTTTATATACTACTTTAAAAGTTAAACACATGGAAAGTAAATTACAATGCGGACAATGAAAATATAACTATTAAGTTGCCATGGCATACGTGCAAATATTGATCAAATTTTACAACTTTAACTCAGATGAGAGAATTTTTCAATTATTACAACTAACTGTTAATTTTCATTGTGAATTTTTATTGCTATTGTTATTTGTTTAAATTTCAATAAATGATGACTCTTAAATAAAATATAAATAAACCTGACCAAAATATATTAAAATTTGGAAATAAATATACACCTACATATAGTTTATATGTACTAGGAGCCCTGTAGCTGATAACATCAGGCGCCCTGATATTTTACCGTAACATTTAAATTACAAAAAATTAGTATGGGATACAAATATGTTCTTGTATTCAAAACTTAGCGGAATATCATAATACGTAGTGTGTGGCTGAAAACTACTAAATTATAATTATAGATTTTATACTTTATTTATTTTATTTATTTTAATGTGTTTTGCATTAAAATATCACTCTAATGCATCAAACGCTTTGTATTGTTATTGCAAAATTTGATAGCTACGGTTTTTGACATTTGCGTGAGGGTTGGTTACGAGTACGCTCATTGTTCTCAAGGCTGAAATACCTAACTTATACATTTGAAGTTAGTAGTATTATGATGGCGGTTATTGAAACACTAATGCACTATAGTATCAGGATTGAACAGAGCTTTAAATACATAATTATTTTATTTAAAAAAAAATTTTTTTAATTAAAACTACAAAACTAAAATTAAATTAAAATTTCGGTAAAAATATTTATTACCTACATTAAATTAATAAAATAATAGAAAATTATGATTTTATTTTAACAAATCTCAATTTAATATTTGAAAATATTAATTTAAAAAAAAAAAAATTATTTTTATTATAAAATTACTATAAAAATTTATTTATGTATACATATGCGTATATATATACATATACATATATTATTAAAAAAAATTATTGAAAAAAAAAAAAACAAAACTCAAAAAAGAACAAAAATAACTTAATTATAGTTAAATAAGTTATACAATATTATAATATAGATAATATACAATTATACAATATTAAATATAATAATTGTCGTTAATGCTTTAAAGCAACCAAAAAATATAATATAAATAAATAAAATATTAAATATGAAATTATTCGTTTAGGAAACAATTATATAAAAATAAACAAAAAAAAAAAAAAAACAAACAAACAAATATGTATTATTATATGAATATACAAAGTATATTAATAAATAAAAAAGTAGTTAAATGTACTATAAAAGTGAAAATAAACAGAAAATGAAAAAAAAACAGAAGGATATCTAGTAGTATATGTATTAGGTATATTTCGCAAAGAATATATTCAAAAAATGTTTGCTATGTATTTAGCAATAATTACATAAAATATTAAAAAATTCAAAATAAAGATTCAAACCTATAGGAAACCAAAACAAAAACAAAAACAAACAAACACATTATGAATCAGAGAATGAGTGCGTGAGTCAGATACAATTTGTTTTGTTTTGTTTTTTTTCCTTCCAAATTTTAAGAACAAATTTGGTTTTATATAAAATATAGATATTATTATATTCTTACAATAAAATTTAAAATTTCATGGTAAGTACATATGTATGTATTTAATATTATTTTTATTACAATTAAATCAAGTCAGAAAACAAACAGAGTAATTGAAAAAGTTATTAGTTTATCATTCAAGTTATAGTATTGAATAAAGAATCCAAATTAAGTCAAAATTTTTCATTACGTCTTATTTTTTTTTTTTTAGTGCATTTCTCTGCCACATAAATGTGAACAGGAAATTACACAGCCTTTCCTTTACAGGCGTGGCTGTAAATGTCGTAAGAGGAAATAACTCTTAAGAAGTGCGTGGGATTCGAACCCACAGTTTCTCGGTGTTTACAGCGTATTTTATACGCTCTTACCCACTAGACCACCGAGGCCCCCTTACGTCTTATTAAAGAAAAAGACAAATATTTTAAACTACAAAACTTCAATGACAATTTTTTGTATAATTTTGATTTGGTTTACAGAATACAGTTTAGTCAGTTGAAAAATTTAAAATTTGAATATTAACGAATTTTATATATTATACGAGTAGTACCTACCTATAAATTTTTACACTTAAACTTTTTAGTATGATTTTAAATGTATATTAATGTACATATGTGTACCTTTTACATAGTAAACTACTTTTTTTTTACTCCCACCCAACTACACCAGGTTTAGAGAAAGAGTTCGTAAATCGTAAGAGTACGTATAAAGAACTATTAGGTAAGTCGTAACTTCTCTTTTCGTGTAAAAGGAACGCAAACAATATATAGAAAAAAAAAACCAAATCTATATCGGTAATTGAAAATAAACAAAAATTACTTCTTTTTCTGTAATTTTATAAGAATGTTTGTAAAAAAATTACCGCTACTACTGTATAAAATATTTATTCAATATTTACAAAATCATTACTCTTAAATCATGCATTCCGATCTCCCATACCTTTCTACTTATATACATATATATAGGTACTTACTTACATACATAAATATTTATTTTTTTGCAATTTATAAGATATTAAAAGAATTTAATTTTCTTTCTTCTCCTCTTATTTGCATCCTCTCCTCTTATTAAATAAAATGAATTATTATCGTAATTTAATTTTTAAACCCTAATGTATTATTATGATACATTTTTATACTATATACTAAATTACATAATATGTATTGTATAAATAAAATATTAAGCAAAATTCTCTTAATTGAAATTAAGATTATGATAAAATAAAACTTAAACTCTTACTTATGGGTTAGCAGTCATTTTTTATCCCTTTTTTTAAAGTCAAATAGTCACTTTTATATCTGTTTTTGAAACTGAAAAATAGGAATTTTTCTATTTTTCCTACACTTTTTAGCCACTTTTTTTGACATTTCTTCTATACATATTTTTTTGACATATTGAGATATTATTAAATACGATGAAATTAGAAAAACTTTCTGAAGTTCTAACCGATTCTTTTTAAAAGTAAAATTTTTGTTTTGTGGCTAGTCACAAAACGTTAAAGATAGTCAAAATTTAAAAAATATAAACAATAATGATGAAATTATTATAAATAAATGCTTCAAAAAAGTGAATTTCTCTAGTTTTTTCATTTTATTTTTTTAATGATTCAAAAAAGTTAGACTCCTGTTATTTTAAAACAAAAAGTGTAGAAGACAAATGATTAAAAAAAAAGGAATAGAAAACATTGACATCTAACCTTTGCCTTACAGAAAATTATATTTTGACAACTTGTGAATATACATTTTGACACCTTTTGACAACTACCAAATATAAATTTTGAAAATAAAAAAAAAAAGAAACCAAAACAAGATCTTTATTTTTTTTTTTTTTTGTGTATTTTGTTATTATTTTATTTAATACAAAACATTTTTTTTTTTTCATATATGCATTAATATTGCAATAAATTATTATTTTAATTATTATTCTTAATCTAAAATCAAACATATTATGTAACTTAAAAATATATTGTTTACATCTTAAAATAACTTAAATTCAAAAAAAATATTTTTTTTTTATTTAAAAATCAAAAAAAAAAAATACAAAATTTTCCAAAAATATACATTTAACTAAACTATATTACATATACATATACATATTATTATAAATTAAGATAGATACTTAAATATAAAAACAAAAAAAAAAAAAAAAAACAAAAAAAAACATAAACTATAATTGAATTTATAAAATGGAAACTATTAAAGTGAGCTTAAAAATATTTTTTAAAAAAATTCAATATATTATATTTAATTATTATTATTAAAATTATCATTATAAAAAAAAAAAATAAAAATTAAAAAAATAAACCAGAAAAAAAGAAAAAAAAGAAAACTATTATTATTATCATTATTATTCAATAAACTATATATATTCATATTATATTGTTAAAGTTTTATTAATCTGATGCACAGTTTATAAAACAATAAATTATTAAAATCAATCCAAGATACAAAGAAAAAAAGTAAAAAAAACCGAAATTAAATGATATTTATATTTATACCAAAAAAATGAAAATATCAAATTATTCAATAAAAATTCTGAATTTATAATTATGACAAAAAAAAACACCAAAATTCAAATATATTTTGACAAAAACCAAAAAAAAAAACAAAAAAAAACAAAATATATAATGCTTTAAAAAAAAACAAAATCCCATTATTCAAAAGTGCTAATAATTATTATACTTATTATATACCTATTATTATAATACCTTAGAAAAATTATCTTAACCTTCTTTTTTGGTTTTTTTTTTTTTTTTTTGAAAAACCAAAAAAAAACCTTTAAACAATATTAAAACAAAAAAAAAATAAAAACAATAAAATTTAATAAATCGCTCATTTAAATATTCTATAAATCATAATATTTATAAATAATACATTGTTTTATTTTATAATGTCATCTATCTATTCATAATGCCACTCAAATTAAAAAAGAAAACATTGGTTTTGATGAAATTTTGTGTGCATCAATTTTTTTTTTTAATATTATTATGTGTTTGCTATTTACTTTTAATAAATCGGAATAGAATATACGGTTCAAAAAGACTTAATTATGACTAAGTTATGTTATAACGATTAATTAAAAAAAAAAAATGCGTTAAAATCTTGTTTATTAGACATTATTAAAATATTAGTTGAACTTAAAGATTGAAAATAAAATACATACCTATATATCTCTCTTTTTTATTATTTTATTATTATTAATCGTTTTGTTACTACACGCTATGTTTCTAGTATACTACTTTAGTGTAAATGATATTATTGTCAATTATATTGTCAATCATTTGACAACAATTTGAATTTATATATATATATATTTTGAGAAAAAATTGGTATAGATAAAACGGTAGTGTTTGTGTATATCTCAATTGATAAACATTGACAATATCATTGACAACACATCAGTTAATGTAAATACAGCATTAGTTTTATTAATTTTATATCTATTTGAAAATATTTAAAGTATTATTTGTCATATACCAATTTTTAAATAAGCATATAATTTGGTATATTTTATAGAATAGAATTAACGATCAAATTTTTTTTTTCTCTCTTTCTCCTTTCATTAGAACAAATCATTAGACATTTTCATACGTTCAAACTGACAACAAACTTTGAGCTACATTATAATTTTGTATTCTGTTAAAATTGGTGCTTAGAAAAATGGTTAACAAGTTGTAATGTACATATGTATGTATTGAATAATAATATTTTCTTCGAAATTTTTTCAAAGTAGGTAACAAAAATATTCTTTTGTTTATTTAATACCTTAAAGTTTAATGATAGACTTGACGTCATAACGTCAGATAACGTAATACCGTATAGACCGTACCTATATTGTTTATTTTATCCATTTAGTTCCAAGTACTTCCATGTCTTTAAGTAAATTTTCTCGTCTTTATAGAAATCATTTGTAGTAAACTGGGAAGAAGAGGGTTAAAAAACAGTTTTAACCTTGTTTTTTTTTTTGTTAGTAATCGTAAAAAACCAACTTTATTTGAGTAGTATTTAATCATTTCATTTTAATTATTATCTTCATTATTAACATAATTCATTTTCAAAATTTTCAAATTCTATAAAATATTTAAATACAATAATTAAATAAACATAAAATTATTTTAAAAATAACAACGATTTAAATAATTATATTAAAAATAAAATTGTAAAATAAAATACAGCTTAGTATAATCACTGTATAAATGAATCACAAATTTATTTTAATTTAATATTAAGTTTTAATAATTTATTATTTTTCTATATGCATTTTTTAAATTTAAAAGTGAAAATATACAAAATATATCTATTAGGTATTTTGTATTTATTTTTTAATAACTGTATAAATAATACTTCATGATTTTTATAAGATTTTATAATGTTATTCTGTCGTTTTGATTGAATATATAAATTTAACTTTTATTATAATTAATTATTTTTAAATTTATATGTTGTTATTTTTATTAATTCATATTTTCTTAAATTTTTTCAATTGATTTTTAGCACATTTTTCAAAAAATTGTACAAACATTTTTCAAAAATCTTATTAGTTTTTGTATGTCATTTATTTACAAAACTTCTATGGGCCGTTTAAAATAGAACAATGAAATTTTAAGCATAAATAGAGTGTTAATAATTAATATTATGGAAAAACAAATATTTATTGAATTTTCGAATTCTCCCGAAAACAGCTAAGAAAATTATACAAAATTATGATAACTTTAATATAAAGTTAAAAACATGGTTTTTTTTTTTACCAAAAAAAAAAAAAAAAAAATTATCACAGTTTTTCAAAATTAATAATTTGGCAACTAAGGTAACGATAAAATTTTTTCGAGATTTATATGAAACTTGTTAATTTTAAATACTTAAAAAATTTTGAATCAACTCTTTAATTCCTATGTACGTAAAAAAATATTATTTTTTTTTGAAAAACATAATATAAGTACGAAAAATTTTCAATACCGTTATCTCGGAAAGGGTTTAAAATTATAGACATCCCATCCGGAACATTTTTTTGCTTGTTTTGACGTCCCCTTCAGAGAGTATCCTGAAATTATGCCGTTTGCTCGTTAAATACCCTGTTAACTTTAAATTTTCTTGTTATTAGGAGCATTCAATAAAGGGTCAAATATTGAAATTTGCTCATTTTAGGCAACTATTAGCCAGGTTTCCATCTCTTCAAATTTTAAAAAGTTAAGAAACAAAAACTAAAGTCGAAATATTATTTATGTTTTACGGATTTCTTAAATTGCTTAAAATTAAACAATTTTATTTGCAGGTATCCTATATGCTTCTAACCTCCTGTCTTCCTATCTTCCCAAAAAAAAAAAAAGAAAATGATCAAAAAATACTTTTGGTTGTCCTTTACAAAATGTACGCTTTTAAAAAACTGTGCTTTTGCATACTCCTTTTACGTACTTGTTTATTTTTAAAATTGCTTTTTCTTTTACGTTGAAATTCTATTAAATTTAAAATTAATAAATGCACTTTTCCAGATAAGATCGATTTAAATACGATAGAATTCCATTTAAAAACTTAATAATTTATTATTATTATGATTAGAATTTATTAAAATAATTAAAACAAAAAAAAAAAAAAAACCCTATTTAAAAATAAAATTATAGACAAAAATATCTTAATTGCAGTTTAATTAAATATTCAAAAATAAATACAATTTGAAAAAGAGAAACAATTAATTAAATAAATTAAATAAATTAATTATATATTTAAAAAAAAAAAAAAAATAATTAAAATAAATAAAAAAAAAAAACTGTTGCGTTATTTTGTCAATTTATACTATAGCTATATTATAATGAATGATAATAGAATGAATGTATAAAAATAATGAAATAATATCATAAAATGGAACAAAAAACAAAAACAAATTAAATAATAGTATAATACATATATATATAAAAAAAAAAATATATTTATATAATATATATATATATATATAAAATATTATGATTAAACGTAAATAAAATAATAAAAGTGTTATGCAAGTTAACTATACCATATAATTATTTGATAGAAGTATAAAAAAAAAAAAATAAAATTTAAAAAAAAGGAACAAAAAAAAAAAAAAACAAAAACAAGGGTAAATATTATAGAAACGCTATATTTAATATATAAAATTAAATAAAAAAATATATAATAATAAAAATAATATTAATATATAATAAATAAAAATGTAAATTATATATGAAGAAAAAAATGAAAAGTTATAATAAGAAATAAAACAAAAAACAAAAAAAGATATAGAATTGTCCATAAAATAAAAATTATAAAAATATAAAAAAAAAAAATTAATAAAAAAAAATAAAAATGAAATGCTGATTGTAATTAAAAAAAAAAACAATGTTGTTTTTCTTTTATTTATAAAGGTAAATCTTAATAGGTAGTATGTCAAAGGTATGTATTACTTTGTTGTTGTTTCTCAAGGGGGGCGTCTAACCACCCTTACAGCTAAGCCCTGCGACCCGTTGTGCTCCCCTGCTCAACGATCCGCACACTACCTACAGCGTCTCGTCGAGCCACTCTATACCCTTCATGAATCTCACTAAGTCGCCCTTATTGAGTATTCTCACTTCGGAAAAGTTTTCCCATATGTCTTCTCCCAAGGTGTTTCGCCTTTGGTTTCTCAGGTTTGGGCATTGGCACAGAACGTGAAGTACTGTCTCTGCCTCCCGCCCACATTCCCTGCATAGGTTCGACTCCGTTACGCCTATTCTTTCAGCGTGTGCTCTTAGCAACAGATGTCCTGTGCTAATTCCCATAAGTAGTCTCAGATCCTTTCTATTCAGTTTTAGAATTTTCAGAGTCTCCCTGCCATTTGGTTCCCCCCAGAATTCTTTCGTATGTATTGATCCTATGTATGTATTACTTAGTAGGATAATTTAAATTTAAGCTTTAAAATTTTTAATTTTCAAAATGTTAATTAAAATATTTTCCCAAAAAAAATTTTTTTAGATGAAACTGGGGATAAGAACAGAGCAAAAATTAATTAAACATTTTTTTGTATTATTTAAGAAAATTATTTCATATAAAAATGTGAAGTTGTACTACAAATCTCAAATATAAATATTTATTTTTTTATACCTCACCCATTTTAAAATGACTAAAATTTCCAAATAAAACAAATCATTACTTATTTTTTAATAAAACTAAGTTAGATGGTTTTTTAAACATTCATTCTGAAAAGTGGAATTACTGGAAATCAAACAGTAGTTTATGTATGTCCAAGTTTATAAACAACAAATAGATTGAAGATATTTGTGCGCCATCTATTATTTTTTTATTTTGTTTGTTTTAAATATATGTTTGTAGACGAAGTCAAGAAAGCAAAAGCGGCTTTTGTAAGACTATGGAAAGTATAGTGATCATCACAAATTAATAGAGCCAAAAAACTAAAAATATTCGAAGCATGTGTTAAATCGGTCTTGCTGTACTGCAGCAAAATATGGATAGTCACCAGATAGTCGGGAAAAAACTGGTTACAAATAAAGTTGCTCAAGCACAAAATAGAGTTAGATACAGAGGCTTTGTGGAAATCCTATTATTTTCAAGGGAGTGAAAAAGAAAAAAATATTATGGTTTATATTATATTATTGTACTTATTTTTATTACATTATGAATTATCATATACACTGTTGGCACTCGAACTATCGAAATATTTTTATTATATTATGCTATATTTTTTATAGTTTTGACAAATATCTAAAAAATTCAAATGAAATTCAGTTAAACAGTCAAATGATAATATAGCCAAATAAAATACAGTTAAATTATAAAATAGGCAACGTTCGCGTACTGTATATGCAGATGTGACAATTTCTGTTTAACAGAATTCTATACAAAAAAGGAGATCTTTAAATAAAATACTTAAATATTTCATAATATTTTAAAAGATTATTTAAATTTCGATTTCCACCGTTTAGTTTCCACATCCCTGACAATGTGATATCATAATGCAAACAAAATGACATAAATAAATAAAGCTTTTTCTTTTAGGTACTGTTGCAATACAAACTTTAAATTATGTATGTAATTATATTATTTATTTTGTTAACATTATATTATGTATTATATTTTATATTATATTTGACTTGGCCAAGGTTTTTATCCGAAATTTTTCACCTGAAAGACTGGTGACTTACGTACTGACTCATTAGTCATAATAGGCATAATAATGTAATCATTTTGCTTTTTATTAAGACACATCAGTGACAAAAACTGAACAGTTCGATATAACATAATCGAAAAGCTTAAGCTGAGGAGCTGACGTTAATTTAAAATAGTGACAAAATTTAGAACTCCTCTGTAATATTAACGCAAAACTCAAAATTATAAATATGTTGATGAATATTAAAGTTTTTGTTCAAATGTTCAAATATTTACAGTAATAAAAGAGTAAATGAAGGTGGTCGAAAATAAAATGTAAATAAGGAAGAAGAGAAAACTTAAATTGTCAAATCTACAGTATTTTATTTAATAACAATACATTTTAAAACATAAATAAAAGATTCAAGTTACCTTTAAAGTACATTTATATCTATTATAATAAGTAGTTTCACTTACCACGTGACCAAAAAAATTTCTTTCTAGTTCACATATAGATCTGCAACAATTTACTAAAATTGTAAAAAGTGGAAACAAAAGGATTTGAAATTGAAACATACTAAAATTCAAGCAAATTGAATATTCATTTGGGTTTGTGGCCTTTATTTTATATACCAAATACATTTCAATTTTACCTTTTCTCATACCTAATACATTATACTCAATCATAAACAAATTCATTTGGATGGCATTTAAAATTAATGTTGCTTTTTCTATTTGTATGAACGTATGTTCAAATGTATTATAAATTTGCCATTACGTGTGTGACATCTTAAAAGAGTCGAGTTAGATATAGGTTCAAACGTATGGATCGACTCAAATCTGGTTAACTCAACTCAAGATAGTTAAGTTATATGGAAACAGCACATATAACGTTCATACGGGTATCCCAGAATTGACACAGTCTACTCTACTGCACTCTTCCTCGTTTTTTTATACCTTTGTTCAATACACAGTGGGTGTGAAACAAAGAAAAATACACTGTACCTACTTTTGCAAATAGAATTTTTTGTTGTAAATGCATTAGTATTAGTATAAAAATGAGTGAAACTATATAATATAAAAGATAATACACTTTTGTTACTCTCTAAGTGTCAGTCAACGACTCAACGTTCATAACAAAACATCATTGAATGAGAATGAGAAAGAATGAGTACATTTTAATTATTTACTTATTCTTATTTCGTCTTATTGTTGACTACATATTGTATTACTAATATGAGTATATACTCGTGCATATTATATCATTATTATCATAACACAATCTCCATATTTTCTATTAATAGAATACATTATGTAAAAATTAAAATGGAATACGTAATATTTACATCAGCTGCCTATTTTTCAAATATTTTCATTTTATAATTAAAATGTATCTTTTTCGAAAAAATGTTAATTTATTTTATTTAATGAAAAGTAATACATTCTAGGAATTTTATTATCCTTTTTTTTTCCACACAAAGTTAATTTCCATTAGAAAAACATACTTTTTTATTAATTTACATATGCTTAAAACATATCAGATACAACAGCATTATGCCTAAATGCTAATCAAAATGAAAAAAAAACTATTGACTAAAAAGTACAAAATTACAAAAATACAAAAATACAAAAAAAAAAAAAAAGTGGAAAATGGAAAATATTTAATATGTATTTAATAAAAAGAACATCTGTGGTTGAACAACAAGAACATGATTATATTTTTATCAAGATTAATCATTAAGAATTAATTTATGAAAAAACAATTTATACATATTTAATAGTTTATATATTATATGTAAGCATATAATATATATAAATGTATCATGTAGAGTAACAGTGAAAATTAAATTGATTTTTTTTTTCTGTCAGCGATTCCGTTAATAAATTTAATAAAACTGAATAAGATAAATCGAATTAATAACGAATTAATTTCGAATGACACTCAAGATAATAATGAATTTTATGTGATGAAAATATTAATAAAGTTAAAATTTGATATTGAATGGAATTTTGTTTAAAATGAATTGATAATAATTGGTAATAATGAAAGAACTTCTGTGCTGTACACTTGTAAATATTGTCAGAGCTGTAACGATAATTAAGCGGTACTGAACAGTCTGAGCACAAGCATTCAAAATTGGTATTTCTCAAAATACACAGTGAAGAAGTTTTAAAAAGGAAGTGATGAAAGAAACTTTACTTCTCTTACTTTGTGAATAGGAGGTCGAAGTTATTGGATTAAACTAAAACCTGTGGATCCCTTCTTTTACAAACGTAAGGCAGCTATCAAACGTCGTATTAATCAAAATATCAAAAGTCATATTAATTCTTGTAATTCGAAAAATACTTAAGAAAAATACTTAAGCACTTAAAAAGTACTTAAGTAAAAAGTACTTAAAAAGTACTTAAGTACCTCGAAAAATACTTAAGTACTGGGAAAGTTCTGAAATATCTAAAAAGTACTTAAGTACCAAGAAAAATACTTAAGAACTTAAAAAGTACTTAAGTACCACAAAAAATACTTATAAGTGCCAAAAAATAATTCCAAAAGTACTTAAATTCAGATCTAAGTATTTTTTTGAGGAATTGAAAGTATTTTACTTACATTTTTTTACTGGCACTTGAAGTTTGTAAGTATTGTTTTTAAAGTATCTACTGGTACTTGAAAAAGTAATGAGTATCAGGTACTTGGTATTTGTACTGGTACTTGAATTTTACAGGTCTGCGGGTTAGTTATAGAACATAGTTGAAAACCAACGTTACGAGGAAATCATATCAAACGGCACCACCTCTTTTAATAACTGCCAAATAATTTCAATCTATATTTCCACAAAATATCTAAATTTGAAAATTATATTTTTTGACTGGAAAATTTTTATATTCTGTTTACGTAAAGATAACACTTTATAATTTCGATAAATACTGAGTGAAGATGTGTTATATTTTCATTAAATTTAAAGCAAAAATTTGAAATCTGCAAATTAGAATTCAATTTAAAATGGCTTGAAAAAATTGAGCATATCATAAATTTTACCAAGCAGATATTTTTTAGTAACGTAAAATGTTTTTACAAAAAATTTGGATGACTCAGCTAATGTATAAAAATTAATTTCTAGCAAAGCTCAGGTTTAGAGGACGTTTACTTAATCCATACATATGTATATCTTTTGAAATCAAAAGCGGTTATAGATTGTTTTCATACTTCAATATAAAAAAAAAGTTGTATAGCACAGAATATACAAACTGAAGGATTGTCAAAGACCTACATTTTCGATTAAAGTTTAGAAAGTATTCTAATTGCAGTTTTCTTTAAATTATTTTTGATAAAGAAAACTAGAAAATTCAAGAGTCACTTTCTTATTTTGAAGGAACTCTAAGACATGTATTTCAAATTTTAATGAATACACACCTTACCTTATACCTTTAACCAGGCAAATTAAAAACACAAAAATTCACCTCTCACAGTTCTACAAAGTTTACATTGTATGTCAATTTAATATAATTTTATTTTGAGTTTATTCTCTGAAAACATATTAATTACAGTATAAACGCCAGGCGTCTTACTTCGAGTGACGTATAAGAAGGCAACGTATCAGCTTACGGCGTTTATACATCGTACGTCAAACGTTCTTATTTAGGTCAAACAGTAAAAAATTTTTTGTTGATTGACGTTTTATTTAGTATAGTTTATCTAAAAGGATATATCAAAAAGACATGTTCAACTTTTCTTGAAAATGTGATAAAAATTAATTTATGCATAATAAATAATGAAATATTTAATTTTATATTATATATAGTAACTTTATTTCTCCAGAAACATTGTATGAATACATATAGAATTAGGGCGAAATATAAGACAATTTACTTAAATATATATATATACAATAATTAAGAAGGATTAATAAATTTATTCAAGGAAAATAATTTAAAAAAAAATTAAAATGATTGCAACTTTTAAATTATAGCATTAAACTACTAAAAAGGAAGGACATAATATTACTTAAAACTTTATTATGTTATCCTGAGGCTAAAATTAGAAACTTTCAAAATTTTTTTTCTTTATCCTACATATAAATTGAAACTCATTAAGAAATTCACCACATTCTTAACCACTTTTTTCAACAGTTTTTTTTTTTTTAACTAAAGCAGAATTAGATAATCACATGAAATTTAACATTCTAACATTTAAAAACTTTTTCAAGTAATTAGTTTAACTCGAAAATTTAGCTTAACTGTATTGTATTTGTACATATTTAAATGTTTTTAAACTTTTTGCATAATTTTTCATACAGTTTGTGGTCGTTGGCGATATTAAGTTACCAAATTTATATAATAACAATCCAAAAAAAAAATTAAAATTAAAACAATTTTTGAATTCTATATGTCGTTACATTAAAAAAAAAAAAAAAAATTCATCTAACTATCTTAAATAGATTTTTCTTTTCCTTCATTGGAGCACAGAAATTCATACCGAAAGGAAAAAGGAAATTTAAGAAAATTTTGTAATTAAAAGTTTTGTAATTAAGAAAATTTTATCTGTTCATCCTCCTAAAAACTAAACAAAATTTTTTTTTTTTTTTTTACCGAAAGAAAATTTTTTTATGGTATTATATTTTTACATTATAATATAATGTAATGTATATATGTATGTATATTTTTTATATATATGTATATATATATATATATTTTGAAATTATGTCAATACAAAGGATTTATTTCTATATAGGTATTATGTAAGTAAATATTATTTTATAAAAAGTTTTAAGAAATTTCGATTGGTTCAATTGACTTGATAATTAACTTTTGGAAATACATGGGTTAAATTTAACCTAAAGGGTATTAAAACTATATTTTAAAAGAAAACAAGAAGAAAATAAATTTATGAAATTTATAAAATGAATATAACCATGTCTAATTGAAATATTCATAATAAAAAAGTATTATTAATTTATTATCATTATTTATTTATTTAATTAAGTTTATATAAGGTAGATATACATAAAACATACATCATACATATAAGATATAATTGATTTAAATAAAAATATAAATTTAATTTAATTCTTTTTATTGGAAAATGTTTTATTATACTGATTGACAGATTGAACAAGTTAAAACGGTAAAAAAACAAGTAAAAATAACAGTAAGTCGATTCAAATTAAATTAAAAATCCATAAGTTATTTTAGTTAGGTATTTAATACAAGCTAAAAAAAATAAATGCTGTTACAACCTTTGTACAAAATTTCAGGTTTCTATCTTTATTAAATTCGAAAATATGATTGTTTGGTCTTGGGAAGTGTGTGAAGGCACGCGGACCACCACCCCAATTCATCTCAAATTTTAGAGACATCAACAGTGTAGAACATTCTTATATCAAATTTCAAGTTTATATATTTATTAATTTCGAAGATATGCTTGTTTGGTCTTAGGAGTTGTGTGGCAGATACCCGAACAACCATTCTAATTCATCGTAAATTTGGACAAATCAGGGATTCAGGAAACAGCACCCTCGTATCAAATTTGAAGTTCCTATCTTTATTAATTTCGAAGATATGCCTGTTCGGTTTTGGGAGTTGTATGGGAGGTACCCGAACGACCACTCCAATTCCTCTCAAATTTTAGACAAATCAGGGATTTAGGAAACAGCACCCTCCTATCAAATTTGAAGTTCCTATCTTTATTAATTTCGAAAATATGCATGTTCGGTTTTGGGAGTTGTATGGGAGGTACCCGAACAACCACTTCACTTCATCTAAAATTTTGGGGATATCAGGGATTCAAAAAAACACACCCTCGTACAAAATTTTAAGTTTCTATCTTTATTAATTCCGAAAATATGCGTATTAGGTTTTGGAAGTTGTATGGGAGGTACTCGAACGCATGGTCCGATTTCGCCCATTTACAATCCCCGCCTTACCTTAGTCATTGTTAACCTACAGTATAAATTTCATCAAGATAGCATCATTATTTTTTGAGTTATCGTGCGTACGGACGGACGGACATCGCTAAATCGACTCCGGCGGTGATCCTGATTCAGAATATATATACATGTCTATACCTAACTCGCTTCCTTTTGGTGGTTACAAACACCATACCAAAGTTAATATACCCTATACTTAATGTGTAGGGTATAATAAAATAGAACACTAGTAAAAGTAGTTCGAAAATTAAGTTATTTGACCGGATTATAACAGAAATTTCGATCCTCTTTATAACAGATATCTAATTTTTAATCTTAGCTACATCATGTTTAAAATATATGTTAGAAATTAAAAATTTTTGTTATAGAAATATTTCACCTAGTCATTTTAATGTTTATATGAACAATATAATATTTAAGTACTTGTTTGGTTAGTAATTGCTTTAATTTTTCCGTATCTTTTTTAATTTCGCTTTTCCGTTGCTTAAATCGAATTTTAAGTTTTGTATATAGAGAAAGCGCCTATAAAAAAACAATAAAGAAAATGCGTATATAAAGCACAGAGTGGGTAAGTAGAATTTTTCAAAACTATCTTGATTTTAAAAGAGATTGATAGATAGCATATAAAAAGAACATAAAAAAAATTAAAACTTATACACTTCTTTTTTTAACGAGATTCGGAAATAAAAAATATAGAAAGCTGTGTAATAAATAAACTGAAACCTTTAATATAAATGTACAGTTTGATTTTGGAGAAGGATACGAATAGAGTTTAAGAATTGGCAGAAATATTGTGAAGAAAAATGTCAATGTTCTTCTTGAACTTTACTAAATCGTATACTAACTATTATGTTAGAACTTTTATATTAGTATTAAACTTATCATTATATTTTTTTACTCCATCTTTAAACTGCTTTGCCGTAGTCCATTTAAAACATAGCAGAGCCATATAGATGAAACAAAAAAATCATTGAATATAAAGAACAATTTTCAAATCGGTAAATAAATTTAGTAATATTAAATAAATTAAAAATAAATATAGTAAAATTAAATATGAAAATGTATACTTTAAATGCAAATATCTAAAATTTTTATTTGATAGAAACGAGAATAGCAGCTGGAGATACCTACAGAAAAGGGGGTTTTGCTTAAAACTTCTTAGCTATAAAAATAAAGAAGTTCAAAGCCAGTAATGAAAAAAAAAAAAAAAATTTAAAACAATAAAATATAAGAACTGATGTATAAAAAATTAAAAATCAGTATCAGTACAGTAAAAATCAATAAGTATTGTTTTCTACTTTTATTCCGTTTGGTCTATACTATAATACAATGATTTCAACAAGATCAGATAATTGGGTCTGTTTAATATTATTGGTAGAACAGATATTATATTTATGCCTATAAAATAATCTTGATCCTAACTTATAATAAAAAACGATCAGCTAGAAATAACTAAAATGTCATTAGCTAATCTTTTGCTCTGAACTCTTAGTCGGACATACACGTCGATAAATTTCTTCTATCTCGTTCGATTTTTTGCGATTAGCTTTAGTTCTTCAAACGATGTTTTTCTTCTTCTTTGCACTGCAGCTTCTGTCAAAACAGTACTTCTTCATATTGTTTTCGGTTTTCCGACATGTCGCCGGCCTTAAGGTTTCCATTTAAAACATTGTTTTCTCAGGTTATTGTCTGATTTTCTCGAGATGTGTCTGATCTATCGTAATTTTCCTCTTTGGATTTTGGTTTTGATCAACTCTTGGTTTGTTCTCTGCAACAATGATTTTGACAATTATTTCTGACCAACGGTATTAATGTGTGTGAATATATGTTTGAAAGCTGAGTTTGCTGTATTGAAAAATAAATTGAAAACAATATTAGAAAACTTTTTATGCCAAAAATTGCAGAAAAATAAAGTGGTAGTCTAGTAAAAAAATAAAACTAATTGTATTTATTTGATATATCAACAAAAAAATTAGTTTTTTTTTCGATTGTAATTAAAATTTACAATTATATACCAATTTAGCAATAGTACAAAACATTTTCATTAGACATTTTTTATAAAAAAAGAAAACTCTTCTAAATTGAAAAGTTTCGTTTTCTTTTTTACAAAACTATATAAATACGTTTTTTATTTATAGTGAAATTTTTTACTTTTTTTTGTGTTTAATATTTTGTACATATTTATATTTTTAGAAACCTTCATTTAAATGAACAAATTTATCCATTATTTCATTAATAAAATTGAGTTCTGATAATATTCGTTATTTCAATAATCATTTTCAACTTCTTTATTTAGTGTTGTACTAAAGATGTATATGGATACATCAGTATATACATATTGCAGTAAGATAAAAAAAATGTTCAATCGAAAAAAAACAAGAAAAAAAGTAACTGCTTTTCTAAAAACTTTTTTGACAACTAATTATGCTGTCAACATCTGGCTTAACACAAAGGCTTCACTATTTTCGGTTTAATTCTATTTTATGTTTTTATTTTTTTTATTTGTTTTCATATTCAAATTTATGAAGTTAATTTTAGAAACCCATATTTAAAAAAAAACAAAAAAAACTATTTTGTAAGGGTTGGATAATATCAAATAGAGAAAAATACAAATGATGTTAAATTGTAGTGTCGTATAACAAATTACCTTTTACAATTTTATTTAAAAACATAACTTTTAATGTGCTAATATTGGTGAGGTGTCATAAAGCCATATTTTATGAATATGCCTATATGATCCTTTAAAATGAGTCATAAAGCCATATTGCCTTTATAACTCATTTGAATGAATGGACTATAATGGGCATTCGTGAGGCATGACTTTATTATCTATGGCTTTATGACATCCCACCGCTAATATTGATTCGTATGCATAAAACTGAGCTTCAACTCAAATCTCACTTTTGTAAGCATAAAACCTTTTCGGGCTTGCAAAAAAATTGATCTTAAACTCATATACTTGTATTATTTTTTAAGTGAGTCAGTTATTGTTCAATAATTAAAGTTAACCTAAGCGTCAAGATAATAGCTACAATTTTTTTAATAATATTTTATTTACATATATACAATTTCATTCGATCACATTATATTCGAAGCAGATCAAAAATGCCTACAATTACAATTGAAGCAGTTTATTTAGAGTTTAAATTAAATGTTATTTTATTTTTTATAATAATTACTTTCAGAAAACTAAATTTTTGTAGTGTCATGAAACAAAGTTTCTTAGTAGTTTCAAAAAAAAAAAATATATATATAATGAAAAGAAAGGAAATGTGTGAATTCTTTAATATACGTCATATATTGTGTATACATATAGTACATACATCTAAATTTTACAAAAGCAATGGACGAATTTAATTTAATTCCAAAATACATCAGATGAAAACAATACGAAATACGAATGACTTCATCATATTAATAATATTATTTCTCTTAATTTTCAACTTTACTCTCTCTCTCTCTTAATTTACATTTTACAAACATAACATTAAATAACAATTTTTTTTTTTTTTATAATAAACAAATTTTTAGCTTTATATTTTACATGTAAACACTTCAGGCGAAAACAACATTGAATAGCATTTTAAATTTTCTATATTATATACGTATATTATTATTTATACATTATTATAATATACATTTATACACATATAGCTATATATGTACAAATTGTATGCAAAATATATAAAAAAAACAGTACAAGTCTTTACATCATATTTTAAAAACCTAAAAAATTAACATTTACATTAGTTCAAATTTCGCCCATCTTCATTCAAAATACATATTTTAAAAATTTCATATTATGTATGTCATATTATTCTAATCCTGAATTTATGCCAAAAAAAATTTTTTTTTTTTTTTTTCGTATTTTTCATTTCATTTTAGCACTCTGTCAGTCCGTATTTCTCTCTACACTGTTTAGATAAAGAAATGAAATTTTAAAAGCAAATAAATTTTATAGAAAAGGTTGAATAACTTTTATATACATAATTTCATCGGTGTAGAGCTTCAGTCTACCTAGAAATTTACAAAACCAACCTCTGTATGAAACCATTATTTGAAAATATTTTTTGATAGTCGTATCTTTTAAATACTTTTAGTTAGGCACTTGAAATATGCAGAAGTATAAGATCGCTAATTCACTAATGTACCTTTTTGAAAATCTTTCGGTTTACCAACTATCTTGTTTTCAAAGTATTGTTAAATTCATAATTTAAATATAGCTAAGTTGTAAAAATTATATATTTTTTCACGTTTGGTTTATTTGTTTGGTTTTTTGTATTTCACTTGATTTTTATACGCTACACCTAAATTATAATGTATATATTAACTTTGGTATGGTGTTTGTAACCACCAAAAGGAAGCGACTTAGATATGGACATGTATATATTTTCTGAATCAGGATCAACTCCTGGTGCGTTTTAACGATGTCCGTCCGTACATCCGTTGGCA
The DNA here is from genome assembly GCA_947095535.1 of Poecilobothrus nobilitatus. NCBI lineage: Eukaryota > Metazoa > Arthropoda > Insecta > Diptera > Dolichopodidae > Poecilobothrus > Poecilobothrus nobilitatus. Next base: position 314,751,892 of record OX352772.1, on the reverse strand, counting down.
CCATAACTCAAAAACTAATAAAGCTATCTTGATGAAATATATATAGTAAGGTTACTAATTACGAAAGGAAGGCTTCCGAATGATTCCGGAGCAAACGAGATTATTTCCAAAACCAACAAGAATGAAACCTTTAAATTTGGTACAATGATGTTCCTTCATTTTTGATTTATGTCTCTGAAATTTATGAAGATTTGGTCCATGAGTTTGCATTTTGGAAGCTTCCGAACGAGCTCAAGAGTAAACGAGATTATCTCCAAAACCAACAAAGATAGAACCTTTGAATCTGGTGTTCTTTGATGTTCTGTCGTGTTTGATTTATGTCTCTGACATTTGAGAGGATTTGGTCCATGGGTTCGGATTTTGAAAACTTCCGAACGAGCTCCAGAACAAACGAGTATATCTCCAAAACCAATAAAGATAGAACCTTTATATTTGGTACAAGAGTGTTCTGTTATATTTCCCTTTCTTTAAAATTAAAAACTGACACACGCCTCCAAAGTCCTATCAAACATATCTTCGAAATTAATAAGGATATAGAAACTTGAAATTTTGTATAAGGGTGCTAAAGCATGCCTCTTTGACGTTCTTGATATTCGAGCTGAATAAGGAATAAAAGGGAGGCTGTTCAAGCAACTGCCAAAAAACTTATGAATTTTTAATTTAATTCGAATTATTCAGATGTAGGATATTAATAAGTCGGTTGCATCGACTTACTGTTAAATTTACTTGTTTTAATTACATAAAGGTTTACTTTAATGTTCACTGCATGGGCATAGTGTAAGTTTTTTTTCTCACAGGATAATTTACAAGTTCAAAAAAAAAAAAAAGTGAATACAGAAAAAAACTAATTTCAAATAAGAAATAAATTTCGAAATTTTTTGCTTATAAGCACAAAAACATTATAAAACAAAATTAAGAAGTCTTTTTGGCCTAGTCGTTAAGTGCACTGCAAAAAATATTGGAAAAACAATAAAACCTTTTCGTGAAACTTTTTCTTCTCAAAAAAGAGAATAACCTAATCTTGAATCCAATCCTACAATCCCTCCTAATTCGGAACCTCGCATATATACAACATATAGTATGTAAATATTCTGAAAAAAGCGTATAATTCAGATTTTGTAAGGAACTCTAATGTCCTTAATAATTATATTTTTACATACATATTTCCGCCCCCGAACCTCCGCTAAACAAATCGTTGAAACGTTGATTTTGAAACCAACTCCAAAATCTTTCCCTAGATACCGTTGTGTAAAATTTCAAGGCAATCGGACAGTGTAAGTATCCCCACTAATACTACTAAAGTAAAGTATCCCCATAGAATTTTTTTCCGTAGATTACTATTCTGTATAGAATAAAGACTATGAAAATATCTACATTGAAAAAGGTTATATATCGCCTTGTTAATTTTCGTATGTCTATCTATGTCTATCTATTAAACTGTTTATGTGTCTAATATAAAATATTTAACCGAATATTGGAATTCGACAGTGGGCTTATAAATAATATAAACTTTTTCAATATTTTGTTAATTAGTAGTAGTCACTATTTACTTTAGATTCATATCGTAGTGCACCTTCAAACATAGAAGAACTAATATAAAAAGAATTGATGTTAAGTTATAAAAGAATTGATTTTAAGTTTCTTTAAATTTATACCACAATAAAATTGCTTTGACGAAAGAAGTTTAGAAAACTCTTAGATTCATGTCTGAGAGTTTAACTTAATCTTCAAGAAATGAAAATGATAAAAGTAATTGCCGTGGTAATTTCGTCTTTTTCTTAAAAGAACGGAATAGATGTAGATAAAGTGTTCTCTGTTCTCAGATTAGATAAGTCGTAATAGAGTATTACATTGAATATGTTTAAAGTAAACTTAAAACCCTTAGCATGGTTTGACTAATTATTTTATATATTATATTATTACATACCTACATTACATTTTCTTTTGGAAATGGCAATATATTCCAATGGGTTCGAATCCCACACCGTCGTAAGAGTTATTCCCCCTTACGACATTTACAGCCACGCCTGTCAAGGAAAGGCTGTGTAATTTCCTGTTCACATTTATGTGGCAGAGAAATGCACTAAAAAAAAAAAAAAATATGTGTAAATAAAAAACCAAAAAAAAAACCTTCATTCTAAAATCAAATAGTCAAATGTCAATATCTGGAAATTTTAAATAAACACAAATCTGTCTACAATTTATTTGATTTCGTACAATAAAAAACAATAAATGAGATTCAATGATATCCTATAACTTATCAAACTACGTTCTTTATTTTTTAGGGATACTAAAGATAGAATATTGAATTAAAAGACTCAATTTAAATATTTTCCCTTAAAATTTGCTTCTATAGTTTAAAATTTTATAATTAGATTTTTATTAATAATTTATTTTTAAGACAATTTATCTATGTAAATGTGTCTACAAAACCTACAGACAAAATAGAAGAAAAAGAAAAATGAAAAAGTACTAAAATTACATGTCATTTAGACTAGTCTTGATTATATATTCAAACATTCATCAAGCTTGATTTTTGCTTAATCGTTTTGTAATATCCAAAAAAAAAAAAAAACAAAAACAACAAAGAAAACACATTTAAATTTGTTCAGATTTATCTAACTTACAGAATAAAACACCATTTTATACCATCTACACCTGGTCATACAAAATTTATACGCATCATGAACACAATGAATTCTACTTTTCTTAATATTAAATATACATACATTCATACAACTATAGTATGTATATTATTTTCTAGATTTGTAAATGTATGAATGAATATTCATATATGAAAATGCAAGAGAACAGAAAATAAAAATAATATAAAATAAGGTGAAAAGATAAATGGTTTCAATGATAAATGCCTTTTGTCATATACTTACCTAACTCTATTCATTACTTTTCCAATTGAACACCTCTTAATATATATACTATTATGCTTTTCCTAAAGAAAAACAAAAAAAAAAAACAACTACATATAAAATAACAATAGAAACAAGTAATAGTGAAAATAACTTGTGCAATACCGTAAAGAAATAAATAAATTTACACCGTTATCTAAATTATAGTAAAATATTTTTGAGAATATTTTAAAATTTATCTAAAAATTTACTATACATACTTGATAAATAGTATATTTAAATATCTAATATAGTATATCTAAAATCGTTTGGTATGGGTAAGTAAATCCAGGTGTTGTAATAAATTTAAACTTTTTTAATGTAAAACCAGCTTTATATTACAACAACAAAAAAATTGAATAAAGACCTATTAATAGCCAGGATTTTGCACGCCCATAAAAAACTAATAAATAAAATTGAATTTCTTTAGGGAACAATTACATGACCAAAAATCAATTATACAATCAGGTGACACATTGTAATAATCAATTCTATCTATTTAATTTTATCCATTTAAAAGATGAGGTATAAAATATAATACCCATTATTTTCAACTTATATATTATTTATCACACGAAAAAACTTTAATTGCATAAAATTTTTTAGCCAATCTAAAAAAGACATTTTCAACCCTCTATTTTGACGGAACAATTTTAGACTGACAGCAAAATTTTACTGAATGCCTAAACATTTTTTTTTTAATTTTTTTAATCATTTGAAATATTTTTTAAAACTTGTAAAAACTTTGGAGAAAAAAAAGTTGTTACACACTTCAGATAAATAGTCTGGATAACAAACTTAACAATAAAAGCTACATAACACTAAGAAAAACAAATAATAAATATTAACTATATATGGTTATATAATATTATACAAAAGTATATACTATACGTACATATAATATTATTATGTATGTATATTTATTTTTGCATATTTAATAAAGATTCGAATAAAACTTTAACTCTCTACAAGTTTTAGGATAATCTAAGGGATTTTTAATGTTAATAGAACTTAAAAAAAAAAAATAAAAATAGAAAAAAAAAAAATAATAAAAAATCATCAAAGCAACAACATCATCAACAAACAGCAACAAAAATAAAAAAAAAATTTGAATAAATTGTTTTGGGTTCAAATGTAATCTAAAGTGTGCAATTTTTCTTATTTTCATTCTCTCACCTGGAAAATTTATGAGAATAAGTAAAATGACTCGTTTTTGTTCTTGTTCTTGTTTTTATTTTTAATTTTTTTTTTTTTTGTCTTTCATTCTCTTCTCTTTTATACAACAGTTCGGTACAGTACTGCCTTTTTATAAAACCTTCATTTCTTCACAAATTTATAATGCTAGAAGAAAAAAGTGACATCTTCTGGGAAGAATGAGAAGCAAATAATAAAAGAAGGAAATTAAAAAACTGAAAAAAAAAAAAATGCTGATGCAAATCTCTTTTAATTTTCATTGTGGTAAATTATTATGGTATAGAAAAAAAAAACAAGAGAAACCATTATTAGTGTAGTGTAGTGTGGTGAAATTGAAGTTAAATGGTGGGAATAGTTTAATAATTTCATAAAAGAAAAAAAAAAAAAAAAATAGCAAACAATACAAAAAAAAAAAGTTTTTCACAATATAATAAATTATATTTTCAAAATGTTATACAAATACATATATATACATATAGTAAGGAGATCTTATATTAAAAGAAGGATAGCAGCAGAGAGATTAATGTCCAATTAACCTTGTTTTGTAAATTAAAATAACCGTAATAATAAGGATAAAGGGAATAATATTTTTTTTTTTTTATAACTATAATATTTATTGTTATGTTATTTTTTTTTTATGTCAGGTCACATTGGAATTAGAATTTAATAAAAATAGAAATTTTTCATACATAAAGACTTTGAATAACAAATTAAAGTTTTTAATAAAGCTAACACATTATATATTGAAACTTAAAAATAAATCTTTTTTAACATTATACTATTTAGAAAGATAGAAGTGCTTATTATTTTCAACTTAAAATAGCTATAATATAATATAATAGGTTATTTTTTGTAAAGGGCTGTCCAGACGGTATGTTTTTATTCTATTGAATGATAATGGTTTGCATAAACTTAACGTGAAACTTTAGGTTCACTTTTTGTGAACTAAAAACTTTAGTTCACAAACTTAACGTGAAACTTTAGGTGTAAATAAAAAATGTATGAAAAATTAAAATTTGCAAAAATAAAAATAAAAACTGAAGTGAATAATAGAAAAATAAAACTGCGCAAATAAGACCATGAAAAAAAAACAATGAACATTTACCCACAAGTATAATATACACGTACATTTTTTTATATTTTTTTTATTGCATTTCTCTGCCATATAAATGTAGACAGGAAATTACACAGCCTTTCCTGTTCAGGCGTGGTTGTAAATGTCGCAAGGCGGAATAACTCTTACGACGTGTGTGGGACTCGAACCCACACTCTGTCGGTGTTTACAACGTATTTTATACGCTCTTACCCACTAGGCCACTGAGGCCCCACGTACACTTTTTAATACATTTGTAACAAGTGAAGTTCGTTTGTTGCAATTATTGTATTAAGTAAAAATTAACATTTCATATTTCATTTACTTAATTTTTAAAATAAAATTAACCTATAAACAAAAAATTTTTTAAACACCATATAATATAGTATTGACACTCGTCATGTTGAAATAAATACTAGTTTTTTTCCTTTAGTAGACATTTTCAGAAATAAATATTTTATAGAATTCTAGGGGAAAAATATAGAGGCTCTCGTTTGGCTAGTAGTATATAGTTACATTTTTTGAGACCAGCTTTTAGAATAATAGTGTGAGGAAATCCTATGACTCATTTAAATACAATAAACTATTTACAGTAAAAGCACTTATCCATATATTCATACCCAGGACACAACATTATGTCTTCTTATAATAAGTGTACAGCGACGAATAATAGAATATGAAATATTAAATCTAAAAAAAAGAAACATAATGGCAGCCCTATAGCGTTAGATACAGATACGGAAGATAGATATATTATTACTGAAATTATAATATATACCATAAGAGTCATCAATTTTTATGTAAGATGAAATGAAAATATCTTAGTGACAGGAACGAGCAAAACAAATGTTGTAATAAAATCAATACACAAAAATTCAACAAGTAGATAAAGAAGCTGATGGAAAATTTTGTATAGAAAATAATTATAACTAAGATTTAACAATACAATATAATATTATGACAATGAGATTGGTGGCAGGATCTGAAAATGTTTATATACTAGTTTTTTGGTATTTTGATTTAATAAATATTTTTAAATGAAAAAATTAATTATTGAATCATTTTATATACTATTTAATTATATTTTAAAAAAATTTTTATTTATTAATAAGACCGCATTTTATAATGGTAGTAAGAAGTTTTCTTGGCTGATTTTCTTCCGTCTTATCTATACTTATTTATTTTGTTTTTATTAAATCAAATGTTTTTTTTTGACTGTATTATTTTGCTTTATAGAGAAATATATATATATATATAGATAGAAATCTTTTTTATAATAATTTATTAAATCCCTTTAAAAATAAAAAGGACATTCAGATTTGAAATTTTTTTGAACTATTTTGAAACACCTGAGAAATTTATAAAATATGATAACTATTTAATTATAAATCTTGAACTTTTCTAATCTTTTTAATATTATACATTAAAGATAAATTATTAACATATTTGACCTTAAACACTTATAAAACTTATATAAATATAATAGATTTTATTAAATAAAATTTATATTTTTACCGACCGCATACAATTATGTATAAGGTAGGTATTGTTTTCATATTAAAAATTTGTACCCGAGATTTTGGCAATTATGCACTACTCCTGTGTGGAGAAGGCTGTAAAAAACTGTTTAGCATGATGTCCGTCTGTGTGTGTGCGTGTGTGTGTGTGTGTATGTGTGTGTGAGGGTATGTCTGTGGGTACGTGTACAGCTTAAACGACTGAGCGACTTTTTTGCAATTTCATATTTAAGGTTTTCGCGTAAATATCTCGAATTGATAAGCTTTTGGAGCAAATCGGACAACCGCAAGTGGTAGTTTACTAGTGTACTTTTTAAATTTTTTACGAATATTTCGTAACAGAAAAGTTTTATAAGAAAAATTATTAAGAAAAAGTTGGAACAACTTTGCCATAGAACATTTTTGAATCCGACTAACTTTAACTTTTATTTAATTTTTTTTCCAAATTTCATACATAACACAATTTTAGTCCAAATTTCATACATAACACTCCATATGAATTTATATAAACAATTTTTTTTTGTTTTTTTCTTATATCTCTAAAAATTTATATATATACATACATATGTATATACTTATATCTATGCATATTATTCTTTTGTTGATGACACAAAATTAAAACGGTAAAATTTTTATTAGCAGATTCAATATTAATTTTATGTTTGTTTTGTATTTGTTTACAGTTCTTATTATTTTTTACTTCTAATATTTTTGAATGAACAAAAAATCATGTACCTACATTACATAATAATGGAAATGGATTAATGAATGAATGCACATATATTTTTACGATTTCATTTCTTATTATTGTTATTGAATAAAACAAAATGTTGTTAAATTATTAGAAGTTATTTTGCTTTGATATAAATTATTATGTAAAAAATCTATAAATTTTGGCATTGAACTTTTCGTGTAGTGGCGGTCGGTCCTGTGATGGAGACAGCTGATTTTTTTTATTATATTTTAATACTTTTCAAATCACAATTATTTTCGAGACTTTTCCTCTCCTGCCATTGAATTTCTGCAACATTAAAATATAATAACAAATTGGTTACATATATTTTATAGATACACTGTATATATAGATATATAGATAATATGTATATATATAATATACATATACATACTTATTATCTATATATTATATGAAACTAAATTATTTTGGAAGGTACTTAATGCTTTCAATGATTAGATGAACTTCAAATAGTTAAGTTTAAAGAAAACATTTTCTATGTTTTTTTTTTTTTGGATACTAAAATTAATTTTATACTCCTTCAACTTTAACATTGCAAGTTATTGAACTTGATATAAAAGTTCAGAAAAGTTTTTGAAAAAAATATGCCAAATATTTATTGTTTATCTAAGTTCAATAAAACTTTATTAATTAATAATAGGTAATAAAAGAAAATTTAAACTATAGAGTTATAGTGTTAAATACAGAGGTTCAGAAAAATTTTCCCACAAAGTTTATACTTATATTGTACTTTTGAATAGTGACGAGTCAAAAAAACTTTCAGAACTAAATATCTAAACAAAGATAGTTGCTTATAAACTTATTTCTTTTATTTTAGAACAAATTTCGTAATTTTTCTAAATCATTTTAATACATATTATAATAATATTTATGTTGATTAATTAATTAGGTATGACTAAGAAATAAAGTTTGTAATATTTTATTAATCAAAGCACTTGCAATACAACTTCTTTTTTAAATGAACCAATAATTGTTACGAGGGAGACATCCCCAAGATTAAAAGTACTCATGGCATTTTAAAAAAACTTTCAAACTTTCGGTTATTTTAATCTGTTAAAAATTAGCATTTTAAAAATTTACTATTTAAAATCATTCAGAAAGCTCACATTCGAAACTCAAGCAAACTGAAAACATTTTTAAATGGGTTTTCATCCTGATTCACCTGCTCTTCGTCATTGAATTGAAAATAATGGTAAAATAATAATTAATATTTTATATCTTATTGTATACAGATTTTCTTGATTATCTAGGATTATCTTAACTGCTGTTTATTTTTATACGGTTCTTTACTAAGTATATTTTTATATACATGTATGTGAATTAAAGCAGATAGTAAAATAAATTTTTCTGGCACTCATAAAAATTTTTATTTAATTTTATCTTTGTATTTCTGGCTTTTCGGGTCGACTGCATAAAATGTTGGTTTTAAAAAGACGAATGGAATTCCTACAACAAAATTACTTTATATAGGAAAGACGAAGTGGAATGTAAGTAAAAATTCAATGAACCGTGTGGAAATACGAATTAATATTAAAATATGAACATAAAACAAAACAAATAACAATAAATGTATCCACACAGTTTTATACCTTATAAATCACAGATATCCAAATATTTTTACGTAACACGAACTTACGTTTTTATTATACGTACTTAAATATTAAATTATTACAAAATTTAACGAAATAGAATGGTATCGATTGCAATTTAAAGGATTCTATATTTGGGAAGCATATAGTTATTATCTTACATAGTAATTGAGTACTAACTAATTGCGATTTGAGATCAATTCTAATAAAAGGAATATGTTTTCCATTTTTGGGCAACATTACCTTTCATTTTATTACTTTCATGGCATACATCTTGCTTCTCCGGTTCAATTATGCGCTAGGTGTAGTACAGACAAGGTTTTCAATCTAAAACTTGAAGAACAATTAGCAACCAAAAAAATTATACTTATGTTTATGTATTTTCTAAATAATAAAAATAGATTTCTACGAGGGAACATTGAGGTTTTTTTTTTCCTAAGGAAGGTGGGAATCTTCCAAAGACACCAAGAATATACTATACTAGCTATACTAGCAGTATACTAGCTAGGGAGTAGAGATAGGAAAGGATAGGAAATAGGATGCGGAAACATTGAATTGGGAGTGGGACTGTAAGGAAACAATGAATCCGTCTATTGTTATTACTATTTTGCTAACAGTAACTATAGCTGTCACAACAGTTACAACATGCAGTATTCAATACCTTACTGCATAATGTAATTATTTAAGGCACTGTCACTGTCACTGTAGCAGCTATTATTATTAGGTATTAGGTATTAGTATTACTTATTAATATTATTATTTTACTACAGAATCAGGACCATCGGTGAATTACAACGTACAGTAGTATATAACACCTTCCTGCATGATATAATCAAAGATAGCTCCACTGTAGCAGCTGTTATTATTATTACTATTATTCTTATTATTATTATTATTATTACTATTTCTATAATTATACGATATACATTGTTACGATATAAAATTACTACACATTTTTTTATTTATATGATGTGACAGGGGTTTGAACCCAAGGCCCTCCGATTGAAAAGCTAACGACTTAACCACTACGGCATGAGTCAGATGTATTATTTTTCTATTTTAAATCTGACTGACTAACATTTTCGTTCAGTTTCCGAAGTTCATGTATGTTCCGTTAATTTATTTATAACTGAATTTGATCTTTATTGATACTTTCCTCAAAAGTCTTTATATAAAGCAAATATACTGCATTAGCAGTTAGGCGTTTCATCCCTGGTTGAGTCAGTAAGAATTTTATTCTACCCAGGGAGAATTCTTTGTGTTTTTGGCAAATTTCCACCTTCCTTAGAAAAGCAAAAGTATATGAAATAATTAGTTAGTAACATTTTTTAAAGTTGCATTTACACGAATCTATGAAATTTGTAAACAAAACAACCTATCATTAATTTATTTTGTCTTCTAATTCAGACAACGTGTTAATTGTCAGTTAAAATTTAAAGGAAAAATTTTAAATTTTCATTAATTTTTCACAAATTTTTTATCAATAATTTAAACTAAATAAAATAATTTTTAAAAAACCATACTTATGAAAAATTTAAATACATTACAGTTACCCTACATTATACACAAAAGTTAAAAAATAATTGGAAGGGAAAAAATATTTCTATAATATTCTTTTAATCCGATTTTAGTTTTTGTTTTTGAATTTTTCTTTAAAATTTTTTAACAAAATTTTAACATTAACATCCGGCTGTGAAAAAAGATTTTTTGTTTTTTTTTTAGAAAAATATTATGTAGTTCGTGCCTTCATTAATTATTTTTTAGGCAGGAATTTTAATTAAGTCTTCCGGGTTTAAGTGGGCACATTTTTTGCCTTTCCAAAATTTCTAAAAACTCAAAGGAAGAAAAATTTTACAGAATTATTCTAAAAAAAAAAACAAATAAAAAAACTTTTCAATTATATAACAGTTAAAATATTGATTTAGTCTAAAAACGAAAAAAAAGAATTTCAATATCTGTTATGATTGGAAATTTTCATTCTTCTTTCTTTTTTTTTGTTTTTTGACCAATATTCCCAATTGTATTAATTTTTTGATTTTCTTATTTTTTAAGGATCAAAATCAATTCCTTGCAAAATAAACTTTTTTTTTTAACCAACAACTGTAACAAAAAGCAACAAAATAATTTTTTTTCTCATTTTTTTGTTCATCCTATTCGATTTTTTTCGCGACTTAACAACTTCTCAGATTTTTTTTTTTTGTATTTTCTTTCCTCTTCTTCTTTTGTTTCTCTTTTTACTAGTACTTTGGAAAACATATTTTTCTGTTCATATATAAATTTAGTTGAAGGAATGAATTTTTAACGAGCTGAAATACTTAAAAAACCAACACCATTTTTATTTTTTAAATTTAGTAAACGAACATGAGGTACTCTTTAGCCATATTTTATGCACAAAAAAAAAAATAAAATAAAAAGAAAAAAACCAAAAAACCAATAAAAGAAAAAGAAAATTTTCGTTTTTTTTTGTCATGTTCTTAATGCTATTAACAAAAAGGTAGGACAAGACAAGGTATATATCATAATCTTACTTACTAGCTCTAACTATCATTATCATTATAATTATTAACAGTGTAATCATAGTATCAATAATAGTGGTAAAAGTAGCAGTAGTAGTGATGCTATCATTATTATTTTCATCTTCAAGGACTTTTACATTTATTCCTTAAAAAAAATTTTTTTCTTTTGATTTCTTTTCTTTCCTTTTTTTTTGTTTTTTAATTCTGAAGAGTATTTCATTTTTGTCTTCTATTTTAGTGAATCATTTATTAAATGAATACGAGTTACCATTACGTTAAAATTTTGGTTGGTTTGGTTTGGTAAGTTAAAATTTTCTAATTTGATAACAAAGTTGTTGCAAATAAATGCTTAAAATTAATCATATTGATTTTCTTTGGGTAGTGGTAATATTAAAAATATAAATAGAAACAATTCGCCATCAATATTATGGTGGCGAATTCTGAAAATTTTTCTTCTTTCATTCATTCATACATGATCATTCATACCAGGCACACGTGGTCGAAACAGATTGCAGTTAGTTTACAATCAATGTACCGTAAGTGTGATATTCATTAATTGTCTTTAATAAAATTATAAAGGGACCTACAGCTATAAAGGGTCCTCGGTGACCTACTCAGTAAAAATGTAAAAAATACGCTGTAAACATCGTATGGGTGCTAACCCCAAAACAAATCGTAAGAATAATTTCCCGTGATCACATTTTCAGGCTGTGCAATTTTCTTGTCATATTTCCTGCTACAGGGGAATAAACTTACAAATATTCTAAAGCTTACTCAGTTTTCAACTAATAGCTTTATCGTTTGCCATATTTTTCAATTTGATTCAGATTGACTCTTCTTTTTTCGTATATCTTTCAGAACCTGCCAGCAGAATATGTCTAATTTTCGCTTTCTAAATTATGTGAATACTAAATTTTCACAATTCGATTACGATAGTTGTTTTTTTTTTGTAAAATAGTTCATAACTATTGGAATTATACATAATTATATGTTAGAAATGCGATGGTATCTGGAGTCTAACCATATCAACTTTTATCCATATCATGATATTTCTTAGATTTATATGAGATGGCAGCGTATCTATACATGACTGGGAATAACAAATTAAACTTTTGTTATATTAAAATCTGATTATCTAAATTTTGAATATCTCTGTATCAGAATGACTTTAATCATTTTAAAATAATTTGACAAGCCTAATACGCATAATTTATCAAACTAATTTGATGGTATATTCTTTTAGTACAAATAACAGTAAAAAAAAATCATTTTTTTCTCCCTAATTTTTTTTTTTTTTGGGTTCATAGTCCTTAAGCGTATAAATTGTTACAAATATATGTATATACCTACATCATAAAAGTTTATATATATACATATATAACAAAAGTGCATATACCTGGTATAAGTTTAAGTTTTCACTAAAAAGGACCTTAATGAATATTTTATGTGTGATCCATGCCATCCTGACTTTTAAGAGGATTTTGTTTGGTATTACAGACATTTGTACATTTGCATACATAATATAATATACATATACATATATACTATTTTGTTTTTTGTTTTTTTTTTTTTCAAAAAAAAAAAGTTTTACTTTTTAGCAATATACATGCATATACATACGTATACAATCTACCATGTAATATTAAAATATTTTTTTTTGTGTAAAATTTATGTTTAAAAAATAAGTCAGCATAAAAGTTTTGTAACTTCCTGTTTTCATCCAAAAAGTATCCAGAATACCAAAAAAAAAAAAATAAAATAAAACAAAAAATAAGAAACAGCAGATTTTAAAACAAGAAATGGGACAAAAACAGAATATTTGAAAATAAAATGAAAAAAAAAAAAAAAACTCCTAAAACCTTAAAGGAATATAAATATTCTACATACTATATATACACATACATATAGTGTATATACAGGATCAGGTTCACATCCTTTAAATTAATTATTTATATGAATTGAATTATGAATTCACAAGCTACTCTACAAGGCTTAAAACTACAAAAAATGAAAGACAAAAAAAAAAAAAAAACCAATAAAAAAGTACACATACACACAAATATATAACTATTCATATTAGTACGTATTAAAACGAATAGTTGTTGTTTTTTTATTTTTTATTTTAAGTTTTATGGTTTTTTCTCTTTTTTTTTTGGGTAAAATACCTTCTAATCTACATAATTCGTTTGTATTAAATAAATGAAAATAAACACAAAAAAAAAACAAAACAAAAATAAAAACAAAGTTGATACTATTACAAGGATAATGTGACGATAACTTAGTTTTAATAAAAGCAACAATTTTTGTTGTTCCACAAAGTAAAAACCACATAAGTCTAAAATGGTTAATACTTTAGTATTTTTAGTACTTTTCACTGATAAGCAAATTTTATACTAAATTTTGAGTATTTTTTGCTTTTATATTAAAACTACACTTTATAAATTTAAATGAAGATAAAGCAAGATACAGAGCATTTTTACGGTTTAGGTAATAAAAGGTATACTAAAAAAATTGTTGTATTTCAATTTGAAATTTAAAAAAATTTCTAAAGATCCATTAAATTTTTTTTAACAATAATGTGAAAATATTTATAACTCAAACTATTGTACATATTATATTTACTTTTGAAAAAAGTTTTTTAATTAATTAATAACTCACATATTTTCGCTCCATCCCAATAAAATTGAAATTTTTTTTTTACGAAATTTCAATTTTTTAGCATAAAAAATGGTTTAGAAAAATATTTAGAGTATTTTTGAAAAAAAATGACTGTTCTATAAAAATACGCCGCGTTAACAAATTCTAAAAAAAAAAAATTGATAAATTTCATAAGAAATTTTTCCAACAAATAAACAAAAGTTAGAAATACATAGTGTGTATGTATATTAAAATAGCTATATCACTATAATTCCAAAGAAGATAAAACATGGAAGAGAACTACTAGAATAATCTCACCAAGATTAGGCGACCAGGGACTTGAACAGGGGACCATTTTGCGATTATTTAGCTGTATTGACTGGCTTAATAAGCTATAACGGATCGCAGAGACTAGGTTTAAACATAGTTGTATATCCCCCCTAGCAAACAACAACACAAAACTGAAAAATTACCATATCTTACTAGAAGTATTTTACACACATGTCATAGAATAACTTTAATCTATAATACATTAAAATAATATTTTCTGATGGTTTCTCTCATAAGTGGTGTACTTTAGGACAACAATGTTCTAATTGACATTTTGTTTTATTTTTTATTTATCTATATATTATTATTTATCTTTATATCACATTGCAGTTTAAATTGATTATTCTCTTTCGTTACGTATCTACTTCTTTCCATAAATTCTCATCTGTGCACTTCTGAGATGAGTTATGCAATAAATCTGTGTACTCTGTACTGGAATCTATATATACTTATTTCTGCCCTAAGATTTTAGTAATAATTAGAACTATATATGGATCCTTTCCATACTTAATAATAAATGTATATATAGAACATCTTTTTTAAAAGTATGTACTGTAAATAATACTTTGTCGCTTAACATTATTCCGTTATTTTTTTTTTGGAAGCAAAAGTACAGCTTATTTTTAAAAAAAATTACTTAAACTGATCATACATTTGAATATAGAAATTCTTAAAAACGAAAAGAGATCCAAAAATAAAAAATAAAAATTTTAGTTTTCTTTTTTATTTTCTCTTCCAAACTAAAATTTTTAAATCCCAATACAAACAAAACTTTCTCAATTTGAAACAGAAAGATTAAAGTGGAAAATAAAAATAAAAAAAAAATAAAAATGTAGAAAATCATAAAAAAGAAAGTAAAAAATATTTCAAGAGCCTTATATTTATGTTTTTTTTATTCATTTATTTTTGTCTGGGGTTGTCTTGAAATAAATTTTCAAGGCTTCTATCTTACAAAAAATTATTTCTCGTACCTATCTATATATAAGATTTGTTTTTGTTTTTTGTTTTTTTTTTTTTTTTTATTACTAGAAGTCTGCACTACATATTATCATTAGGATCCATCATTACTATAAAAGGAAACATAACACAAAATTACAAAAAAAATTAATAAAAAATATATTTATATATTTTAGGATCTACGAGGGATAATAAATTATTTTAATTTTTAATTAATTAAATTACAATTTTCTCTAAGAAATTATTTTAGTGTAACGAGAATAAAAAATTTTTCTTTTTTTTCTTTGAAGTAAAAAAAAAAAAAATTAATTTCCATTTGACTTCTCTTTTAATTTTTCATCTCTTTAAAAAAATACGAAGAAAAAAAAAATATTAGAATTACAGTTTTTTTTTTTTTTTACTTTTTATAAAATAAATAGATGAGATGTTTTTTATACGTTTAAATGACATTGAAGGACAAATTTCTAATTCGACCGAACGAAAACAAATAAAAAAAAGTTTGTACTTACCGTTATTAAGAAAATCTGATTATAAATGTAATGAAAATGGTATCTATAACTTTTGTAGAGGGTCAAAAAAAAAATTATTTTATTTTTTTTAATAACCTTAACATTTTCTTAACATTGAACTGGAATATTATATGGCCTATACTATATAATGTAATTAACAATTTAATAATAATATGATAACGGTATAAAATAAAATGTACAAATCATATCAAACATATTCAATAAATTTTTAAATAATGAAAATTAATGAACATTGAAAATTAAAAAATTAAACTTAAAAAAATTTTTTTAATTTTTTATAAGCCTGTCTGATAACCATGATGATAAGTCTGTCTGCACTACATGTACTGATTGAACCTAGACGAAAGATTTTCTAAGAAAATGACAATATTAAGGATAATAAAAAAAGAGGCAGTGGAAATATGTTCTTATTATCAGTATTGATATCAATTATTTCGGATGCAATTATTACAGACGTCAGACATTGCGGAGGCTTTATCATAAATAAAATTCATTAAATTACAAGGGATACAAAATTATATTTGTTTATATTTTGTTATAATTTAATATTTGAGTTATAATTGTTTTTATATTTGAATCTTTAAATTTTTGAATGTTTATTTGTTTACATTAGGATATTTTGATATCTATGTCTATGAGTTATAAGTTAGAAATTAAAATTGTTAAAATAAAAGTACTAATTATTGTTTGGAATTAATGTCACCTCAATGTCAAAAGGTATAAGTTGAATCAGATCAAAACGAGATAGAAAGCGTTTCATTTTTAACAAATATTCGAACCTGGGTTTTTGAAAAAGAATTCGATGGGAGCCTCGGTGGCCTAGTGGGTATGACCATATAAAATACGCTGTAAACACTGAAGGATTGTGGGTTCGAATCCCACACACGTCGTAAGAGTTATTCCCCCTTACGACATTTATAGCCACGCCTGAACAGGAAAGGCTGTGTAATTTCCTGTCAAAAAATTCGACGCTTCAATGACTGTACTATCTAACTGTTCATTATTTTGTTTTTTTTTCTAAATAAAACATTATGTGCTTAATTTTTTTTTCGTTAAATTTTAACATATTTCAACTTATTTGAATGCAAATAATGTTAACACAGGTGACTATATAACAAATTGCCGTGAATTGCCGTGAATTATGATGTGGTGAGCAAGAGAAAGCAATATTGAATATTTATCTATAGAATTAATCTTAAAAATTTCCGATTATGTGCCACAATTATAATATAATATTTATATAAAATTATTCGAACTCTTATTCTTTGTTTACAATGCTTAATTGTTTTAATTCCAGCGTATACTAGTATGTCTAACTTAATATGTCGTCTCAAAAATCATTTAAAGCTTTAAGCAACCTTATATATATTATATTAATACTAGAGGCTCTATAGTTGGTGTGTACTTATATTTTACCGTGACATCTAAATTACAAAAAATTCGTATGGGATACAAAATTTCTTGATTGTAAAGGAAAGCAAAAATAAATTATGATTCGAAACATATTATACATATATGTGTTTAGCATCATGATTATCGAAAAAATAATAAAATATATAAAAATTAAAATTCATTTAAATTTAATTTTGGTTGGAAACTGCTGTACTCAAATCTATATGAGTTTCATAAATTGTATTCAAAAATAAGAATTAATTTGAATTTTTAACCAAACTTCTTCCTTCTTCTTAAACTTCTTGCAATAATAATAATAATAATATTTGTTGTAATATAAAATAAATATTAAATAATTCTTATATTAGATAATAGATGGAGCACAAATAAGTGTTTTAACAAAATTATGTTTAGTCTATATGTTACTATATGTTATCAATTTCATTTAAAATGTATTTTATTATTAAATTTTCTTTATTAATTTCGGACGTCCATTTGTCTGTCTGTATAGAAAACTTCAAAACGTTTACATAGTTTAAATTCGAACACAAATTTTAACCTCTTAAAAAACTTAATATTGTAGAACATATTTTTTATGTAGCCCCATACATTATGGAATTGCAGCCCATCAAACTTGAAAGGAGTACTCTTTTGAAAAATGTTGTATATCTCAATTTCTAATTAACATTTTTTTCTAATCTAAACTATAGGTCAATAAAAAAAGGCTTTAGAAATAAATATTAAAATTATACAATTTTTTGACAATACATTTAGTATTTAAATTTGCTGTTATGTGGAAACTAAATTTTGCAAGGTTTTGATTCCTCCCTATCTGCGGAACGCCTTTAGAAAGAACCTTGGAATTTAGAAAGAAGGACATCTATCATAGTAGTTGGCATAAGTAGAATCAATTTTTTTTTTTTTTAATGCATTTATCTGCCACATAAATGTGGACAAAAA
Source organism: Poecilobothrus nobilitatus (assembly GCA_947095535.1). NCBI lineage: Eukaryota > Metazoa > Arthropoda > Insecta > Diptera > Dolichopodidae > Poecilobothrus > Poecilobothrus nobilitatus. The sequence goes on along the minus strand of OX352772.1, from coordinate 314,733,517 downwards.
ATTACACAGCCTTTCCTGTTCAGGCGTGGCTGTAAATGTCGTAAGGGGGAATAACTCTTGCGACGTGTGTGGGATTCGAATCCACACTCCTTCGGTGTTTACCCACTAGGCCACTGATGCCCCAGCATCAATTTTTTTATACCTACCCCCACTTTGAGAACTGAAAACATTTTACAGGTGTCTCAGTTACAAGTGCCTCAGTTACAGTTGCGCTAATTTATCAATAGTTAGACATAAAAATTGAAGCTGTAATATTATATTTTTACATGTGCTAACAGCTTTTCTTAGTTATATAGACTTTTCTTAAAATTGAAGAAAACTTCTCTGCATTTTTTGACAAATTTTTCTTATATATATTATGTATATAAATTTCCCAAGAAAAATCACAAATTTCGGTGGAAGTTACAATATTTTAAACAGTTTTTATCATTTTTAGAAAATGTGCACCATTACAAAACTTTGGTTTTTGCATTCTGCATCGTTGAGTTATACTTTCTTCCTTTTTATTTTTTATTAAATAATTTGCTTCGCTTTTAAAAGAAATCAAAAGACAAAAACATTAAAAAAATTTAAACAATACTTAAAAAAAATTCAAATTTATTTTAAACATTTAAACATTATTGGTGAAAATTATTCTTTAAGATTTTTGTCCACTTCGACAATAACGGTTAAACTTTAATATTGTTAAATTGTACAGATCATCAATACTATATACTATAAATGTATTATGATTTAAATTTATATATAATATTCCCTTTATAGTAAATATTTTTAAACTTTAAAAAACCCCAATTATCGTTTTAAAATAGCATAAAAAATTTGAAATTCTTAGATCGCAAATCTTATATTTGAAATTTGAATTAATAAATTCTATATAATATGATTTTTGTGATTTAAATTTTTGTAATGAAGGGTATTATAAAAATAAACCTCGAAAATTAATATAATAACTAATTCAAAGCACGTGCTTAAACAATAAAATTTCAATTTCCTTACAAGGATTATAATTTATGATCCTTTATAAATCCTTCTTTTTTTTCCCCATTTTGTAAAAATAGTAAATGCGAATTCTGTGTTTTTTTTTTTTTTTAAAGAGTAGGTATTTTATGAAAAAAAAAAAAATATAGATATATAACGATTAGGGAAATAAAAAGTCCATAAATCAACGCTAATGATAGTCATGTGAAATATAAAAAAAAAAAAAACAAAAAAAAAAGATATTTTTATCCCTTAGTAACTGTATATGTGTATTCCGGAAAAGAACTCTGGTTTTCTTTTTTTTTTGACTTTTCTTAACTTTGAAAAAATTATCTATGAAAGTTTATATCCGAACGTCCGTTACCTTCAAAGTTCTTTTATTTTTTATTGAACCTTTTATTTTTTTATTTTTACCTTTATTATATAATTATTGAAAGGTTGTTATAAATATTCGCATAAAGATCTGTACCCCCTTAATAATTTTTCTTTATGGTTAAAAATATCTTCCGATGGGATTTTCATCCCGATAAAAAAAAAAAGGACGAAACAACGGAAAGTATCAAAAAAAAAAAATAAATAAATTATCTTAGATGTTTCGCATATGTTAAGAACCACAACAAATAGTAAAAAGAAAAACCGTTAAAAAAGGTATAACGAATCAAGAAAAAGAATCTTGAAAATAAGATAAATTTCCTTTCCAAAAAAAAAAAACTTTCATATTAAAATTAAATGATTGTTAGTTTTAAATTTCATAAATTATTTAAACTAGATAGATCTAAAATTAGTTTTATTCAAAAAATTAAAACAAAATAATAAATTGTTCCTATTTACAATATTTTTTACCATAAAAAGTATATTTAAATTTAATAAAATTAAAACTACTATTATAATTCGGTAAATTAAACAAATTAAAATTTAGATAAAGATGGTTAAATATATGCTGCTGCCGTAATACTCAACTCTAAAATAATTGTTCGAACCAGTTATAATGTTTTAAATTAATTTTACTATCACTAACAACTAAATAATATTATAAAGAAAGATTAACAAAACTTGTTAGAATTAAAGTGGAGAATAAAATACCATTTACCATTATCTCGAATTTTTTAAATTCAGTTTTGTAAATCGTTGATTAAAGATCAGTTTTTAAGATTTGTTTTTTTAAAAGTTGCTATTCAAATTGTCACTTAAAACCTCAGTTATGGTCGTTCTCTTTTAATTATGAGAAATAATACAATGAATCGAAAATAAAATGATTTCACACATTCAATGGTACAATGATTCAATGATACATGAACAAAAAGGAAAATAAATACAAAATACTAACAATATTTTCTATATTTCCTGTAGAGGAATATAATTTTACTATAGGCATCTCTTAAAGGAAGCTGATGTTAATAGTAAAATAAAAACGAGGAAGAGTGCAGTAGAGTAGACTGTGTCAACTCTGGGATACCCGTATGAACGTAATATATCCTGTTTCTATAAAACTTGATCATCTTTTAAAAACATTCAGAGTTTTAGTACTGAACTACAGAGATATATTTATGTATATTGTGGAGTTGTATGATGGCTACCCGAATCTATTGCGCCTAGCTTCATTAAGTTCCAAGAAATGCAAAAAGCCTGAACCGGCTGCTTTAGACCATTCAAATTTTACAAAAGTTTTTGGCATGCAACTCGACACTTTTTCACAAAATTTCAGATAGCTAGCTTCAATAGACACTGAGTTATTTTCATTTAAAAAGAGAAGTTGTATGGCAACTATCCGAACCTGTCATATCATCACAACAAAATTTTACAGAAGTTGTTGCCATAAAACTCGATCATCATTTGCAAAATTGCAGATATCTAGATTGAATAGAAACTGGGTTATTTCCATTTAAAGAAAGAAGTTGTATGGCAGCTACTCGAACCCGGCGGCCCAAAAAGCTGGAGTTAAATAGCAAAACTAACAATTTTGTAAAAGTGACGTAAAAAAAATTTCAGCCTCCTAACTCCTTTATTTTTTGAGTTATCGTGCGGACGGACACTGAGTTATTTTCATTCAAAAAGAGAAGTTGTATGGCAGCTACCCGAACCCGTCGCACCACCACAACCAAATTTTGCAGAAGTTGTTGCCATAAAACTTGATCATCATTCGCAAAATTGCAGATACCTAGATTGAACAGACACTGGGTTATTTCCATTTAAAGAAAGACGTTGTATGGCAGCTACTCGAACCCGGCAGCCGAAAATGCTGGAGTTAAATAGCAAAACTAACAATTTTACAAAAGTAACGTAAAAAAATTTTCAGCCTCCTAGCTCCTCTATTTTTTGAGTTATAGTGCGGACGGACACTGAGTTCTTTCATTTAAAAAGAGATTTTGTATGGCAGCTACCCGAACCCGTCACACCACCACAACCAAATTTTGCAGAAGTTGTTGCCATAAAACTTGATCATCATTCGCAAAATTTCAGATACCTAGATTGAACAGACACTGGGTTATTTCTATTTAAAGAAAGACGTTCTATGGCAGCTACCCGAATCCGGGGACAGAAAATTCTGGAGTTAAATAGCAAAACTAACAATTTTACAAAAGTGACGTAAAAAAGTTTTCAGCCTCCTAGCTCCTCTATTTTTTGAGTTATCGTGCGGACGGACACTGAGTTCTTTTCATTTAAAAAGAGATTTTGTATGGCAGCTACCCGAACCCGTCGCACCACCACAACCAAATTTTGTAGAAGTTGTTGCCATAAAACTTGATCATCATTTGCACGATTTCAGACGCCTAGCTTTATTAACTTCCAAGAGGTGCAAGAAGCCTGAACCGGCTGTTCTAGGCCAAACAAATTTTACAAAAGTTGTTGGCATATAACTCGACACTTCTTTACTAAATTTCAGATTCCTAGCTTCAATAAACACTGAGTTATTCTCATTTAACCGGATAAGTTGTATGGCAGCTACCCGAACCCGCCACACCACCACAACCAAATTTTACAAAAGTTGTTGCCATAAAACTTGATCATCATTTGCAAAATTTCAGACGCCTAGCTTCATTAGGTTCCAAGAGGTGCAAGAAGTCTGAACCGGCTGCTCTAGACCAACCAAATTTTACAAAAGTTGTTGGCATGTAACTCGACACCTCTTTACTAAATTTCAGATTCCTAGCGTCAATAAACACTGAGTTATTCTCATTTAAACGGAGAAGTTGTATGGCAGCTACCCGAACCCGCTGCACCAGCACAACCAAATTTTACAGAAGTTGTTGCCATAAAACTTGATCATCACTTGCAAAATTTCAGAAACCTAGCTTGCATAGATACTGAGTTATTTCTATATAAAGATAGAAGTTGTATGGCAGCTACTCGAACCCGCCGACCGAAAATGTTGGATTTAAATAGCAAAACTAACAATTTTGCAAAAGTGACGTAAAAAAAATTTCAGCCCCCTAGCTCCTTTATTTTTTGAGTTATCGTGCGGACGGACGGACGGACGGACGTACATGGCTTAATCGACTCAGAATTCGATTCTGAGCCGATCCATACCTTTGACACTATATCTAGCTCGACTCCTTTAAGGTGTCACAAACGTAATGGCAAATTTATTATACCCTTGAACATAGTTCATACGGGTATAAAAATTTAAATATTCCAACACAAATATTAAGGGCGATTGAAACTCTAATAGTTTGGCATATATAAACAGAGTAAACTCAAAAAAATTTGGCTCTGACCGTTTTTAAAAAATGTAATAAAATATAATTTCATTCCAAATCTGGCTTTTTTATATCTTATTTTTAAAATCTCGTGGTTTTTTTTTTTCTATAGCCAGCTGCTTGCAATTTTCTATTAAAATAAGTTTGCTTTGCTTTTTTTATCTCTGCATTAACCATATTTTTTACTCTATTGTAATTTACCTTATACTCCATATTATTAGGATAAATGGAGGTAATAATTTGGAGCTAATAATTGGACTCCACATTATTAGGATATTCGCACTTATCATAGTTTGTATGAGTTATTTACTTGCACAACATCGTTTCAAGTTTTCTAAGAAATATGCTTTAATTTCAACACAAACTGCTTAATGATCTAAGTTTGGAATATTATACATAGTGATATCAAAATCAAATCGATTCGTGTTTAGATCTGAAAGAACATGATCTATTAATGTCGCCGAGTTTGATGTAATTCTTGTAGCATTACTAACATCATTCATATTTTTTATATTAACCGAGTTAACATCCAGCATATCCATATACATCCGGCTTACATCCGTTACAGAGAGTAAATCAATGTTAGTATCACCAATCACAATTATGTTTTTATACTTAACAAACAGCTGATCTAGATGTGCAATAAATGCATAATTGTGCTCATTCGAGCTTTTGTAACACACGGCGATATTAATAGTAGGCTTGGTATCTTCTAAAGAAATTACAATAGTATTGAAGGAGTTAGATACTTCCAAAATTTTATGACTAATATTTTGCTTTATATATATTTGGTTTATATATTTTAATCTTGCTTTCTTAAAAATCTTGCTAAATCTTGTTTTTTATAGGTCAGCGTATAATATAAAAATGGTTATATATGTAAAAAATAATTAATAAGGATTTTAGAATTGATTACAATAATTTGTCGAGCGGGGGTTTGGCGGCGGCAGCCCCCATTAAGTAAAATTCTTTCATATTAAAATATGTATGAAGAAAGAATAATTAGGAAGAAATTTTAGAGTTGTTGAAATATGTATGTTAAAAAAAATTAATTGTAAAGGATTTTTGATCTGATAATAAATTCAGTATTTCAGTAATTTGTTTAGCAAGGGTAGCAGCTCCCACTACCCTAAATTATTTCATGTTGAAATATGTATGTGAAAAAATTAATTGAGAAAGATTTTAGAGTTGGTTGATTGCAAATAAATAAAAAATAAAAAATTAAATTAAATTAAAACAAAAACAATAAATTTCGTAAGTAGCCCACCAGAATGTGATCAAATCGATTTTGCAATTCCTCTTCTGCAGAAATGAATGAAAGGCCTAAATAGATAAGATGAAGAAGACTATATAAATTTTTAACTCGCCATATATTAAACACAGAATTTATTAATTAATAAAATGGTTTTTATATTTCAATTACACTCACATCAAGTCAAGGTTCTCTATGACCGCTTTAGATATATGAAGATCAAGTCAAACTTTAACTTTTAATTAGTTCATCAAATTATTATCCAAACAACGATCATTACTTAATATAAAGAGTTCTGCTAACATTCTTCTAAAATTCATCCTACAAATTTTTAATGCTTATTTGTGATACCTATTTCTTATTCCAAAACCTTAATACTTAAATTCAAGGTGCAGGTACATAAAAAATCTTTAAAAAAAAATTTCCCCTCTAAATACTTTAAAACTTTTTTAAGATCATATCAAAATCATAAAATACTTTATACATAAATATAATACTTTATTACGGATAAATAAATAAAAATTATATTGCGATAATTATATCGGTATTATTATGTTAATCAAATAATTAGATAATTTTATTATAATATTATATTATTAAACTCTTTTATATCAAAATAAAAATTGAATATCGAAAAACCGTCATCATTTAAACCATTATTAAAAAGAAAATAACAATGTATTATGTATAAAATTTATAAAAAGAACAACAACTAAAAAAAAAATAGAAACAACAAGAAAAAAAAAAAATTAACAATCATAAAGTCAATAATGTAATATTGAATACAATTGATACCAACATACTTCGACTTGATCCATCCTCTTCAATCTACATAATATAACAACAACTCCCATTCCCATTCATTCATACTATTGATTGCTGTGTTAAATACTAATATTTCTGATATTTTCTGATACAACCCGCAGCCATTCTAAGCATTTTATATTATGTAATATCGTTTATGATTGTACATAAAATGAGCATCAATGGGAATGAGAGGAAAGTGTGAAAAAGTGATGACGCATAAAATTTATTCAAAATCGAGAAAATCTTATCAAATAATTTTTTTTTCTTAACTAAACTTCTTTTGATTGTTTTTTTTTGCGTCCTTTACCGTTATTTTGTTGTATATCTTGTTGCTGTGTTTTTAAGAGTAAAGCCACAAGAAAAAGAAATATTTTAGATTTGATTTTGCTTCTGGCATTGTTTTGCTTTTCTTTAAAAGATTCATTCTTCGTTTTATGAATTATACACCAGGGTAATAGGATTTATGTAAAATAAATAAGAAAGAAAAAAATCTTGATAATAATAATAATACAATAACGGTTATAATAATAATAGAATTGCTAATATTATATTATTATTATATACTCTTTTTTTCATTATTATTATTTTGTTATTTTCTTTCTATTTCTTTAGATTATTTTTTTATTTTATTTTTTTTTTTGTACTTTGTACTTTGTTATATTCAGATCAAATACAAATCAATAATGAAATGAAGGAAAAATAATTTAGTTTTGTGGTATGAGTTTAATAATAATAATAAGAATAAAAAAAAATATTATGTTCACAGGATATTTTGATGTATATTCATTTTCTCTTGTTGTTTTTTTTATTGTCTTTTATTGAATGCAAAAGGTGAAAAATATATCAATTTAAAAAAAAGGATTTTCGAAGAATTTTCGTTTAAAGTTTAAAAAAATGTTTAACTATAATATTTTATGAAAATTTTCTTTTCCTTATATTATTCTGTTACAGAAATTTTCTAAGTATGAAAATAATTAACTGTATTTAAAACTAATTTAATTTGGATATACTGCCGCAGAGGGGTTACGAGCTATTAAAATAACATCATCATATAACGATACTTTACACCTGCAAGTTTCTGAATATATTTGTCATTAGGGATATACTTGCGCAGAGGGGTGATCATCGATTTAGATGACGTTATCATATAACGGTACTTTATATCTCCAAGTTTCCATTAGTACCGATGCCGCCATCTAGTAGCCAAAAAATTCGTTACAAAATTTTCTTAACATTTGGTACTATTTTAAGAAAACCGTTATATTTTCCCTGTAAGACAATAAACTGAAACCATTTTCTTCAATATTAGTAGAGCAAGATACTATCTTTAATATACATCTTGTTTCATCTCAATCGTTACTACCGTTTCTGAGATATTGCAGTGGGAATTTAAAAAAAAATAAATAAAATTCCAACTTTCAATTTCACTACACAAGTGAAATTTTCAAAGACACCCTATATTTATTATTATACCGTTAGAAAGGTACTCTTCACACCCTTTTCAACGGTATACAATAAATATGTATACATTTTATATGTACTACTTACTCGAGAATGATTTTTACAGAAGATCAAGAGGATCAGAAATCAAAAGTTCACCGTTGTATAAATGTCCAGTTCTTGCTCTAAAAACAAGAAAGTTAGTGTGAAAATTCTACAGAAATAACCCTTATGATCCTTCGGAGGTGGACATAATCAATTTACAGTGCTTTGCAAGAAGCTTCCAATGGTTTAATTAGGAGAGATTTAGAGGCTATTACAATGGTTCTAAACTGTTCTAGGTGTATATCTGCAGCCTCTACCTACCTACGAATATATACTAATTTTCGAGTGTTATAAAAACTCGAAAAATTTATTATTTTTTATTTACTACTCGTATACCCAACTTTTAAAATATTGTGTTTAATGATTTTATTATCAATCAATGAATTCAATTCGAAATAAAAATCTACTAATAGTTAAATAAAACCATTTTAATTACTTACTTTTAATTTTCAACAATTTTTATATTATCATATATCATTATATGTATATGTATATATTATATATAATATATATGTTTACAGATGAAAGGATATATAAAATACATATACACCAATAAAACAACATATGTATCAGAAAAACTGTGTTTAATTGAAAATAAAAATCGGTTATAAAATAAAACTGACTATTTTTATTACCGTTCATTAATAAAAGTTTTTCTTTTTCCAAGTTTTTTTTGTTTTATTTGTTACTATTTTAAAGATAAATTATTTTTTCACAAATATAAAATAAATTTCTTTTTTTAAATAAATCAGTTAAATAAAGTAAAATTTTTAGCTTTTGTTAAAATTAATAGTAAAAATCTTTTCATTTAATATTGACTGCTTTTTCATCCATATTGACTGCATTTTAGCACATTTCCTAAAAAATTTAAAAAAATGTGCCTATTAGTTTCACTCTGTCTGTCCTTCCGTTCGTCCGACCGTCTGTGCGTCGGTTTAAAAAACTTCTACACCGCTAAAAATAGAAAAAAAAAATTTTTAACCATGGGGAGATTGCATAAAAAAAATTAATTTTGTGGAACAACTTTTTCATGTAGCCCCATACATCAGGAAACTACCCCTCAAACTTTGAAATAGCCCTATTTTTAAATGCGTATATTTCATATTTTGCTTAACTTTTTTCATTCTGAAAGCGTCATTCAACAGTATTTTTTTTCACCATTGTAAAATCAACATCAAAATTATATATATTTTTTTAATTTAGTAAATAAATTTACCGTTATGTGAAAACCAAATTTTGCATGATTTTTCTACCTTAATAACTCCGGTGCGCTTTTAGATAGTGGCTTGAAATTTTGAGACAAAAATAACTTTTGGAATTAGTATAAGTTTCCTCAGAAAATTTTTTTGTACCATCCCCTGTCTAAGACCTATTAGGGCTCAAAAATTGAAAATATGTTATTTATAGACACCTGTAACTTAGGCACCCGTGCACATTTTTGCAAAATATAAAAATTAAAGCTCTAGTAACATATTTTTATGTGTATTAACGGTTTTGCTTAGTTATATAGGGTTACGGATTTACAGTCCCTCAAAATTGCAAAACATGTCCTATTTTCACATTTTTTCTTATATCAAATTTTCAAATTTTGGTGCAAGTCACAATTCTAAACAGTTTGTATTATCTTTTGGAAATGTGAGCTTTTAAAAACCGTTGGGTTACATTCTGCCTTATTTTAAAATAAAGGAAATTTTGTTTTAATTCAGGTTTTTTTAAATTTTTTTTTATTATAAAGGGTATTTCCCAACATCCCTTGACATTATAACAGTATTTTCTAAAATAGTAGTAAAATGTATATTGATAAAAATTCAGAAACAAAAATTGTAAATATTTTCTCAATATTTAATTTGTCAATATTTGGTTTTAATGAATTTTTCGGCAATCAATTTAAGAAAATAAAATCCCTTGTAAAAAGTCCTATATAATGGCTGACTTCAATAAATTAATTTTTCCAATAAGCAGCACTCCCCCTGATTTTTGGAAATTATTCATATATGTATGTATGTGTTCCAGAAAAGGATACCGAAATAAATGTATTTAAAATATACTTTTTTTTGCAAATCCGAATTAAAATTAATAAATTTATCAGTTTTAAGTGGGAAACAAATGGATTTTAAATATAGAACTTCTCTTAAAAAATACATTTTTAAAAAAATTGACCTGACACTTCAACTTATTATTAATTTGGCACGAAATTTAAATTTAAAAACAATATGAGTGGTGGCAAAAGAAACTAGTAGTAAAAAATAAAATTACTCTTTTTGTTTGCAATAAATCCTAATAATTGTTGTCTATTAACAGAGAGCTGGGTACTTATAGCAAGGTTTACAATATCATTTATAAAAGTGGAATTTAAATCTATAGCATTAAATTTTAGAAGAAAATTTTCCCAAAAACCTTATATGATATTTAAACTTACATATTTGAAATATAAATTATAAATTTCTACATTTTATAACTTTAGAAGCCCACAGATTTGAAACGGTAAAAGATAGGAAAAGGAATAGATACTCATTTTAAGGAAGCTTTTGAATGCATTTTAAAAATTTTTCGTATGTAGTCTAAAAACGGTGTAAGATCATAATTTCTTAAAACTAGAACAAAGCCCGAAGATTTAATTTAAGTCCCCACATATTGGAAACGGGAAGAGCAACACCTTAGCCCCCATACAGAAAAATTATTCGCGTAAGAGTCTGTCTATACAGCGGTATATAACAGTGCGCTTAATTAGGGTACACCCTGTATATCATTGTTTTTGTTGTTGTTTGAAAAGACAACTGTCCTTTATAAACCGTTGTACATCCCCGTTGTATACTCCAACTGCATGAGAAGATTGTTTATCACAGGATCATTGGATCATTTAAGCTCCTAAAAAATCGAAAGATGATCTCCTGGTCATACACACTTATTTCGAAGAGATTATTTATTTAAAGGTACTGGATATAAATATACCTAGAGTAGTTTAAGCCCTTTTCCTGCGGGGCATGTGGGCTTGAGAGTATATTATATTTATTTTCATATTTCAAAAATCTTAATCTAGTTATTTTTATTTATATTATTTGCAAATAAATTTTATAGGACCTGATTATCAGAAACATTGCACTCATTCATGAAATGAATAGTTAATTCATTCACTTTTAGATCGATTGGAATGGTTTCAGTTAATTTTAATAATGCAACAGTAGAGTTAGTGTAAGTAACAGTAATGCCAAAGTTAGTTAGTCATATTTTTGAAAATTTTATTTTGGTGGATTTGCACTACGTTTTTATCTGCGTTTATATAAGGTTTTTTAACGTTTTTATTTATGTTTTTAAGCAATTATGCCAGACTGATGCTTCATAAAGTATAAATACGAGTAGTTAAAAAAATCGTTTTAAAGACTATTATTTTGTTAAATTTAACTTTGATATAAGTTCATATTTGATTTATATTTAAAATTATGTTTAAAATAATCAAATTTCTTATTTAAAATATTTAAAATTAACACGACGGCAGTCTTCTTAAAATAATTCATTAAATTGATATCATTGTGTAATCCAGTGTTATTCAATATATTAATAGGTTATCAATTAAGTTTTAAATTTATAAACATACTATTTTGTTAAATAAAATAAACAGTTATTTTTAAAATGGCTTCCTGGTTTATTTACATGGCTGTTCTTTATAATACGTATAATGTGTCATAAATATGTCTTAAAAAGTACAAAAATCATAGACAGTGTGCCGTTTTTATACTATTCTTTCGTTATTTTGGTTGTGAACTATATGCTCTATAACTAGCCCCCACAGTTTAGAAATAAAATTAGTTCTCCAATATCCAATTTTATCATAGCTTACTCTGTACCAAATTCCAACACAATATTCTTCATAGTTTTCTTTTATTTAGAAACATTAGAACATAAATAATCAACAACCTCTCTAGCAATGGCAGGTTTGCTTTTATTCCAGAAAAACAAAAAATTGTATTTAATTTTTTATTATCTGATTTTATGGTAATAAAAGTTAAAAATTCCATACAATTCAATCATAAATAAATTAATCATAACAGTTTTGTATAGATACTTAATAAAGTACACACTTAAAATAGTTAAGTACCTTTCAAAGTATATTTTATTAATTATTATAAAAATTTATTACCGTTATATACATATTATGTAACGGTAATGTAAAATTATTATTATATTTATGTAACATTCACTTATATAAAGTTAGAAATATAATTATATATATGTATTAATATATATATATCAATATACATATATATATATATATATTGATATATATATATTGATTCTGAAATCAATATTCAATGAATTGTAAAAAAAAAAAACTGAAATTTCAATAGAAAATTCCAAGTCTTTCCAATTCAATTGAGGTGAATTTCAATTCATTTCAAAAAATTAATTACCATCGTTAGCCCAATTAATTTTGATAAAAAAAAAAATTTTTTTTTTCTGTTGTTTTTTTAATTTTGTCAATCATTTTAACAACTAAAAGAAATGTCCAATAAATATTGACATATCTTTAAGTAAAATTTCAACAGTCAATTTAACATTAGGACCATTATTAGTTATACGTATGTTATTGTTACCACAAATCTAATGTGGTTCAGTAATTCTTTATAGGTTCCTTACACATATTACTATAATTAAAGATTTTTGCATGAAGAAAGTAACAAAAGAATTTTCAATTGAATTTTGTCCATAAAATCTTTGATCAATATTTTGATTGAAAAGTTATTTTCATTTGATATTGTAAAGATATTGAAGGGTTTTGACCTTATTCGTTTTTAAGTACATTAAAATATACAGTATTCTTAATTTTTAATAATTTCCTTAAATTTTAGTAGCAATCAGTAATCAAAAAGAAATCTTTATCTTTATAGTATTAACTATAAATTTTTCTAATTAAAGCCAGTTTTCCCATTAAATAAAAAGTTAGATATTAGCTTTCAGTTTTCTAGTAAAATATGTTATGTTTTGAGATTTTTTAGGGGTACCACTACCGTGTCAATAAAAATAATTTGTACAATTTATTAAACAATAATTTCTTTAAATAACAGAAAACCAAGAATATTTTGCTTTTTAAACAAATACTTCCCTGTTTAGTTTTGTATTTTAGATCGTGATTAAAAGAAAATATTCTTTCAATTAATTCCACCTTTTTGAGAGGATATAGAAAAAAGAAATCCTTGTTTAGTCTGACCAAAATTCTTCCATGACTGTCGAACTACCTTATCTGTAATTTTTCATATCCTCTAAAGATTTAATTGAAATCAAATTTGCGAATTGATTAAGTATGAATTTTCAAAAGCAAGGTCTTCGTGTTAGCTTTTTGCACTATATAGTTTAAATCTTTTGTTGAAAATTTCAGTGAAAAACTTTTGATGATACTTCTGTAATACTAAGTTTTGATAGCAGGAAAATAAATGCATATAATTACCAACATAAATGGTAGTCGCCATAAAAGAGTCCTAATAAAATGCAAAGTGTTTTCTATTACACCATGGAGAGCTAACTAAACCTTACCAAGTAAAAGATTGAAAAAAGTAAAACTGAAAAACTAAAAATATTATCATCAATTGGTATTATTTTTAAGTGTAAACCAGAGAACCGAAGAAGCCATTCATTTAAATTATACCGATACAAACAACAGCCTAAAAAAAACTGCCACACAATTTGGGTAACAAATTATAGCCTATACAAATTTATGGAACAAAAAATTATGCGTTCAGGTTATTCACAACGAAAAATAACCATAAAAAACACTCCATGAAGTAACTAAAGTGTTGAGGTATAGTAATTTAATTATCTGGGTAAAAATGCGTTGCAACAAAAATCAACATTAAACAGAAAATTGTTCAAAACAACATTAAAAAACAGAGTAAATAAAATGTAATCTGTTTTTGGAATATTTTCAAATCTGACAGGATCTTCCTGTGTAGAAAAATAAACTTGGAATATATTTTGCGAATACAAACTTATATTATATAAACAAAACATTTGTCTCCACTCATTCAGAAAATTAGGCAAGAAGCATAACAATTTTAAGTGAAAAAAGTATCAAGGGTTTGAAGTCAAAATCCAAAAAATAAAATGACAATGGATCAGATATACAATAAGGTAAGCAATGGGTCAGCAGATCGAGAATTATTTTAAACTGTTTTAACAGAAGCCGGCAAAACATGACCAACTGAACAGACAAAACAGACATGGGCAACCACGACTAAAACATGACCAAAACTAAAAATATTTGCTGCAAATGGGATAAAGTGAAATGACCTACCTAGATGTTAAAGGATTCAGTAGAAGAAGCACCTTTGTACCTACAGATTGAAAGAAATGTGGCATGGTTTTCAATGACTAACAAGAGAAGAAAAGCATCACATCTTAAAATATAATTTTTATGTTAATAGAATATTTTAAATAACATTTTTCAATTAGCTAGCTGAAAAATGAAAATTATAAACAATTGAAAAGAAAATGATAATATATATAAAATTTTAAATTTGTCAATTGATGGAAAATAAACGAATAAGAAAACATTTATACAGAAAACAAAAATAATTTTTCGCACTTAATTTAAAAAAAAAAGTATTTAATAATTTTAAATTTCAATTTAAAAAAAATTATTTTTCTTTGAGTAGAATTTAAATGTTTACAACATTATTAAAATTATTTAAATATTTGGTCAGAGGAGAATTATTGTTCATTTTAATAAATATTTTTTTCTACAATTCAAAATATTTATTAAAATTTATAAATAACTTTAGAGTTACTAACCATAATTTACAACTATAAGATATTAAAAAAATTCCGGTAAATTTTTTTATTCCGGTAAATTTTTTTATTGATGAAGGGGCCTTCTTAACATACAATTAATCACTAGACTAATATAGTGCATCTTTAAATATTAGAGAGGTCAGAAAGGAGGCTCGTGACTTATACAAAATTTTAATTCGTTCTCCGTTGGTTAATAAAACATATACTAAACCATTCTTATATCGAGGTATTACAAAAAAAAGAAAAATTTCAGTATTATTTTAATCTCTACATGTAAGGAATTTTATCACTGATGTCAATTCTATATTAATTAAAAAAAATTTAAAATCATTTTAATATTATTTGAGTGTTGTCACTAAAATAACGCAATAGAAGATATCAAATTTGAAGTTATCCTTTTTTGAGGACTTTAACGACTAAAATATTTATGCGGAATAAATTATAAACAAGGCAGAATGTAAACTAACATTTAACAAAGCGCACATTTCGAAAAGATAACACAAACTGTTTAAAATTGTGACTCTGCACCAAAATTTAAAAACTTCATTTCATATTTATAGGTACCTAATAAAACAAAAAATGTAAAAATAAGACTTTTTTGCAATTTTGAGTCTGGAATCCTATATAACTAAAAAAAACCGTTAATACACGTAAAAACATGTCACTGGAGCTTTAATTTTTATGTCTTGCCGAAGAAGAACCTAATTTACAGATGTTTAAAAATAGAAAATTTTCAAGTTTTGAACCCTAATAGCTCATAAACAGGGGGTGGTTCAAAAAATTTTTTTGAAAAAACTTATACTAATTCTAAAAGTTTTTTCTTTCCTCAAAATTTCAAGTCTCTATTTAAAAGCGTGCCGGAGTTATGAAAGTAGAAAAATCATGCAAGATTTGGTTTTCACATAACGGTAAATTTAAATGCTAAATTTAAAAAAATTGTATAATTTTGATATTGATTTACAAAGGTAAAAAATAATATCGTCGAATGCCGTTTTTAGATTGAAAAAAATGTTAAGCATAACATGAAATATAAGCATTGAAAAACAGGGAAGTGGCTATACCTCCGTAATGGATGAGGCTATATAAAAAAAATTATTCTGCAACATTAATTTTTTTATGAGACGTACCTATGGTTGAAATTTTTTTACTCTAGCTTTAACGATGTGGCTATACCTCCGTAATGGATGAGGCTATATAAAAAAAATTATTCTACAACATTAATTTTTTTATGAGACGTATCTATGGTTGAAATTTTTTTACTCTAGCTTGAACGATGTAGAAGTTTTGTAAACAGACGGACGGACAGAGTTTCACTCACAATAGGCACATTTTTTCAAAATTTTTTTTTGGAAATGTGCTATAAATATTGTGTCGCTCATTCAGTTATTTTGAGTTTTTAATATATGTTTGCCTTTCATGTCATAATTCTGTAATTGATAATCTATCCATTTTATTTTATAATAACCGTAGACTCTACTTCTAAACTAATTTAATATTTTCTTTTTAATTACTATATTTATAAATATAAATCTTTCTAACATATCATTAGAAAAGAACAGAAGTAAGTGATATATATAGCAAAGTAAGCAATGGCTTATTGAAATTAATAATACCCGAAACTGAAGCTTTGTCAAATGTGAATAATAAATGACTTAATGGATGCCCTATTTACTCCTTATAGGATTGAGAAGAAAAAGTAAAAAAAAAATTATAACATGAAAGAGCAATTCTAAATGTTACAGGCACGGTTCAAAAAATTGTACAGAAATTTCTCTAAAAAGGTTCCTAAAAGTTTCTAAATACAATTCAATATTGTAATTTTAAGCGATTATTTTTTCCAAAATGTTAAAAATCAAATATTCAAAATTATTTTAGTAACAATTTCCATTCTGAAGTTTCTATCTATCTTCAGTATAAAATTTCTTAAAAATAAATATTAACCGTTATTCCATGACGCCATATATTTTCAAATTTAGTATTTTATAAAAATATAAACTTTTAAATATTTATTATTTAAAAAAAAAAAAATTGGATGATGATAAAAATTTACATTGAAATTGTAATCGTTTATCTTTTTATATTCATTTTTTACAATATTTAAATTTTACCGGCAAAAACAAACAAAAACAAATTTTTTTTACCATTTAAATTAGAAAAAAAAATACTGTAAGTTCTTTTACATTTTTACATATACATAACTACATAATATTTACTTTTATATAAAAAACGGAAGCATATTTGTTGCAATGAAAACGGAAGTTTCGTAAAACGGAAATATAAATGATAATGGTTTATGCGTTTTTATGATTATTATTACAATAAAAATCAACAAAACACTAAAAAAATAAAAAAATGTAAAAAAAATCGTAAATGTCATTAGTTACAAATAATATCGTAATTTAAATTGTCAAATTGATTATTAAAATTTTTAAATTTATTTGAAAAGTTAACAGACAACTTGAGTTTAAATGAGATCAAAGGTATTTTATCAAATGGAAACTTGAATATAAAATAAAGTTAACAGGGAATTGAATCGCTTATACTTTAAGTTTTAAGTTTACGTTATAGAGCAAATAGGTATCAAAAAAGTTTTTATTAATCTAGCCCCACAATTCTGAAATTTTCCCATGTTCTATTCTTCAAATATCCTTCCGACATCTTTATGACGAAAACCAAACTTTAGGTCCAAAGTTTGTTGTACAGGATATGGTTTTGATTGTTTAAATTTTAAGACAACAAACTTCGTACACCTTCTTCGGATACAATTCGATGTTTTTCCTCGTGTCTAAAGACAAAAAAAAAATGTAATCTCAAAATATCCTTAGCTAAAATGTTTCTTGAACTCGTAAATTTCAAACAAGAGATAATGAAGCTAATAGTATTGGATGTAAATTAAAACCTAACACGTACTAAAACGATGGTAATGATGATTTTATTTTTCTGGAGCCTTAATTATCTCACTTTTAAGTAAAATAACATAATTAAATCTACCGACCGGAACCAATAACAATTTAGTCCGCATTATTAAATTGTTAGTATATACTAAGTTTAAACCCGTATATCCCAATATCAAATTGGGCTAATGTCAAAAAAATATAATAAATATTTAGGCTTATTAACAATTATAATTTAAATATCTATAGATTTCCAAAATAATTAAGAGCAGAAAGACAAATTATTATTAATATTTTCAGAAACAATGAAATTATGATTTGATAATAAATAAGAAGAAAAAACAAAAACTCCACTTGATTAAAATAATTTTCATAGATTTTTCCTAGGTGCATGGGTGTACATAATAATTATTAAAACTGGAAATTGGTATTTTGATAAAATAACCACAAAAGAAAAACAAAAAAAAAAAAATTTTTTTTTCCAACTTTTATTGGATATTTTTGGGTTTTGTAATTTTTTTTTTTTTTTTATTTTAATTTGCAGTAACCTACCAGGAAAAAATTGTAATTTTTTCTGTTGTTAACCCTAAAGTAACTATTCAAATGAACTCATATTAAAAATGTTTGAAATAATATAAATACGTAGGTATATAATATTATGTATTTATTATATATAAAGCTTATATTATTATAACATTTTATAACGAAATGTGAATTCAATGCGCACAACAATAATTTAACAAAAAGATTTTATATATATATAAATATATCCATTTATCCTCTACATTGATCCAAAAAAATATGAATGGTTAAGAAAAAGCCTCAAAAAGAATTTAAAATTTTTTTTTTGTTTTGTAAAACTATAGGATTAATTTATTAAATTTTTTTTTTTTTTAAATCATTGATACGTCAACATTTTAGGAGTGTTTCGTCCAACAACATTACTTGGGTTCTTCAGTAAGATTCGTAATGTTACATTGCCTATAGAAAACTCCTGGTTTAAATTTTTCAATTAGTCTTAAACTTAATTATATGAAATTTTATCAAAATCATCTGCGAAGTATAATATCAAAAATGAATTATTTTTTCATCTTAACGAAGCCTACTAAAGAGTCCAAATAATGTTGTAATTACAAAGCATATACTGAAGAGTCCAAGTAATTTAATAGGATGAAACACTCCTATTTTGATAAAATTGCTAACCAAAGCTTTTTTAAAAGATACAATGTTGACATGTTATCTTGTCTACGTATCAAATCTCTTAAACAATTTAATATTTATTAAGAAAAGAAAGTATAACCTTAATGAAGGTAAAAAAAAATAAGTTTAAAAAATAATTAATTTTTTCGTTTCAAAAAAAAAAAAAAATATTTGACAGGTATTCTACCTACTGAACGGACCATTTTACATAAACTCTAAAATTAACCCAAAAATCATCTCCTTTTTTTATAAAAATATATACCTTATGTACGCTAGGGTCTAGGCTTTGAAACCGTACGTATAGCAGAATTAGTGAATATTTTGAATGTTTAAGTTTTAGCATTCAAGATGATTTGGTAAATTTTTACCCTAAAACATATTACATTTACTACGAAAGTCAATACAAATTTTTAAATTAGCCCATGGTGAATCATTAAAATCAAGCCGTATGGTATATATAGATAACAAAGAACACCATTAGTTTAAGAGTTATTTATGAGGAAGAAAACAAGTCACAAACGTTCAGAATAACATATCAAGTCTAAAGAAGTTAATTTAGAAGTTCTGCAAGGTTTAATGTTGTGTTATTATTAATAGTTCTTATTGTACATAAACGGTATTGCGCGCGTAATTAATTATTGTAGAATAGTGTTGCTTTATAGCTATAGCTTATAGAATAGCTTTATCTACATCAGTGGGCAAAATTTAGATGTACTTAGAAGAAACATTAACTCAGATATGAAAAACTTGAATAACTGATTAAAAATTAATAAGTTAAAATTGAATGTGACAAAAATCAAATGCATGTTAATTAATCTTTGTCGTATTTTAATGTAAAATATCGATATTTTGCTAAATAAGAAATAATAAAGATTGTATAATATATTTAAAATATTTAGGCGTACTAATAGACAACATAGGGAACATTTAAATTTTATATAAGTCTCTTGTCTTATCTCAATTTCATGCAAATCTTTCAAAATAAAAAATATGCGTATGCTTTTAAAATGTGGAATATGTTTTTCAGCAGGTTAGAATGGATTAATGTCAACAGGAGAATTTTCTTTAAGTAGATACTTATTTTCGTTTTTAAATTGAAGTATAATTTGCTCCCGTCGTATTTGTCTACAAACATGAAACTTTGTTAGCAATTGTTAAGCATATTGAGGGAAGCTGGGATTACTTAATTTTATTATATCATCGAGTTAAAATTGTTTAATGTATATGGGCTTACAGCTTAATTTTAATTAAAATTTTTATCTCGGGATTGGAATATTGAAATGAAACTTTAAATAATTCATTTTTTGATCAATAAAATCCCAACTAATCACAAACGTTATTTGAGTTAAAAAATATACTCTTTAAATTCATTTCATTCAAAAAATTCTCATTTAAATTCTATTATTACCAGTTAAAAAAAAAAAAAAGAATTTTTAAAGTATGACAATTTAAATTTTTAATTCAAACATAATTATGGTGTTCGATATTATGGATTTGAGAATGTGACCAACCTATAACTATGATGGTCTAGAATTTTTATTACAAAATTAGGTTATAGGTCAATTAATTTACCAAAAATTGTATGTAAATGAAATTTTGTTGATACATATTCTCGACTATAATGATATTAATTTTGTATTTGTGATTTTGTATCCTTTTATCATATTATATTAAGGATTTTTTATTTTTTTATTTTTTCTTTATAAAACCATTATAATGTTATGTGTACAATCAAAATATATGACATAAATTACCAATAATATAGTTACATATATATATATATATATGTAGGTATTATATATATGTCAATATTAAATTTAAAAATCTATAGAAATTTAAATAAACGGAAACAAAATAATATCAATGTATATGTGAACTCAATGCATTCAGTTAACATTCGCCACAATAATTCAAAATGACAAGAATTATGATGATTGGTTGATATCTTTTAATAAATTTTAATTTAATAAAAAAAAGAAAAATTAACAATTCAAAAGATCTCTTTTTAAATTTAACATAATATTATATTAATCAGGATTAATATTTTTTCATTATTATTTAATATGATGCATATATAGTTACCTTTTATTTAATTAATTAATTATTGAAAAAATTTTTTTTTTAAAATATGGAAAAAAATTAAATCAGTTCCAAAGTGAATTATGGATATCTGGTTTTATTTACATTTTTTGCAAACTAAATGCTCATTTATTGAATGATTAAAGTGATATTATAACGATTATAGGTATTCTTATTGGTAAAAGAGTTCGTCCATAATAAAAGTTATTGTAATAAATTTAGAATATAATAACTAGAAAAGCAGATTACTATACTGTGGGATCAATGTACTAATGTGAGACTTTATTCTTTCAAAATAGGTACTTATACAATATTTATTAATTAAAATATGAAAAAAAAACAACAAAAAATTTAAAACCTTTTTAAAAGATCGGGAAGAATTGTCAGTAGAAAATTGTTATCGCTTGAAATAAATAGACATTATAATATTTTAGATTTATAACGAAGAGACGAGTTTCTTAATTTCATAAAAAAAAAAATAAAAACTACAATATATCAGATAAAAAATATACGAATATTATTAAGAAAGTGTAAAGTTAATAAAAGGGGCCTCGGTGGCCTAGTGCGTAAGAGCGTATAAAATACCCAATAAACACCGAGGGAGTGTGGCTTCGAATTCCACGCACATCGTAAGAGTTATTCCCCCTTACGACATTTACAGCCACGCCTAAACAGGAAAGGCTGTGTAATTTCCTGTCCACGTTTATGTGGCAGAGAAATACATTTAAAAAAAAAAGTTAATAAAAGAAAAACTTAGTCAAGAGTCTGTCAAATCTAAAGGTGATGAACTAAATGTGTCACTTTAGTTTTAATTATCTTTTAAAATAAATTATTAGATTGTTTACTGACATGAGAATATTCTATTAAAAATGTATTATTACCGTAAATAAAACTGTTGTATATAAAAAGTCTTTTTTTACTTCAAGGATTTGAAAAAATTATATATTATATATTTCTACTTTAAAGTCGATTCATTGCGACGGAACTTATTGCACTTTTATTTTGATTAAGTCGTAAATTAAGTCAATGTATTATATCTGAATATCAAAACTACAAGCTTATTGCGAAGGTAATGTCACTTTACCTATCATTAAAAAAATAATTTTTTATTGAAATAGGATATTACAAAATCATCGGCTATTAAAGCCATTATAGGTCGAAATAATTATTATTAATTTATAATTTTATACAGTTATATATTTGTTATTAAATTATATTTTATATATTTACACTATATAAGGTAACTTGCTACCTGTGCAGAGTATAAAGCTACACTCTCTCGGTTAATAAGCCATGTCTTAAAACACTAAGCCACCGACACTTCTAAAAATGATATTTAAAATTTAATATTTAAAAATTATTGCATATTTTTAGGAAAATTTTTAAAATATGGTCTGTAAATTATTCATAACTAAAAAAAAAAAAGTTTTACATCCTCTGCCCTATAAATGGCAGGAATTTACACAGCCTTTCCTGTTCAGGTGTGGCTGCAAATATCGTAAGGGGCAATACTCTCACACACTCTCTCGGTGTTTATAGCGTATTACGCTTTTACCGACAAGGCCACCGATACCCCTTTGTTTTACAAATTTTGTTTACCTATTTAATAGCCAAATAAAGCAATAAACGATTTAATAGGAGAATTATGGTAATAACTGTTAATTTAAGATAATTTAGAATATTTTTTAAAAATATATTCTAAAACTAACTTTAATTTAAAAAGACTTAAAGTATGCATTTCAAAATGAATATGAATTCACTATTACAATAATGTTAAATAATAAATTAAAATTATAGTTTATTATTTCTCTAAGCACTTAACATATTCAATTCTAAATGCAAATTAAAAAAATCAGTCAAAACTGACTAAAACATATTTTATATGTTTTTGTTGTTGTATACGAAATATTAAATATAAAATTATATATCGGCTAAATTGTAATTCATTGGCATCTGATAAAAATCTTTAATTTTAATACATTTCATTATAACACAGAATTATTGCAAAATTGTAATTAAAAGGAAATTCAATCAATTGACATAAATTACTAGTATATAAAGGCATTTAAATTCATATAATCGTATTCATTATTTTATTTTTCTTGTTGTTTTTTTACAGTATTTAATTCACTTTTAAAGCTATTAAAGTTTATACAAAATCATTATTTTCCCAAAGGATTCTTTTCATAGTATAGAATGTATTAAATAAATTTACTTAGTGTTTGTTCTACTTTTACTACTGTTAGTTTTATGTACATGTTTTTGTCGTTTTTATATTTGCAAACAATTCTAAACTACTTATAAATTATATTTATGTATATACATATATATATATATATATATTACTGTATGAGAATATGTGTAATTATTTCTACTCATAGTATAGGGATTTATTATTTACTCTTATGTATTAAAAATGTATCCCTAAACTAAAACTAACTCATATCCTTAAAAAAAATATGCAGGACCTATGAAAAATATATGAAAATCATAAAATGTGAGTAAACGTTGTGTTAAAAAAATAATAAAGAAACTAAACTTAATAAGAATGCATATACGTCTATATGTTCATATCGAAATATGAATGTAGATGTACATATATATTATATAAATTAAAATATTATAATCAAAAATAATAACAATAACAATAATAATGATAATCATATATATGAACTTATATATGTACATATATGTACGTACATTAAAGAGGCATATGAAAAATAAATATAATATATTAAAAATAAAAATTAAAAAAAAAAAAAATGGAAGAAAAAATATTTTGGAAAACATGTTTTCCCAAGGGCATGATATTTCATCAAGGCTGAATTTTCTGTTCTTTTTTTTTTACAATTTTTCTTTTTCCAGCACTTTTCTTTTCTTATTATTTTCTTTTTTGTTATTTTTACTTTTATTTTTTTTTTCTTTTTTTTAATTTTCTACAAAATTTTTTCCATACAATTTCCAACACTATCTTCGCACAATGAACTAAAAATTGAAAAAGAAAAGTATAAAAAAGAAAAAAAATCATAACAGTAATAAATGAATTTTCCCCGTTATTTAATTTCCAAAAGCAAAACACAAATAAAATGGTAATAAAATGAAATTTTTTTTTTTGTGTTCAAATGAAACATAAGTAAAACAATAAATTAGTTGAGTGAATATAACAACTATAAGATAAAAAAAATAATAATAAAAAATAGGGGTTACTTATATAGGGTAAATACATAGGTAATTGGATTTTAGACTTAGATTTGGACTCTAATGTAGATCTTTTATAAAGACTTATTTTAAAATTTCAAAAAAATTGTCGAATAATTATTATACGGTATCTATTAAAATTGGATCAATCAAAATTTAAAGGATAAAAATATTTATTGCCATTTTATCATTATTTTCAAAGTAAACGTTCCATTTCTATAAAAGAAAATTTAAACTAAACATTAAAAAATAACTCTTAATTGTTATTCAAAAGAACGGTAAGATTTCAATTACAAAAAATTTATCATTAGTTTGAGACAGGACATCATTTTATAAATAAGGATAATAAAATAATGAATTTTTACAACAATTTGCATTAGTTCCCTCAATATATGAACAAAATGCATCTTTTTAATTCCTAATTTAGATTAAATAGGTAAGATCATAAGATATCATAAGATCAGGTAGACATCATAAACGTATATTAAAAAAAAAATTAAATTTAACATTATATAAAATTTCTTAAAGTAAATACTGATTGTTAATAATTCACATGTGCATACACTAAAAATAAAAAAAAAAATAAAAAAAATCAACGAAAAAATTATAAACAATCACAAAAGACTGCTGCGTTCCCTTCAGCAAATTAAACGTCGTTGTTCCAAATAATTTTTGTTTTTTTTTTTTTTGTTTTTCTTTGTTTTTATTTTTTATGTTTTTTTACATAACTTTATTCTTTCGTATTACATCTATATTTTATTACTGTATAAATAATAATGTGTTCTACGAGAGTATTGCACATATATAAAAAAAAAAAAATTATTTCTAAAAAACATAGTTATAAAATAGTTATAAAAAAAATGAACTATTAATACTATCTTTATGTCTCTTTTTTATTTTCTTTTATTTTTCTTTTTGTTTTGTTTTTCTTTTATTTTTTTGTTTTTCTCTATCTAAATTCACAATTATTTAGTTAAAGTTTTCTCTTAGCACATATATTATATTATTTATATATATACAAAATGTCTTCATATATATAAATAAATATTATTTATTTTTTTCAATATTAACATATAACAATTCCATATTCTGACAGACAAATAACAATTTGTTATCCGTTATGTTGTTTTTTTGTTTTCTCTACTGTTATGTTGCGTTAAAATTTATTTTCTCTTCTCATACAACAAATAACTAACAAATAAATGACCTGTTTTTTTATTTTATTTTATTTTTTTTGTTTTATTGCTTTGGTTTTATTTTTTTTTTTACGTATAAAACATTCAATAAAAGCATATGAATAGGAAATTTATCCTCTCTATTATATTTTGACAAATTATGGTCATTATTGACTTTGTAATCCATCTAAAATACCAACCTAATGAACTATTGCTTTTTGCTACCTACATATGTATGTCATTTAGATTTTTTAAAAATAAGTACATACATAATAATAATATAAAAAAGAATTTACTTATTGTTTTGTGGGCTATTAATATAAAAGTATGAAATTTTGTATCGTATCGTTCAAAGGCAGGATTCGAAAGCCAAAAAATTTTATGATTATAAATAAAATCTAACCGACTTGACTTCGGAGTTACTAACGACAAAGTAGGAACACATATAGGACATATTTTTTTTTTTAGTGCATTTCTCTGCCACATAAATGTTTTTTTTTTTTGTATTTCCGGCCATAATTGTTTTATACAAAATGTATAATTAGCAACTACTATCAGATTTACTGTTTCGAAAAAAACAAAATGATAGTTGAAAAGGTAGTATAAAATAATTATAATATAAAATAATAAATTATTGCCACGGTTGATAAAGCAATTAACAATAAATCTACTTCTTTCTTTCCTATTCTTATCACTTCTGTAAGAAGCAATGCTATTAAATCGTAACTAAGTTACACTTTTTTGAATAATTGTTTTTGTTAAGCTGATGATTCATGAGATGTTGTATAAGATTATGAAACCGAAATATATTTTTAAATATTTGTGTGCCATCTATTATCTTTTACAAAAATTAATTAATTATAATTTAATTATTTTTTATTGAATTTGTATTTATTTATGTTTATCTCTACATTTTGTTATTATAATGATATGAAATACAATTTTTTTTATATTACAGCTAAAACGGTATTGTATCCGTTGATTGTTAGACCTGACTTAGACCCAAATCTAAAACCTTTAGTCTATTCATGCACAACGTTATAGAAAATGTATTTCTCTTAAAATAATAAATAAATACAACCTATGTATATAACATTTTTATTTAGATCATAGTTCCAAAATGTATTTAAGCACTTTAATCATATGATGTTTTTATGCAAAGTAAATAATAGAATATGTGACAATAAATACGTATTATTTTTTTGAAAGAGTAGAATTTCAACAGATATTAATCTGATGTTATTTAAATTACTTTTTTGAATGCTCGTAAGTTCTGACGTAAATAAGGCTAAACTTTTTAACGTTTGTTTTTGGGTGGTCTGTAGTACGAATGAATTGATTATACAATATTTTTTGCCTCATTAAAATTTTATAGATATTTTGAGATATTATGATACAAAATAGGTCTAATAAGCAACAATAAGCAAATAGGTCAAATAACAACAATAAGCAAAACATGAATTTGCATTACTTTTCAAGCTATTCTAGAAATCTGTTTGGAATCCAAAGACGAATTTAATTTCTAGATGAACTTAATGTTTATAGAATATTTAAATCTACAGTATAGCTACTGCAAAACCTAATTGATATCTTCTTTTAGCCTATATATGACAAAAGTCCCGCAGTCATAAGTCCTCTAGGGAAGTCCAACAAACAAGCTAAAACTCTGCGGAAAATTTTAACTCCTGTAAAACGGCCAAAAGTTACTTGGGGACTTATGGAGACTTCATAAACTGAAATATTTATAAATCGCAGTATTAAAACAATCAATTATTATAATTATTGTCAAAATTTATAAAAGTAATGATTTGAATATTTTTTTGATAAGATTTTACAGTTGGATACTAAATCAAAGTATTCCCTTTTTCCAAAATGATAAGATTTTAGAGTTGGACACAAAATCAGGGTATTCCCTTTATCCAGAACAAATAAATAAATACTCTGGAAAAAGGAGCAATCTTGATTTTGTAATCGATTTTAAAAGCCATCCCAATATATAAAATCTCAGATAGACGAAACTAGGGGGGATTTTGGAGTTGGATACAAAATCATGGTATTCCCTTTATCCAGAACAAATAAATAAATACTCTGGAAAAAGGAGCAATCTTGATTTTGTAATCAATTTTAAAATCCATCCCAATATATAAAATCTTAGATAGACGAAACTAGGAGGGATTTTAGAGTTGGATACAAAATCAGGGTATTAACTTTATCCAGAACATATGAATCAATAGTCTGGAAAAATTTGCAACCTGGATTTTATAACAAACTTTAAAATTCCTCTTAAGTTCTAATATAGAACATCACATGGACGAATCAAATATATAAATACATAATTTTATGGGGAATTACATCTTAGTTTTTAGAGGACTTTTGGCTCAGTCATCGAAGTTATAATCTCCCATGGACCATTTTTTCAGTCATAAGTTCCCGGGGGACTTTTAACTCTGGGACTTTTATCATATCACTGTTCATTTAATTCATAAAATATAGTGCAATTTTTTTTTTGTTAAATCTTAAAGAGGTCATTAACGACCTTTTACTGTACTATTATTCTGTAAGTTTTCTATTAATCGTATCACGTTTTTTTTTTTGAAACAGAGTAAACAGAAGACAATATTCGATTATAAGCTGAGGTATTTGATTATACTCCAAGAGACGGAAGCTTTAGTAGCTTTATCATATTATAGGTTTTGAAATAATGGCAAAGGCTATTTTATAAAAATAAAAGCAAAAATTTTAAAAAAAAAGTGAATAGTTGAAAAACAATTCGTGTATATAATATTTAAACTGATAACTGATTAAAATTTTCAACTTTTATTACAAATATAATAAAAAATTTAAAAAATTATCATAAAACAAAAGAATCTACCATAAGAAAAAAAGTTTTAATAATATGAAAATAAATTAATTTAGAAAATTCATTAATTTTGCCTTGAATTTTGTAAACTGAAATAAGTTTTTAGAAAATTTTATTTGGTTCAATGAAACAAACAGATCTTTAGTACTTTACATTATATTTCAATAAATTACAAGAGGTTAGATTTAATTAATAAAAAAAAAAAATAACAGGCGGAATAATATTATTTTTAATAATTATTTTTTTTTTTTTTTTACACGAAAAAATTTCACTTAATTAATCCACATAAATTTTAAGTTTTTCTAATTTTAACCGTCACAACACAACTTTCAAAAAAATCAATTTTAACAAATAAAAAAAATGGAAAATCATTGGAAATATATTTTATTTCTTCAATACTTTCTATGTTCAAAAAAAAATACACAACATTTTAATGACATCATGTTATGTATGTATATAACATATACATATGCAGTTTAAACCCCGAAAAAATCACTTTTTTATAATAATCATCACAAAAAACCAGCATCATTTCAATCACTATCATCATTACTTTTTTGCTCTCTATTATCATTAGTTGTTACCCCTCTCCTTATTTTTTTACTCCTTATTTCAAAAAAACAATAGATGGCAGGAAGAGTCACTATTCATTGTTGCAAAAACAAAAAAAAAAAAAGATTAAAACAAATAAATTCTCTACAGTGAAGTGTTTTATTATTTATTTTTTACTTTTATTTCTATAGTAGTTATGCATATACTTATGTAAGTATGTTAATATTAATCTAAATTGGGAAATTAAGGAAAAAACTGGACAAAAGAGCAAAAAGAAAAATAACAACTAAATAAATTTATTTTTTTTTCTGTTTTCTGTTTTCTGTTTTAAAGCATTACACAAGCATGGACATACTATACATATATTTGTGGATTAATATTTATACACTTGAACAGTTATTTAAAGTGATGAAATTGCCAAAATATATTTGTGTTTATACAAAAAACTATATATGTATAGGTATTATATGTTTTTATATACACATATATTATTATCATACATATTTAGATACATAATATATATATTATAAATAAAACACGTATAATAATAAATGATTACAGTTTCATGAATTTACACTGTAATTCAAAAGAAAAGAGTGATTAAAAAAGTTTCTTCCAAAAAGAATAAGAAATATGCAATGTCTTTAAGTTTCTCACAGACATTTTTGCAGAATTTATTGAAATTAAAAAATATTGAACAGAATTTAAAATTTTTTTATTATTATTAATATTGTTTATTATCTATGCAAAGAGGAATCCATTTTTATGGTTAAATTTCGATCTGTTCTAATTGATTTACAGAGCTAAATAATTTAAAGCGCTAGATAGTTTCTATCAACCTCCTTAGCTATACTTATTACTATAATCAGTGGATTATAGCATTAAGCAATTATAGCTACCAGGACTATCAACTTTGGATAATATTGACAATAGCCACCGTTAATAAATATTAACGGTGGCTGTAAAATTAAAAAGGGATAAACAAATTGTATGGAGGAATTATTGTAAATATTGCAGAAGACATACTCAAAAACTGTGGAGCTTTACTCCCAGTAAGATATTGTGCATCTGTATATTTTTTTACCGAAGATGAAGTGCAAACACTAAACCCAATAAAAATCTTTACTTTCATAGAGGAAGTAAGGCTGACAGAAATATTTTAAGTGGAAGCAAAGTGGAAGCAAAATCCAGAACACATGGTAACAGGGGACACAATATAGATCTATATCAAAAGATTGCAGTGTTACTTATAATACCTCTCAAGTAAAAATAATCTTATTTAATCTAATCTAGAGCAAAAAAGAAAGGAAAATAGATCATCTTTAACAAATACCGTGAAACAATTAACCATAATACATATACATAATAATATACAATGCAATAAATTTGCAAGAATATCAAAGTGTTGATCTCTATGTGTATACATTTTAAACATAAGCACGTACGCACGTGTTAAAAATCAAAACGAATAAAGTTAACAACTCCCACATATATGATCTATAATCAATTTCTATAATAAAGGACATTTCAGATAGTTACTTTAAAAACGAACCATCCTTAAAACTTCAACAGAGAGAACGAAAATAGAGCTTCTTTACTACAAATACAATATCCTACCAACACAAAAGCCAACTTGTACTAGAAAACCGTATTAGCGAATCAACTTCAGTAATATATAATATATCTATGTCTTATGAAATGATTAAAAATGTTAACCCGTCACAATTTAATGAAATACCCTTAAAATGTTTCAAAAGTACATTAAATTTCATTATTTTGTGACTTCTTGAAACAATTTTATATTTATATTTTCGCCCTACTTGGACCTAAACCTACCTAATAATTAATTAGACAATAAATTTTTCGCCTGCTTAAATTTAATCTTTGATACATGTAGGGAGCTTGCAAAAACACTGAAAAGCTAAAATTTGCAAAATTTTTTACTGGTTGAGGACTAATAAATATGGTTAAAAGTTTTTTTTTTTTTAGCTAGTTTAAAAGTCCTTTGTAAATGATAAATGAAAATGTAATGATAATGTAAAATGTAAATGAAAATTTAATGCCTTTCTGTTAAAACTTATAACAAAAACAAAAAAAACAAATTGAAATTTAATTCTTTTAAATAATTTTTTATATTTTTTTTTTTTTGTTTATTGCCCTGCCACATAAATGTAACAATACAGATACCTTTCCTTTTTCAGGCGTGGCTGTAAATGGCGTAAGGAAGAATTACTCTTACGACGGGACATTTACTCCTAATTACTCCTACGATTTCATACGCTCTGATCCACTAGGCCACCGAGGTCCAAATTTCACCAGTTGGTAATATTTAACGAAATTGGTTTTAAAATTGAAAATTAAAATACCAAGTACTTTATTTTATATAGATTCATATTTGAATTTTTTACTATTTTTTGAAAAATTTTCAATAATGAATCTAATAAATCTTAAATAAATTATTTTCATTTATTATGTGAACTGAATCAAGTGTTAAAAATTATTTCTTTCTTTATATTAGGTATTTTATTCATCAAGAACAAATCATTTCCATTTAATTTTCTGTCCTTTTTTTAGCATACATTTTTTTTTTTTCACAGCCAATAAAATTGTAATCATATCTCAAAAATTTTCATCACGTCTGAACTTTCATAATATGTCTTGAACTCATATTTTTTATACGCCAAACTTAAACTAAAGAATAATAGATATTTAGAAATAAAATAAAGTTTAAAAAAGTCAAGTTAATACTAAGAAAAAAATGAAAATTACCTGTTCGTAAAAAAAGTGACTGGTGTGAAAAAAAATGGTCCAGTCAAAAATATCTATTTAATAATATAGTGACATTCTGAACATTTTCAATGTTATGTTAAATTTTTTTTTATGTATTTTATTCTTTCTCTCTTAACTGTTTAATTTTTGAGTGTTACATGCCTTTATCTTACAATGTTACAACTAACTATCGCGATCGTTCAATAAAAATTAAGTTCTAAAGTTGGAGGATAACTTTTTTCTATTCCCTTTATATTCTTGCTCTTTTCGGCAGAATAAAACAAAAATAATTTATATTATTCCAAAAATTTCCAAACTTAAAATTTATAGTACTAAAATATTTGAAGCCTTTCTGCTCTACACGCTGTTTACTAAGCGTGTATTTTCTCTAGTAAAATCGTGAAAGTGATTTTATTGGTGAAAAAATTTGGTGTTTATATACCCTTGTTATATAAAAACATAGTATCGAAATATTTGTTTGTATGTAAAGGATTGATCTTGTAATAATAGTGGCGAGGTCATATTTTAAGAATTGATCATTGTTGTAGCATATTTTACATCATAAGAATTTTGTCAAATAATGATGAAATGTCCTATATACGATATAGCAATAACAAAACTTTCTACTTGCATTTTGTTTTGAATATTTTTATAACCTGTGTACCTGTGTACTGACAGAGCAAAAAATATTTTTTCCTTAAACTTAAAATGTGATTTTTTTAAATAGGTAATTCAATTTGAAATTTAGTAATGTGTACGGAAAGTCTTTTATACGAATGGCATCATGAATAATATGCCATTATAGGATGACAACCATTTTCTTTAAAAAGTTTAGTTTTAAAAATTTACGAAATTTTATGTTTTAGCTGATTATTTAAAATATTTTCTTGATTGATCATTTAGTTAAATGCTGCTGCAGATAGAATTGACAACGACAACTGTAAAATTTTTGCAATGTAACAATTTTCTTTCTTTTATATCAAAATCTATTTTGATTTAGGGACCTCGGTGGCCTATACCACTAGAGCGTATAAAATACGACTGTAAACACCGAAGGAGTATGGTTTCTAATCTCACACACGTCGTAAGAGTTATTCCCCCTTATGACATTTACAGCCACGCCTGAACAGGAAAGGCTGTATAATTTCCTGAAATTTTGATTTATTTCTATTTGTTTTTAAATTGCACAAAATCTAAAAAAAAAATAAAAAAAAAAAATACCTTTTGAATATTGTGTTTTTGTGCAATATTAAAAACAAAAATTTAAGTGAAAGATGTTACATATGCAAACAAAAAGAATAAATAAAAATAACTATAGTTCATGAATGTCACATAAGGATTTTTAGGAAAATTACTAGATACATGTATGTATGTGTGATGCAATCGGTATAGTTTGATTTTATAATCTGCCAAAAGTGTGTTGTTATTGTTTTATTTTTATGTTTTTTTGCTTCTGATTTTTGATTCAATAAAGTATTTTTCATGTTACAATCAAATTCGATCTAACGTTTTATGTTTGTTTTTTTTTTCTATTTTTTTTTGTTTTTTGTGTTTAACATGAAATGTGCATTTGTCAAAATTAAACCGTGAAAATTTTGATATTGAATATATAAAAAAAAAATAATGCTGTTAATTGAAGTAAGTTATTTGACCTTTGTTGAAAGTAAGAACAGGGAACTTTTTATTGATATTTAATGGGTATTAAATAAAATGGAAGGAGTAACTAACTATTAGAGAAAATATTATGTATTAGAAGAGTATTTATAAATTTTAATTTAATATTAAATTAACATGAAAATGTTAATGATAAAATTTTGTAATGGTTAGTTAGCAATGTATAAGCAAAGATCTCAACAAGTTATTATCGAACTAATACTAAAAGGAATATTAAATTATTATATATTATGTATTATGAAATGGGAAATTACATTTTAATTTCATTAGCTTTCAAATCAATCTTTAAAATTAATTTTTTTTTAAAATATGGTTCAAAATAATTTAAAAATATACACAATGAATTTTTGAATATTTTGACTATAATAAGGCATATTCAATTTTAAAAATGTTTAAATTAGCTATGATTCAATTTTTTAAATTTAAAAAAGTAAAATTTGAATTTTATTTCGGAGCTCCACTAAACATTTCAACTGAATGGTAATAGATTTTACACAGGATCGAAATATTCTAAGTTTAATATTTTTGGATATCTACAAGTCTTCCAAATACTGTTCTAATTTTCTATAGTCTAATCCGCTTTTCTCTAGTTCGTCCTGAGCTCTTGTACTAATTGATATTATTCTGTACAGGAAAAAAAAAGCCTTTAAGAATTCGAATAGCTAAATATTTATTTTAAGATGTACTGTGCAATTGTTATTCAATTTCAGCCCTTTCTTTTTACTTACCTTGATTTCAATTTCAACATTGAGTATAGACAGATTAGTACACCAAATATCTTGATATATTTCCTAAATTATTACTTTAATGAAATCCCTTTATTATTTACTTTAATCCCATATATATAAGAACCATTCTTTTAATGTATAACTTTGTTAAAAATAGTTCATAATTTTTAAGTTTTATCTAAATAATATTTAATACCTATATAATGAATTTTTTGAACGGAAATATAAGTTGACTACTAAATTACATTAACAAAAATGAAAATTGAATTAATACCTGTCAAATCCAAATATTTGACATAATTTAATTTCAGTTATAAATTTTATATGTCAATAATAAATTTAAAATTTGATATCAATCAAATATACAGAAAAAAAATCAAAAAAAAAAAAAAAATTACAACTAAATCAGTTCTTATAGCATATTTTAAGAGTATAAAAGTGTTTTATTATTAAATATTCAGTTAAATAAAAATAAAAAGTAAAATTTTGTTAAATGAATTCATATTGTGAAATGTTTGATTACAAAAAAATATTTATTGAATCGATTTTAGGATTATCAATCAACTGAAATATATACAAAGGTGTATTTTTAAAATTAGCGAAAAATTAATTATGATGTACACATTTGAAATAATAATTATCATTTTTAACTGACATAATATAGGTATAATATAAAATAATATATTAATAACCCCTTTTAGCATATTTTCAATAAATCTTTGTAAAAATTTCTCTGCGCCTCTGTCTATTAGTACAAACTGTTTATACCGCTAACGAATAGAAGAAGCAACAAAATTTGAACCGTTGATAGATCTTTCTTAAACAATATATTTTTTTGGAGATGATGCTTTTGAGTTTTGTTAAACTCGCGCACATGTTTTTTATATGCAAATGCAATTTATATAAAATCTCTTAATTTTCTCTAAAAAATTCATTCATCTCTCTAAAAAAAGTTGATTCAACTTCAACTTTTAGTTTGTAACTAATTTTACTAGTAAGTCGTAGTATTAATACTGAGTGTTGTGATGGGTTTTCAAAAAAAAAAAATTGAGAAATTCATTTTCTGGACGTTTTTAAGGGTAATTCCGTATCCACCTCCGCAAAAACTTGTTATCAACATTACTCATGTAATTCTTATCCAATTACAATGAAATTTGGTATAGAGATTAGTGTTGTGATTAGGACCTCTACGTTGAGGTCGGAAACTGTAGTGGAACCTCATCATAAAAAACCACGTTGTCAGACCAAAAAAACAAAGTCTCGGATTTCAATCAAATTTGATATACGGATTGGTCTTACGCTTCTTCATCTATATACAAATTTTGAAATCTGTAGCTTCAGTAGGTCCCTCTTACGAATATTATTTGTTATATTTTGGAGCACATAGTACTTATTTTTATACGATTTGAATCTAATTTATTATAAATGTTACTCTTGCGATGTAATTGATGTTAAAATGTTGCAGCAACATTTTAACTTTAATGCAACATAAAAAAGTTGCCAAATGATGTCGATGTATCATGAAAATATTCTTAGGGTCCACCTATATTTTCATGTATCAAAATCATGTACCTATGTTTCTATGTATCAAATATTGGTCCATTGGGTCCACCTTAAAATATCGGAATGCGAATATTATTTGATATGTTCTAGAGCACATAGTAATTGTTATACGATTTGAATGAAATTTAATATAAATTTTACACTGGCGATATAGTTGATGCTAAAATAATTTGACGCTTAACTTAAAGTAGGTCCTCGTCCTATTATTGTCACTCTAAATTAAAATTGTGATAAAATCAAGAGATTTTAATAAACTTTAAACTTTAAAATAAGGTAGAGTACGTTAGAACCTTTTAAAAAAGACCAGTTTTCACCCTTCACTTCCCTAATATAAATAACCTAGTTACTGCCTCTCCACGAATTTTTTTTTTTTTTTTTTTTGCAAGAAAATAGTATCTTGTATTAAATCTATATTATTAATTTAATCAGTAACGAATAATGTTTGATTTTAAACATGTGTTTGAAATGTAATTAAAAACACCTAGGGGTAGCCCAAAACTTGTACTATATTTAACAGCCTTTTTAGTTCAAATAGCCTTCAAATAGCCTTTTTAGTTCAAAAAATAAAAACAATTATTCATACTTAATTTTTATTTTAAAAACTTTACTTTATAAATAAAAATACTGTGAAATATACTACGAGTTTTGGTCTACCCCTAGGTTTGCAACTTTTTTTTTTGTTGCCATTTTTATGACTATATTGACATACTTATTATATTTTATTTGAAAAAATATTTAAATAAGCAAGAAGAGTAAAAATAATAATAAAATTGGATATTATTTTCGTTTGGCAAAAATTTGCTGAAGCAGTTAATCGTCGGAGACAGAATTCTCTTCTAAAAAAAAAAGTGCTGCAGAAATATTTTGAAGCAATTAATTAATTATAATTATGTTTAGTTCATAATATTTCT
This sequence comes from Poecilobothrus nobilitatus, assembly GCA_947095535.1. Lineage (NCBI taxonomy): Eukaryota > Metazoa > Arthropoda > Insecta > Diptera > Dolichopodidae > Poecilobothrus > Poecilobothrus nobilitatus. The sequence continues at coordinate 314,696,851 of OX352772.1, read as the reverse complement.
TCAACATATTTCTATTCTTAAAAAAAATGGGAAATCTCTCAAAGGTTCACCGCTTCAAAACAATTTTTCTGCAGAAAAAAAAAATTTAGACAACTGAAATTTGAAAATGATTCTACTTCTTTCTACTTTAAATTATTTTAAATTTTTGTTTATTTGATGAATCGAATAAAAAATTTTTCAAAAAATTGCAGATGAAAAAGAGAAAAAAAACTTGCGAACTAAATTTCAAAAATGAGAGAATTCATGAGTGCGGCTAAAATATCCGAAGTGATAAATTCAGCATTAGGAAGTAAACAGGCAATTTTCCTAAATTTTATAAATCGACCAAAATAAAATATGTGTTCTTTTGTTATTTATTAAATATAAATTTACCGTTATGTAAGGATGAAATATTCGAAGATTTTAAGACTAAAAAATTTGTAATTTTTAGAGCTAAGAAAAATCTTTATTTATTAAATTATTTTAAAGTAAATTATAAATTCACCATTCGTCTTTAGATTTTCGAGGCCTTAAAAATATAAAATATGAAACATATAGTAAACAATTTATGTATTTTGTCAGAGCATATAAGTAAACAGACATCAGATTTTTTCATGTTTGATGTTATAGAGTTTACAATAATATATTTTTTTATACCCGTATGAACTATGTTCAAGGGTATAATAAATTTGCCATTACGTTTGTGACACCTTAAAGGAGTCGAGCTAGATATAGTGTCAAAGGTATGGATCGGCTCAGAATCGAATTCTGAGTCGATTAAGCCATGTACGTCCGTCCGTCCGTCCGCACGATAACTCAAAAAATAAAAGAGCTAGGGGGCTGAAATTTTTTTTACGTCACTTTTGCAAAATTGTTAGTTTTGCTATTTAAATCCAACGTTTTCGGTCGGCGGGTTCGAGTAGCTGCCATACAACTTCTATCTTTATATAGAAATAACTCAGTATCTATTCAAGCTAGGTTTCTGAAATTTTGCAAATGATGATCAAGTTTTATGGCAACAACTTCTGTAAAATTTGGTTGTGCTGGTGCAGCGGGTTCGGGTAGCTGCCATACAACTTCTCCGTTTAAATGAGAATAACTCAGTGTTTATTGAAGCTAGGAATCTGAAATTTAGTAAAGAGGTGTCGAGTTACATGCCAACAATTTTTGTAAAATTTTGTTGGTCTAGAGCAGCCGGTTCAGACTTCTTGCACCTCTTGGAACCTAATGAAGCTAGGCGTCTGAAATTTTGCAAATGATGATCAAGTTTTATGACAACAACTTTTGTAAAATTTGGTTGTGGTGGTGCGGCGGGTTCGGGTAGCTGCCATACAACTCATCCGGTTAAATGAGAATAACTCAGTGTTTATTGAAGCTAGGAATCTGAAATTTAGTAAAGAAGTGTCGAGTTATATGCCAACAACTTTTGTAAAATTTGTTTGGCCTAGAAGAGCCGGTTCAGGCTTCTTGCACCTCTTGGAAGTTAATAAAGCTAGGCGTCTGAAATCTTGCAAATGATGATCAAGTTTTATGACAACAACTTCTACAAAATTTGGTTGTGCTGGTGCGACGGGTTCGGGTAGCTGCCATACAAAATCTCTTCTTAAATGAAAAGAACTCAGTGTCCGTCCGCACGATAACTCAAAAAATAGAGGAGCTAGGAGGCTGAAAATTTTTCTACGTCACTTTTGTAAAATTGTTAGTTTTTCTATTTAACTCCAGCATTTTCTGTCCCCGGGTTCGGGTAGCTGCCATACAACGTCTTTCTTTAAATTGAAATAACCCAGTGTCTGTTCAATCTAGGTATCTGCAATTTTGCGAATGATGATCAAGTTTTATGGCAACAACTTCTGCAAAATTTGGTTGTGGTGGTGCGACGGGTTCGGGTAGCTGCCATACAACTTCTCTTTTTAAATGAAAATAACTCAGTGTCCGTCCGCACGATAACTCAAAAAATATAGGAGTTAGGAGGCTGAAATTTGTTTTACGTCACTTTTACAAAATTGTTAGTTTTGCTATTTAACTCCAGCATTTTAGGCCGCCGGGTTCGAGTAGCTGCCATACAACTTCTTTCTTTAAATGGAAATAACCCAGTGTCTATTCAATCTAGGTATCTGAAATTTTGCGAATGATGATCAAGTTTTATGGCAACAACTTCTGCAAAATTTGGTTGTGGTGGTGTGACAGGTTCGGGTAGCTGCCATACAAAATCTCTTTTTAAATGAAAGAACTCAGTGTCCGTCCGCACTATAACTCAAAAAATAAAGGAGCTAGGAGGCTGAAAATTTTTTTACGTTACTTTTGTAAAATTGTTAGTTTTGCTATTTAACTCCAGCATTTTCGGCCGCCGGGTTCGAGTAGCTGCCATACAACGTCTTTCTTTAAATTGAAATAACCCAGTGTCTGTTCAATCTAGGTATCTGCAATTTTGCGAATGATGATCAAGTTTTATGGCAACAACTTCTGCAAAATTTGGTTGTGGTGGTGCGACGGGTTCGGGTAGCTGCCATACAACTTCTCTTTTTAAATGAAAATAACTCAGTGTCCATCCGCACGATAACTCAAAAAATAAAGGAGTTAGGAGGCTGAAATTTGTTTTACGTCACTTTTACAAAATTGTTAGTTTTGCTATTTAACTCCAGCATTTTCGGCCGCCGGGTTCGAGTAGCTGCCATACAACTTCTTTCTTTAAATGGAAATAACCCAGTGTCTATTCAATCTAGGTATCTGAAATTTTGCAAATGATGATCGAGTTTTATGGCAACAACTTCTGTAAAATTTTGTTGTGATGATGTGACAGGTTCGGATAGTTGCCATACAACTTCTCTTTTTAAATGAAAATAACTCAGTGTCTATTGAAGCTAGCTATCTGAAATTTAGTGAAAAAGTGTCGAGTTGCATGCCAAAAACTTTTGTAAAATTTGAATGGTCTAAAGCAGCCGGTTCAGGCTTTTTGCATTTCTTGGAACTTAATGAAGCTAGGCGCAATAGATTCGGGTAGCTATCATACAACTCCACAATTTACATAAATATATCTCTGTAGTTCGGTACTAAAACTCTGAATGTTTTTAAAAGATGATCAAGTTTTATAGAAACAGGATATATTACGTTCATACGGGTATCCCAGAGTTGACACAGTCTACTCAACTGCACTCTTCCTCGTTTTTTTTGATTCATTTAAAGTACCTAAATTAATAATATCTAAATATGATATTATGATTAAAATAAGATAATTTTAAGATATTATTTATAATTAGTTTATATTAATTGTAGATTCTTAATAGTATTCAAAATTTCAAAGTTGTTAAGATTTGTCTAATCTTCTAACAACAGCCGACTTCATCTAGAGTCAACCTCTTTAATAACAAGTGAGTCTAATTCTTTTTTTTTTTTTAATGCATTTCTCTGTCATATAAATGTGGACAGAAAATTACACAGCCTTTCTTGTTCAGGCGTGGCTGCAAATGTCATAAGGGGGGATAACTCTTACAACGTGTGTGGGATTCGAACCCACATTTCCTCAGAGTTTACAGCGTATTTTATACGCTCTTACCAATAGGCCACTAATTCTTTGATAGCTTAGTCCACTATATGTGATCTTAGTATAATAAATTCTAACATACAATGGTAAACAGAAAAAAAAATCCCATTATTCGGAAATTCAAGTTACAACCACAATAAATTTTTTATCTTTTATAATTTAACAAAAATGATTATCTTTCAACTTTTTTTTTTTTGTTTTTTTTTTTTCTTTATTTTTTTATCATATTTGTATAGTGAATTAATTGAAATGAATATTTGAATATTATTGATGTCAAATAATAGAGTAAAATAGTTCAATTGTTATATACATATGTATGTGTATAATATATTACATATTTTTTAATTAAATATTTAGATTCATTGTTAATATTATTATGTATGTGTACATAATATGAATTGAATATGATGGAAACCGTGTATATTAAATTGAAACATAAAATGTCCTTGGAAATGAAAATACTTATTGAAATCATTTTTGTCATACTGTATAAATATACATAATATCTAATTTGTTTTTCATTTTTAATTGAGATTTTTTATTTTTTTGGTATAGGAAATAAAATGTTTAAAATAAAAATTTTAATATGAGCAATCGATTAATTCATTACTTTTTTTGATTGTTTGCCAAATAAATCTACAAGTTTAAATAAGTGGACGTTATATTATAGAAATTAATATACGGGTTGAAAATAGAAAAAAAAAATTATATTTGAAATATTGATATTTAGATAATTTTTTTTATGAAGTTTTAATTACGAAGTTTTGTTTACGAACATTATGAATATTAGTATTAAGCCAAAACATCTGCCTTCCATACGAAACGTCTGGGGTTCAAAACCCAGATCGGTCATATAGAATGATGGAAAATAATATAGATTTTTCTTATAATATATAATTAGTTTAATATAATTAAATTTAGTACATATAGTAAAAGAAAATTAATATGGGTATTTAGTATACATATATATATATATACATATATATATATTTAGAAAATTTGTTTACTTGTTATATGTCACGGTTAGATTTAAAGTGAACTTTCAAGAAATGAAAATCCAAAATGTATTTGAACTGCAAAAGTTTTAAGTTATAAAAATAGACAAAAATGTACCAAAAACTATTAAAGGGACGGATTTTAAGAATGGAAGTAAATTTCATTTCATTTTACTTAAATAAAAATAAGTTGCCGAATTTAGTTTTTGTGAACTTGAAATAATAAAATACCAATATTAATTTTTTGTTTCTATATATATATATATATATAGAAACAAAAAATTAATATTGGTATTGGTATTTTATTTTTGTTTCTATATATATATATAAAAAGTAATATTGGTATTTTATTATTTCAAGTTCACAAAAACTAAATTCGGCAACTTATTTTTATTTAAGTAAAATGAAATGAAATTTACTTCCATTCTTAAAATAGTTCCGTCCCTTTAATAGTTTTTGGTACATTTTTGTCTATTTTTATAACTTAAAATTTTTGCAGTTCAAATAGATTTTGGATTTTCATTTCTTGAAAGTTCACTTTAAATCTAACCGTGACATATAACAAGTAAACGAATTTTCTAAAGTATTAACGGTGAAGTACTAACGGTGACTTGTGAAAAACCAAATTGCGGTTATTATATGTCGTTTAAACTCGAAATTTGTGAAATTTCTTTCATTTGTGTGTAGCAGGAGTTTGTGAAAAAAAGCGAGTTTTACAGCTTTTTCCGAAGTTTTACAAAATTGCTGTTGGCATGGTATATTTCTATATTTTCTAAAATATCTAAAAAAAAAGTGTAACTTTGATATTTTATAAATAGTAATATTAACTAAAGTATTCTAAAAGTTTTCCAAAATTGGTAATATGTAAGAAGGTATTTGTCTAACATATATAAAAATGCAATAAACACAACAAAAACAACTTTTTTTTTAGTTTTTTTTATGGAACTTATGATGGCAATAATCTTTGTAACATTAGTTCAATGGAATTGTTTTAACAATTTTAATAGAACTTAACTTAATCTAAAAAATGATTTGGCTTTGTTACAATTAGGTTTGTAACAGGTTACCTTATGTAACACGTAAACTTTTTACTGAATTAAAACAAAAATAAACAAAAAAAACATCTAAAACATTATTTTACTTTTGTTATTTTACACTGTTATATAATAATAACTATGAATTTGTGACCCATATATGATACCCCATGTACAAAATAATAAATTGTGTAATCACTTGTACCTTGAACCCGAAAAAGTGCATTATGGAGATCGTTTATACCTTCTAGCGATCTTTCAGAAAAATATTATTCAAAATTAATTTACATAATGTACCCAATTTTTTTTTTAATCCTAAAAGAAATTCTATTGAAGCCAATGTAGTTTCTAAGTATATTAAAATTTTAAAAAACGAAAGTTTATTTTCATTAGTTCATCAAACACCTAAAAATTTACATATATTTTGTTTTTATTTACATACACCTTATTTAAAACAAAATGAATATTAAATATTTAATTTTTTTGTTCTTTATCCATTTAGTATACGTAAAAATAAAATAAATGAAATAAAAACTCTTTTATTTTCTTTCAACAAAAACACTTCAACAATATGACAAGGTCAAATACTTTAACATCACTTTCAACAGTTTTTTTTTTATTTTACATACGTTTCTTTTTACATACCAAAAAACCTTAGATAACATTCATCATGGATAACAAGAAACCTAAAAACCTAAAACATAAAAATAACATGAACCATTTAAGAAAAAAAATAAAAATAAAAATCTAAAACAAAAGAAATTGAAAAAAAATGAAAGTTTGGGAGAAAAAAAAAAAAAAAATTTATAAAAATCACCAAAACAATCTTGCTCATCCAATTAAGGATCTAAAATCTGAACAATAGCATTTCACATTATGGCATTTTATTCACCATCAGAACAATATTCACATTTTGCTTTTCCTGTCCTTTTCATTTTTTATTTTTTTGTTTTTTTATTCTATTTTAATGGGGGGAAATTCCCACCTTGTATTCAAAATTCAAAAAACCTTAACATTTTATTTAATTGTATGTATATGTATAATATAATATGACGTATAATATGTGTATATTATATTGTGTTGGGTAAATGTTATATAACATCAAAAAAAAAACCTCTTCAACAATTTAAATTTTTATAATTCGCCATAGTAAACGTAATAATTGGCTCCAATGGTAACTTTGAAGGATTTAACTAACCATATATTCTCATTTTATTATACATACTTTGTCTTTATCTGCTATATAGGTATATAGATATATGTAGTATTTTCTCCGTATTGCTGAGACTATATTCTATACCTACAAAATCTTTTTGTGACTTTTATAGGTTAATGTAGTGCTCAAAAATATTCGCTGGTTGCTTTTCAACTTTATTACCTTTAAAGAAGCTGTAAAAAATAAGAAAAGTCAAAAATTAAATCTCGACAAAATATTTTGTAAAGAAAAATTAAATTTATTGATTCATTATTTTGCATACCAGTGTAGCTATACATGAATGTGAAACATGTAAAATAAATAGAATGTAGACATTTTGGTTTTTCTCTCCTCATAAAAATGACCATTAATACTATGTTTTTCATATCATCTCTTTTCTACAGTATTTTTTTGTCGTTATGTTTAAATACAACAAAAAAAAACTTTTGTTATTTTCTGTTCAAATAATCCCTGTTTATTTTCAATATTTTCACAGGTATTGTCTAAGTTTCAGGATAAAAACATTTTATTATAATATTATACATGCTAGATATATAAAAAAAAACATCCTAAAATAAATAAAAAAGGACACATGTTATAATAAATATATATAGCAATAAATATGTTTTTTTTTTTTTTTTTTTTGGCTAAGAACAATATGTCCTTACACTAGATTAGATAGAACAAATTAGATTTGACAAATTTTTAATCGATTCTGGTTGATTTTTTTGAAATTCGATTATTAGTTGGTGTTATTTCGAGCCATTATCATCTAATCAGTATAAATGCTGAACAAATGGGTATGTATATTTTTCGATATCAACTGCAAGTTTTGTAAAAAAAATTAACCCTACATCTGAATAATTCGAATTAAATAAAAAATTCATAAGTTTTTTGGCAGCTGCTTGAACTTCTTCCCTTTTCTGTCTTGTTCAACTCGAATTTCAGGAACGTAAAAGAGGCATCCTCTTGGGATATGCTTGACACATTTGTAATAAATTTCAAGTTTCTATCTTTATTAATTTCGAAGATATGCTTGTTAGTCCTAAGAAAAGTTAGAAAATGTTGTGTCAGGTACCCGACTCCAATTCATCAAATCCATCTCAGGGACATAAAGAAAACATGCCAAAACATCATTGTACCAAATTTAAAGGTTCTACTTTTGTTAGTTTTGGAGATATGCTCGTTTGCTGTTGTGCTCGTTCGGAAGTTTCCAAAATACGGACCCATGGTTCAAATTCTTTCAAATGTCAGTTTCCAATTTTACTGAAAAGGAAACATAACAGAACACCCTTGTACTAAAAATAAAGGTTCTATCTTTGTTGGTTGTGGAGATATACTCGTTTGCTCTGGGGCTCTTTCGAAAGCTTCCAAGATCCGAATCCATGAACCAAATCCTCTCAAATTTCAGAGACTTAAATCAAACATGAAAGAACACCATTCTGCCAAATTTAAAGGTTATATCTTTGTTGATTTTGGAGATAATCTCATTTGCGCTGGGGCTCGTTCGTAAGCTTCTAAAATCCATACTCATGGACCAAATCCTCTTAAATTTCAGAGACATAAATCAAATGGGAAGGCACATCATTGTAAAAATTTAAAAGTTCTATCTTTGTTAGTTTTGGAGATAATTTCGTTTGCTCCGGAATCATGCGGTAGCTTTCAGAATCCGAACCCATGGACCGATTTTGTCCAGATTCGAACTTCGGAATTAGTAACCCATTATATAAATTTCATCAAAATAGCTTTACCAGTTTTTGATTTATCGTGCGAACGGACGGACGAACGGACATCGTTAAATCGACTCAGGAGGTTATCCTGATTCAGAATATATATAAATGTCCATATCTAACTCGCTTCCTTTTAGTGGTTACAAACTCCATACCAAAGTTAATATACCCTATACTTTAGATGTAGGGTATAAAAAAACGTTTTTAAAATAAAAAGGCATTGGTCGTGTACTTTTTGTCATTGTCGTGTTAACGAAATTTTAAAAAACTGCTAAAACTCCTTAAATTCAAAAAGTATTAGGCGCACTCTTTTAAAAAGGTGTAATAGTTTTATTTAGCTTTAACTTTTTTTTATTAAAATACAAAATTTAAAAAAAATTTTAATTATTTTTTTTTATGTCCATTTTGGATGATTTCCGGATAACTACCCATATAGAAAATTATTTGGCAACATTTTCAGCTTTATCTATTAAACCGCAAACTTCTAAAACTACTTTATATGAAAAGAATAACATATCAAAAGTAACTTAGAAAGCGTAGAAAGAAAATTAATGTTTTATTGTTAGCTACAGTATATTTGAGTTTCCTAAGCTATTTTTTTTTACAGTTTTATCATTTTATTTTAAATATTTTTCTATTTATTTTAAAATATTTGAATCGAATAAAAAATGGACCAAATTTACTTTAGAAAAAATTCCCCTCACCAAAACAAAAAAGGACCACAACAAAATCACTATTTGTTTTTTTTTATTCCGTTTTTCTTATATCTCTTAATTTGTTATTTCTATAAGAATGATTTTATTGACTAATTCTAATGGTTGATATTGAGCACATTTGTAACACATAGCCGTATAAATTCCATACGTATATGTGTATAGAAAAAATAAAAAAATTCCGAATAACTTTTATTTGTCAATTTTTGTATTCCACCTTTAATTGACTTTTTCGTTAATTAATTCACTACATATGTATATACGAATATGTATAGACATATACCTATTATATGTAAAACAAAAACAACAAAAAAATAATAAAAGAACATCATCTAAATGATTATTTTAATTGGAGTTTAGTATGTATTTTTATTTGGAGTTGTTGTCACTTAAAAATTATTGTATCATTTTATTTTTATTATTCTTTTTTTTTTATTAGTTCCAAAATAACTTTGTTAATTGAATGAATTGTTTTATAGATCAAGTAAATGTAATAGTATTATATTTATGATTAGTTCTGGACAAAAATACAATTATATGTACATACATATATATATATATATACATAAAAATATATAATAATTGGTTTAAATATAAAACAGTTTTATCAAAAAATTGAAAATATTTTTATTTAATTAAGTGTATCGCTTCAAAACTTACTTTTCTGCATCAGATCTGCTAAATATCTATAAAACTTACATATATTAGATCCAAAATGTTGTATAACGCACATATTTGAGATGTATAATGCACAACTCATCTTATTAATGATCACAGTTAGTGCTTCCTTCACTTCATGAAAATCAATTTTATTCCGCCGTCTGATCTTGTTTCATATATACCTTGTAGAGACAATCACCTATTTCAAAGAAATAAAATATCTGTTGCTTCTACTCAAAATTTTCGAACGAGAAACAAGAGTGCCGTTACCATTACATGTGTTCTCTAAAGTTGATAATTCATATGTGTACAATTTAATAAAGTTGAAGAACAATATTAATATTAATCCTAAAGTATAGTTTTAAAGAAGGGTAGTTGTGGTTAGCCAGGACGACCCAGAGAAAAAATGTTCAGTTGATTGGAATGATGTTTTTTTTTTATTTTCCACAAACCCATGTATAAAAAACAAAAAACTTTTTCAAAATTAAAAAAGAAAAGGCTTGTAAGGCTTCTATTATTTGAAACATTTTAATAATAGAAACATGTAAGGCTTATAATTCAAAAATTAAATTGTGGTTTTTAGTTATTAAATTTTGATATTGTATTGTATGATTGTATGAATTATTGTATCCAATGGATTTCACCACGATTTCATAAATAATTAATTTATACCTTAAAATTAACAGAAAATTTGAAATGAATTCTGAAATGTCGGATGAAATTAATATAAATGTTTAATGTTAAAATCAATATTTTAACCGCAACTGTAACAAAAATTAAATTTTATTTTTAAAAATATAATTAAATTTTTGCATCCCTCATTTAATATGTTCTCAATTCAATTATCCTATAATATTATTAAAATTAAAGTTGATTTGATTTATAAAAAGAAGCAAAAATATGCAATTTTTACTCTCTTATATATGGTTTTACTATTTTATTTAGTGGTTGAATTAATAAGGTCTTTATACTAATAGCAAATATTATTATTATTATTTTCGTTCTTTTTAGCACATTTTTCATAAAAAAAAAAAAAATTTGAAATATTTTTTCATTAGTTTTATTGTGTGTGTGTCCCACCGTTTACCCAACCGTCCGATGTTATAACCATGAATAAATCTCTTAAAAATGAATGTTGTAGAATAATTTTTTTTTGTACCCCATCCATTACGGAGTTCAAGCCTCTTAAAGATAGCAAAAGCTCTATTTTTAGTTGTATGTATATATAGAGGTTGCTAAGCATTTATACAATCAGTGACATGACTACTGCAACAACGACGGTTAAATTTATTGTTACGTGAAAACAAAATTTTTTAGGATTTTATACTTCCTTCATAACTTCTGCACGTTTTTAATTAGAATCTTAAAATTTTAAGGGAGTAAAGATTTTTCAGAATCAGAATAAGTTAAGAATAAGTTTTTTGTTGTATCTTCCACTGTTTAAAACGTACCTGTTACGAAATCTTGAAAATTTCCTATTTTTTGGCACCTTGCAATTCATAACTTGCAATTTATAACTTACAACTCATGATATTGAGCTTGAACTTAAATCTAACGTATTCAACCAAAATCTGCGAGTTCAAGTGTATGATTTTTGTTTGAAAAATTGAAATTTGATTTCAATCTCAGTTTTATGCATTCATCCAATTTTTCGTTCCAATAATTTCAAACAATTTTTTTTTGTTTTTTAATGATACAAATGCAACCTTATCTTATTGTATCTTTTTTGTAATGTGCCTAATTGAATTGTTGGCCTTCTTCTATAATATATATATATATATATATATATATATATATATAAAAAATATTTCCAATGTTATAAAACCAGTTTTTAAAAGTTCTGAAAAATGTTCAGTTTTAAAAACCTTTGCTTTTACATTCTGTCTTGTTTATTCCCTAATTTACAATGGCGTAATTGTCCGTTTCCACAGAGATATCATACAGAGATGGTAAGTAAATTTAAATTCATTCAATTTTCCAAATAATTTGATTTTTTGTTTTATTTGTTTTTATCATGATTCCAATAATAATCAAAAATTAACTGCTATTCTAAATGAGGCGTGTTAAATTTAATTATTATTTTCACAAAATATTTATTTTGATATGGTGTTTTATACGTAAAAACAAAAAAAAAAAAAATAAATAAATAATTATATCAAATTATATTTTAGTTTGTGGTTTAATAGGCACCTACTCAAAAAAACAAATATTTAAAAAATTTTATAATTTTTAGATAAAATATAAGTTTATCAATTTGAGAATTTTCATTATTATTACCATTTTATAATTTATTTTTTCAATATTATAATTAACTTTTAAATACACTTTTATATAATTTATTTTTTTTTTTTATTTTAATATTCGTGTTACATTAATCAAATAACAATAATTGATAATTTGTTCAACGAATCGAACCGATAAATTAGTAAATTAAATTGGAAAAAAACGAGGAAGAATACAGTTGACTTTGTCAACTCTTAGATACCCGTACGAACCGTTAGTATGTTCACAGCCTGTCACTCTGCTTACAATATTATTTTTTTAATATTTTAGTATTTTAAAATAATTTGGGTGAATTTTATAATTTCTAGAACTATGGGTTGCACATATATTCAAACTATATGTTTATATGTACATTCTTCAAAAGCAGATTCTAACCTTCCACATAACGATTATCAATCCAAAACTTTTTCAAATATTCTATAGTACCATTTAATACTAAGCGGTAAATGTATATTAAATTTACTAAGTACAAAACAGTAAATATAATTTTAAATATTATATTATATTATATTTAAATATTCCATTGACAGAATAATTTCTTATAAGTACAATAAAATACATATGTGTATGTAAATACGGCGCTATATAATATACATCTATTCTCTTATCATTCATTCACTAGTGACATATACGATATGTAAATAAACATGATATTATATAAGTATGTATATATATCAATATCATATAAATAAAAATTCTTCAAGCAACCGTTATGTTGTTTATTTAATAACATTTTTTTGTACTACGCATTATATCCTCAACAATTTCAAATTATCGAGTAAAACAAAATGGAAAAAATTCGTTAAAGAAATTTGTTAGAAAATTTGAAAAAATCAAGTAACTCTTTCTTCAATTATAAAGTAACTATATATTATTAAATAAAGTTGTTAACAGAAATAAGAGTATAATATTGAAGCTTTAATTTTTGTGTATTACATCAAAAAAATTTTAACAGGTGTTTAAAAATTGTAAATTTTCAGTTTTTGACCCCTTACAGCTCCTAAACGGGGAGTGATACAAAAAAAATTTCTGAAATGACTCATACTTATTTTCAAAGATCTAACTTCTGTCAAAATTTCAAGTTTCCAACTTTAACCGTTTAGAAGATGGAAGGGTTAAAGAATTTTGCAAAATTTAAGTTTCGCATAACGGTAAATTAAGACACCGTATGCCACAAATATATATTTATTGTATATACACTTTTAAAGCTAATGAAAGTAGTAATCGTTTGGCGTTTTCAAAATGAAGATATACCTTATACAACTTGTGCTATAACAATTTAAATATAGAGCTTTTTTGAACCTTTGGGGAGCTGTAGCTCCGTAACGGGTGGGGCTACAGAAAAAAGTTATAAAAAATAAAATTAATATTTTTGTGAGATCTATCAGTAGTTAAAATTGCATAGCTCTATTGCAAAAAAAATGTGGGGATCTAAAAGTTAGGTGTTCGAGAGCTACCCTAAGGTTTGGTCCAAACTCAACCAAAAAAAATAGGGAACCTACAAATTACTCCCAGAATATTTTGTGTAAATTTCAAGATTCTAGCTTTCTTAGTTTTTGAGTTAGCGTGCTGACGGACGGACGGACGGACGGACATGGCTCAAAAGTCTTAGAATTTTTTTCTAATCCGATCCATACCTTTGAAGGTATATCTAGCTCGCTTATTTCGAGGTGTTACAAACGGAGGAGTAATTTTATTATACCCGATCCTATCGTACGGGTATAAAAAAAAAATCTATAAACTTGTTTCTATATAAATAAAAATTTTTAAAACTATTAAAAAAATTTAATTTTTGAAAATAATTTTAATTAACTTATGTTCTAATATTGCATTTTATCTATGAAAGAAAAATTTGGCTCCCGGAAATAATCCCCAAAAAAAACAAACGAAATAATACCCCAAAATTTTGCATGAAAAATAAAGCGGTAAAAAATTAAATTACGCTGCAAAAATTGGGAAGTTATTTCATTTTTTTGCTGTCTTAATTCATTTTCTTTTTGGGGCCTTATTTCATATGAAATAATCTACCAAAACAAAATAATTTTGAAAATGAAATAATCACCCAAATCAATTAAATTGTTTGGAGGTTATTTCATTTTCATAATTATGAAGAGAGTCTCATTTGGAATCTCCCATATACATATAATATATAAAAATATTCTGAGAAAAGAAAATACGCTGATTTTGAATGTAACTCTAATATCTTTTCTATAAGTCAAAATCTCGCATATGCTTATACTGTATGTAAATATTCTGGCAAAAAAGGGGATTGTCTGATTTTGCACTCCATGCACTCTAAAATCTTTCATAATTCAGAATATACGCAAGATTCTGAATTATGATTATATAAAAGATTATATTATATAAAAAAAGAAATACCTTGATTTTGAGTCTAGCTCTCTCCTAAGGAAAAATTGCCCATATACCTATAATGAATATTGTGGGAAAAAGGTTTTTCGTAGCCAACTCTAAAATTCCTTATATTTTTCGGGATTTTGTCATTCGTGCAAATGTAGTAATTCTTTAATTAATGTGTATTATTTAAGTTTTCTTAGTAGATAACATCTTAAAAGAATTGGGAGAATTATTTCACTTTAATTAGGAAGTTATTTTACTTTATTGCGGGAATATATCATTTTGAATTTGGAGAGTTATTTTATAATGAAATAATCCCAAATTTTTTGGGTGTTATTTCATTTTTTAGGGGATTATTTTTTGTGGGACTATTTCCGGCAGTCGAAAAATTTATATAAGTAATTTTAAACAAATTAGTAAAAATTAAACTAGTGAATGTTTTTTAATTAGATTGTTTCTGTTATTTAATTGTAACATTAATTAAATTTTATTTAGTGATGAAGCATATCAATTAAAAGATACAAATATTGTTTTGTTTTAAAATAAGAAACAAAATTAAATAATCAAATATCTATGTATATTACCTATGTTTTTTGATAATATAATATTTGTTTATTAAATTATTTTACAAATATTTACAGTTAATTTACAATATTTGTATTAAAACTATAATTTTCTTTTATAAATATGGGATACGCACATATATAATTAATAAATTTTATTGTTACTTCTATAAGAAGTTAATTATTATTACAATTACAATCTTCTATTTTGACTGTTTACTATTTGTGTGTGTTTCATTTGGTTTGAACAACATATATGTCGTTTATTGTTCGAACTCTCTAAAAGTTTAAATTCTAAAAGTTTAACTTACAGTAATTATATTATATGAATTGTATTAAAAAAATCACATACCAATATAATATATAGACTCTAGGAACGAAGATGATAAGAGAACTCGTGAAGTCGAATAAGTAAAAATTAATTTTTCTAATGAGAGAGATCCATTCGTATAGGAAGTTTTCGAAATAACAACGTTCAAATTATTTCTGATGATTTTCTGAAAAAAAATCATTTCTTTGTACCTATTATAAGTATCAGATAATGTTAATTTAAAATTTTTTAAATACCAAAAATATCATCAAATTTATGTTGAAATAGCAGGAGCCCGGCGTTGTCCAGAGTATTTTGTTGATTTTATGATATAAAAATTATTAGCTTTTGTATTTACATTGATTACAGCCAGAACAGATTAACGAAGCTTTCCAAAAATTTTATAGCCAATTATTTTGACTTGTTCTTTACAGCCATTAAAACACCCTATAAAATTGAACATGATTCGTATAGAATTTCTTTTTTAACAGATGGGCGGGACGGAACATGTTAATGGAACTTCCAAAAAAATAAACTTGTTCTTTAAAGCCACTAAAGCCCTTTGAAAAGATGAATATCGAAAAATCGAAAAAACTTAGCTCTGGGACCACAACAGGTTGCCGGATCTAAAAAAATGTAATGAATGCCTTTTTCAGAATTAAAGAAACATTCCTACAAAAGATAGTTACAATTGCATGCACCGTATAGAAATACATAAATAACGAACAAACAAACAAATTTTCTGCTTTATATGATAGATTATTTCAAAAATGCTAAAGAATATGATACAATTAATTTAATTTAATATAGAAAATGCATTTACTTGTCAAATCTATCATAATACCTTATCCTAACAGAATCTGTATAACCTTTTATTAAACGTAACGATTCTTTTGATGTATTAGTTAAATAGAAAATAATCAATAAAAGCTGTGATGAATAATATTTAATTTATATGCAGTACTTCAAAAAACCTGAAATACTGATTTAATACCATATAGATTACATTTCTTCTTAATAAATTTTTATATACATATCATAAAACTTAAAGTCGAAAAAAATAAATTCACTTTACTTGAACCGGAACTTTATTCAATAAAATTAGATATTATATATTTTCTTAATATTTAACATGTTTTAAAAAAAAACCGTGCCAACCGTTATATAGAATTTAAAATAATCTAAAACGAGGAAGAGTGCAGTAGAGTAGACTGTGTCAATTCTAGGATACCCGTATGAATGTTATGTATCCTGTTTCTAAAAAAACTTGATCATCTTTTAAAAACATTCAGATGTTTTAGTACCGATGTTAACTTCAGAGATATATTTATGTAAATTGTGGAGTTGTATGACAGCTACCCGAATCTATTGCGCCTAGCTTCATTAAGATCCAAGAAATGAGAGAAGCCTGAAACGGATGCTTTAGACCAATCAAATTTTACAAAAGTTGTTGGTATGTAACTCGACATCTCTTTACTAAATTTCAGAATCCTGTCTTCAATAAACACTGAGTTATTCTCATTTAAACCGAAAAGTTATATGGCAGCTACCCGAACCCGTCGCACCACCACAACCAAATTTTACAGAAGTTGTTGCCAATTTTCGACCGGTCGGTCGAAAATGCTGGATTGAAATACCAAAACTAACAATTTTGCGAAAGTGACGTAAGAAAAATTTCAGCCTCCTAGGTCCTTTATTTTTTAAGTTAGCATGCTGACGGACGGACGGACGTACATGGCTTAATCAACTCAGAATTAAATTCTGAGCCGATCCATACCTTTGACACTATATCTAACTCGACTTCTTTAAGGTGTCACAAACGTAATGGTAAATTTATTATACCCTTGAACATAGTTCATACGGCTGTAAAAATAAACCTTAGAGATTTTAAAAATATATTTCCCGTATTAACCAAAATATTTCATCTTAAATTATTTCACTTAGATATTCACGACTTTTTTCTTATTTTTATTAAACTTAAGATATAACGATGAAAAAATAAACTCATCAAGTTCCGACCTAGATTCTTTTTTTTTGAAAATAAACAAAATTTTTTTTTCTTTTACTACAAGTTTTTTTAATCCCTAAAATCTCACAGGTCCTAGATAAAACCTCTTCCAAAAATCAAAATCAGGTTAAAAATAACACTTTTTAAAATTTTTTTTTTTTTTGCATATTGCACTTAGAAAAGGAAAAATAAATAATTATTAATTTCTTCCCTTATTTTCACACTAATTTAAACAGTTGAAAACAAAATTATACGTGCAATATGAATTTTCTATTAAATATGATGAAGTTTTTCGTCTCTAATAATAAACAAATGTAGGTACTATTTTAAAATATTAAAATTAAAATAAGGTATATTCCCTACTCCCTAGTCAATATACTGCGTTCGCATGTAGGGGTTCCATCCCATTATATTGGTTAAAGAGGGAGGTTAGTTTAGCCAGCAAGAATATGACACTACCAATTCTTGGTGTCTTTGGAAAATTCTCACCTCCCTTAGGAAAAATGAAAATTAAATACTATATTAAATATAGGTATTTAAAAATACATTTTTTATATATGGGTATAAATTTGATCCTATAATTAAAGGGTTAAATCCAAATTTTAAAGATGAATATTGTTCAATAAACAAATAATTAATTTAAAATTTTTTCAAATCTTCGATAAAGATAATTTGGATTGTAAAACTGGGCTTTGAATTAAACTGTAATCTAAAAGAACAATCTAATTGTAAAGAAATAAATAATGGTGTTTATAAAATTATTAGAAATTCTATTGAGAGGCCGGATTTTAATCTTTATTTTTAATGCCCTAATTTTTATAAAACCTATAATAAAACGAATATAGCTCTTTACTAAATCCATATAGCATTACGCAAACTCAGTATGTTCCAACTGTCTAATGTAACATAATTAATTTCTTTATATAAGATATGCTTAAATTTATTATATAGATACCCTTTCTATATACAATAACTATTAATTTTTTTTTATTATAATACATAAAATACTAGAAGAAATTGACCCCGTTGCAGAAATTTTCTTTCAAATATATGTTTTTTCCATTTTATATGAAAAAAAAAGTTGTATAGTAGTTGGAACACACGAAAAATGTTTAAAAATTTAAGAATTTTGCCGATTTGACATGTATAAAAGAAAACATTTTAATTTGTTGTGTATATGCATATGTTTTGTTAAGGTAAGGAGGAAGATATCTAAAAAATTGAAAGTTAAAAAGTCATTTAAAATTGCAAGTGAAAAAAATTTAAACATCATTAAAAAGCTCTTGCGCCGCAACAGGTTAATGTATCTTCTTCATACACCGATTTCCTTTTTCATAGGAATTATATTTGCAGTCAATCTGTCTTTAACGAGAATCGAAAAATATAATTTGCAAAGCATGGTTTCTCACCAGAAGGACTGGGAGTTCACAACCTACACAGGATGCAAGCGCTTTTAATTCAAAGAAAAATTAGTTAACAAATCGCCCTGAGGTCTATATAAACAAAGTAAATAATATTATTACCTATTATAATGATAACATTCAACTTAGAATAACCGAAATATCCCATGATTTGTAATAATAATATTAATAAATATATGAATAAAAGCTGGTATGCTGAAAAGCCTCAGAGGAATATTTTTGCTAAGTTTAATTTCCTTCAGATCTACTGTGTGATCTACTAGTCACAGATCTACTTTTGTAAGATCATTGTGGACAATCAAATATATTATGAACTATGCTGTATATAATAGATCATTTATCAATAATTAGTCAGATCAGGATGTACTTTCACTTGCAAACTGATGTCTTAAACAATTTAACAATATAATGAATTAATTTCAAAAATATTGAAACTTTATTTAAGTATCTATAACCAGAAAACTGAATTCTAATTATAATCACCATTATTTTTTTACCCATAACTGTATAAAAGAGGGTATTATATACACATAAATACCAAATTTAATACACATATGTACATATGTACATGAATATGTAAATAAATCACTTACCCAACAATTTACTTAAGTGGCATATTTTAAAAAAAAAAAAAAACTAAAATAGAAACTTTTAAACTATTTTCATTAGCAGATTTTCCTACATTATTTTTACTTCTCATAAAAAAAAAAAAGTGAAAAAAGAAAGAGAAGGATTATGATTATTTTTACTTTTCTTTCTTTTTATTTTCATTTTTAATATTTTAAACATACATTTTTTTCTCATTTAGGTAACATAAGTAGAATTATATAAGAGAATCTTTCTGTTTTTTTAGCACTTTTTTTATTAAAAATTTAGTTTCAGTTTCTTTGTCTTATAAGTCCATCTGTTCGTCTGTTTACAAAACTTCTACATGGTTTAATATAAAGCGTTGAAACTTTAATGATGGATTCTAATAGTTTCACTTAAAAAATTATTGTTGTGGAACAACTTATTTATGTAACCAAACCTACTATGGAGTTTCAA
The DNA here is from genome assembly GCA_947095535.1 of Poecilobothrus nobilitatus. Lineage (NCBI taxonomy): Eukaryota > Metazoa > Arthropoda > Insecta > Diptera > Dolichopodidae > Poecilobothrus > Poecilobothrus nobilitatus. The sequence continues at coordinate 314,677,020 of OX352772.1, read as the reverse complement.
CTTCAAAAGTTACAGAAAAAAGTTAGTTACAAAATCATCGTTTCAATAATTTGTGTAGAGGATTTGTAATTTTTTGTAAGATTTCAGACGTTTAGCTTCATAAAGTTGTTTCTTAAATCTGTCGCACGAGCATAACCAAATTTTACAGATGTTATTGGCCTATAGCTCGACATTATTTTGCATAATTTCAGATACCTAGCATCAATAGATACTGAGTTATTTCTATATAAAGAATAGAAGTTGTATGGTAGCTACTCGAACCCGGCGGCCGAAAATGCTGGATTTGAATAGCTCCTTTATTTTTTGAGTTATCGTGCGGGCGGGCGGACGGATGGACGCACATGGCTTAATCGACTCAGAATTCGGTTCTTAGCTGATTCATACCTTTGACACTATATCGAGATCCTTTAAGGTGTCACAAACGTAATGGCAAATTTATTATATCCTTGGACATTGTTCATACGGATAAAATAATTAGAAAAGATATTAGAGCTAAAACATTGGGAATTTAATGTTTTAGCTCTAATATCTTTTCTACCCAAGAAGGTTCAATTGCAAATGTTAAATTTAGTCAAATTCGAATGAATTACTTGAATTACCTTTATCGAATTGAGTTTTATTCGAATTATCCTAGTTGAATATTATTTTAGTCAAATAGGCTTGTTTTTTTAAGCTTTTAGAAATTGATATAAAAATTTTACAGTTTTTTTCACAAATTAAGTATTTAAATTAACCGTTATCTGAAATTAAAAATTTTACATGATTTTGTTTCAAGACACCTATTCAAATTTGTTATAAGTACATAAAAATTAAAGCCTCAATATTATAGTTTTACATAAATACTAACAGATTATCTTAATTAAACACTTCCTTAAAACTGCAAAAAGTCTCTCTTGATTATTCACAAAATTTTATTTCTTACATAAAAAATTCAAAAACTACAAATTTTTACGCAAAGTTTACTTTTGCAGAGAGAAAATCCTTATGCAAAAGTAGTCACAATTTTAAAAAGCTTTCAATTATTTTTTTGAAAATGTGCGTTCTTAAAAACCTAAAAATCTATCATATCCTGCCTTGTTTGTTTTTTTTTGTTTTTTTTTTTTTTTTGAGAACATATTATACAATGTGTGGAAAATAATAAGAATTTGTCTTTAAATACTAAATGAAACAAAGACAAAATAAAACAAAAAAAAAAACAAAAATAAATAATATAAAAGAATGTAAAAAAAAAAAAGAAAATGGAAGATTATTTTATATTTCTGAATAATATAAAAATGAAAATTTCTTTTTAAAAATAAACTTTTATTTTATATTATGAATTTTTTATCATAATATGATATTTAAAATTTTTTAAATATACACACATATAATATAATATTACTTTTCTTTTTTTGTTGTTTATAATTATAATTAAATATGTAGGTATATACCTATATATATACATCTGTTCATATTTATTTATTTATCTTTTGTGTAAATATTCAATCTAAATAAAACCCATAAGTATAAAAAAAAATAAATCTCTCACGAGACAACTTATATTAAATTTAATTTAAATACATATAAAATATCACACTTTAAACCTTATTTTCATAATTTATCTTCTCCCCAATTTCACAATTATCCTGTTCACCATATCTTATTAAAAATAACTTATTCTATAGAATAACTGAAAATTTTTACTTTTGGTATTTAACAACAACAACAGAAAAAAAGGATAACAAAAAACAAAAAAAAAAAAAAATTTCTTAAAATTCTTTACTAGAAGAAGTTTCAACAAGTCTTAATTACTCAGTAATTATCAGTGTTAACAGGCACAACTCGTTTATTATAAACAACAAGGACTTTAATCCTACTTTATTTTCAAGTTATTTAAATTTGATACTTTAATTATGTGAAATAATATTTCAATTTGTTTAAAAAAAAAAAAAACAAAAACAAAAGAAAAGGCAAAAACAAAACAAAAAAGCAAAAATTTAAGAATCATTAAATAAGGAAATAAGATGAAAAAAGACAGAATATAGGTAAAAGTGTGTAGTAGAAAGAATGTAAAGTTTTTGTTTTTTTTTTTTTTTGCCTGTGAACGGAAATAAAAACAACTTTTATTTTTTTTTGTTTTTTTGTATATAGAATATGGTTCAAAATTTTTCGTAACCTGTACAGAATATGGCTCATAATCATAACAAAGGTGTTTTATAAATTGATACATTATATTATTCAACTGTTTTTGGGTTATACTTTTTTGAGTTTATGGGCAATCCTATTTTAAAGATTTTTTTTTTTTTTTTTGTTAATTGTTATAATATTTTTTTTATTTCTATTCATATGAAGGCTTGTATTGATTCACATTCATCAACATTTTATTAATCGTCTCGTATTTGCCATAGTTAATCCTATGAAATTTAATGGGAAAAGTGTTTTCGAACCTAAAACGTCTTCTTGTATTAATTTAATTTCGTAATATATTATTAATGTATTGTGAATCTATATGATTATAAAATACTTGAGTTATAAAAACAATACCCATCACTGTTCTTTTGGATTCTAAGGTATTAATTTTTATTCATCCCCAATTATCCTTCCAAATGTTGTACAGATGTCTAAAAAAAGTTAATTTTTAATTTTCAACACATAATAGGTCTTAACTCTTAAACAGTGTGTACGTACAGAAGTTTTGTAGTATACATGGTCTCCGGTACTCAAGGGTCACGAAGAACAGAGGTGATAAGAAAGTTCATAACAAGCAAAAAATTATTCTGAAAGGGGGTATATTTTTAACGGTCTCCGAGAAAACGTTCTTCAAAATGATTTCTTTATTGATCTATCGATCTATCAAAGTGATTTCCCTGAAGATTTGTTTAAGTGTTTGTTATGTGAAACTATATACGCCTTCATACTAACGCGGCAAGCTTTCATTTAGCTTTCATTTAGCTTTTATTTAGCTTTCATAGTTGAAGAGTTAGAAGTTTTAAATTCGAAAAATATCAAAATTTTTCACTGTTTTTATAAAATAACTGTAATTTATCCATAAACTTTATTTATATAACAATTTTATTGAATTTTTAAAATCATAAATTTCTCAGCTTCAGACGAAAATAAAAATAAGTAATTATTTTATATTGTATTTGGCTTCATTGTAGACGGATTCATTGCTCGTTTATATGCCCAATTCAATATAATGGGATCTAAGGTTCCGCATCTTTGTCCTATTATTTCCAATTCTAACTTCGTAGGTAATATACTACGTTAACAGTTAAAATCTTAGATCCCATTTTATTGGTAAAGGAGGAGATGGGTTTAGTTAGTGAGAATCTGACAGTACCAATTGAAATAGATATTCTTAATGTTTTTAAAAAATTCTCATCTCCCTGAAAGGAAAAACAAAAATGGGAAACTAATAAACACATTTTTTTTACATTAAAATTTTTTATAAACTTAGACCGAAACTTTTTATTTTTTTCATAAGTCGACTTAACTAGATTGGTACTTACTTAGTATAAATAATAATTTTCATTTTCTATTTCTTTTTTTTTTCTTTAAATTTAAACTAATGATAAATATTTGAAAAAAAAAAAACAAAAAAAATTAATGTCAGTCGGGGTTGTAGACTAATTTTATATAATTTTAAATAAATGTTTATAAGAATGTGTTCATCGGCATATTTATGTGAGTGAGTGCATAGAATTTTTATTTAATTTTTTTTTTTTTTTTTTTTTTCGTGTTGGTTTTGGTTATTTTTTGTTCAAAAGAATTTTATTTATTTATTTATTTTTTTTTTGTAAAGGATATGGAAGAGATAAAATAAATTTTACCAAACAATACCATTGTTTTACCATTTTACCTTTAAAAAAAAAAAAGAAAATAATATAAGTAAAGTCAAAATATTTAACAAAGTTAATATGTATTTTGAATAAGATAACATTTTATATTATATACCTATCTACTTTTATATAATACATATATTATATTATATTTACACACATAATACACATATGTATGTAAAATAATGTAATGAAAAGTAATAAATGAGAGTTCAAGTTTTACAAGAGAATTTTAAGGTTTGGCAGTGATTTTATTTTTTTTTCTTTTTTTTTTTTTATTTTTAGACAGAACAAAAGATTTGTTTACGTGTTTTTTTTTTTATATATATAAAAAAAGAGATAGACATTTAAGGGAAAATTTTTACACGAAAAGAAGAGAATAAAAATGATAATGAAAAAATTAACAAAGAAATAAAAAAAGCAAAAAAAAAACAACATTTTTTTTTAAAGTATAATAAAATTTTGATGGTTATGTTTTTTTTTAATTCTTTATTATTGTATGTTTGTTATTTAAAGAATTTATTTAATTCCTAGAAAAAAAAAAATTTAATTTAATTTTTAAAATTTTGCGTTTATGATTTTAAACACTTCCCTAATAAACTTTTATATGCATATATGTATATTATAGTAATTCAAGGTAATTTTTTAATATTTTCTAAATTAATTTTTTAAATATAAAAAAAAAAATAAAAAATTAATTACCTTTTCTTTACAATAAGTCTATAGAATGTGTTTATTTATTATTTGTTTTGTTTTAATTTTAATTTAAGCATTTTTTTTTTTTTGTTTTTTTATAACTGAAGGTTGAGTGAATATTTTTTTATTAGTTAAGGCTTAGTAATCATTAAAGTTTGAGCCGAATGCATAAAAATGAGCTTAAACTCAATTCTCACTTTTTGAAACAAATACTGCGAAAATCCCAGAGTAGTTTTTGTTTAAAAAAGTGAGATTTGATTTTAGGCTCGTTTTTAAGTATTTCACTCTTTAAGTCTAGAGTTTGCACCTTCAAAAGTAAGAAAATCTGGATAAAAATAAATTGTATTGTGTTTCTTTAGAATTTATACTACGATGATACTGTCTCTGTCAAAAGAAGTTTTGAAAACTTTCATTTTTTCATGTCCGAAAGCTTAAATTAATTTTGAAAAGAAAAACTAACGAGAGATAGTATAAAACTCACTTTGAATTTAATTCTCACTCTTTCAAACAAAATCTACACCTAAACTCATAGTTTTTGTTCAAAAATGTGAGATTTGAGTTCATGCATGAGTCCGACTGCATAAAACTGAGTGTGTACACAAATTTTTCAAGTTCAAGTTCAAAAACAAAAATACAAGTTCAAGTGTAGTTTTTGTTTCAAAAATTGAGATTTGAGTTCAAGTTGTATGCATTCCAGCCCAAGTATAGCTTTTGTTTGAAAAAATTAGATTTGAATTTAATGCCAGTTTTATGCATTCAACCAATTTTCATTGTTTTATAGATAAATCGAAGCTGATTCAAATAAAGTAGTTTACACATTTTATGGTATCAATTTCTTTGAAAAACCTTCAGTTAAGTAAATTTAGGCATAGGACAAAATAATATGTTTGATTAAAAATATTTAAAATCATTTAATTGTTGGAAAAATGTTATCTTATGGTTACAACTTATATAGAAAATGTCGAGTTATTTTCCGTCATTTTCTTGATAGACAACACTCTTCCCTCTAAAACCTTTTCAAAACTCCTCTAAATTTTTTTTATTAGGTAATTAATTTAATTTTTTATTAACTTTCCCTTTTCTATTCTTTGTTTTTCATTATCTTTCATTTACTTTAATTATTATTTGTGAATTAAATGATATTTAATAAATTTTTCTTTTCTATCTCTCATATAACTTAAATTGAAATTTTAGTTGAATAATTTATTTTAAGTAATTAATTAAAAAAAAAAATAAAAACATTAATATAAAATAATAACAAATACGTCTGATAAATATCAAAGTATATAATTGAATTAAATTAATAAGAAATCTTCTAAATTATAAAAAAAATATAAAGATAGGTTCAAAGTTACCTTACATCTAGAAAAAAAAAAAAATTAATAACATCTTATATAATTAAACACTAAATATAATAATCATCCATCCTATAAATTATAATTAATATAAAATATTTTATACAAATGTAATCAGTTTTATGTAATCTTATACATATGTATATAGAATTGACTTGAAACTCCTATTTTAGTTCAGATTTATTTTAATATATATTTTATTATAAGAACGTTAAGGAGCCTAAACAGATTTCGTCCAGACAAAAAAAAAAAAATTATTTTCTTTTAAATTTTTTATTTTGTTTTTGCCTTGTTTCTTATTAACTTTCTTAGAAATTGTATATGTACAAACAATTTCCAGCCCTATATGATACCATGTAATTAAATCTTATAACTAAATCTAATTCTTAGATTTTTATTTTTTTTTTCCATATAACCATTATCATATTATTTATATGTAATAATTTTTTTCTATACTAACAAAAATCTTAAAACCTTATTTATGCATTATACAAAAAAGGACCTTATCTGTATTAAAATATATATATGTATATGTAATTATTCATATGTTTTATATATATATATATATATTATGTTTATAAATAAGATCATTGATATGATAAACATGATACCCCATCATCAGTTCACCATAATATTATCTGAAAAACCCTTAATTGGTAAATGAAGTAATGTATTCTAGTGTTTATTTACACTTGTATATAAGTGTATAGCATATACTTGAAAATTATTTTTAGTATATTTGTATTTTCTTAATGTATTAAACTCCAATATAAATAATTGTCTATCTGTTTGTTATCTTTGATTTAAATAATTTATAATGACGCTAATATAAATTGTGATCTCTTTTCTTTAATCAGAAAATTATACAGGAAGTTTGCTGCAACAAACGGAAATTATTTAATATGTAAGTAGAAAACGTTCAAACACATTCAAAGTTTTATAGTAAAACGGCGTTCTATCTTTTAACGCTTCTAAAAATAACGAAACTAATATAAATTGTAATCGGAAAATTATACAGGGAATTTGCTGTAATAAGCGGCAATTAATTTAGTATGTGAGTAGAAAATGTTGAAACAAATTTTAAAAGCTTTATATTAAAACAGTGCTCTATGTTTTAACCATTTAAATACTGTTGGGTAGTAAAATATCCATTCGATATCCTAGGTAATATTTCAAGTAAAACTAAAAAAATTTGTAGGATGATTTATTAGTCTAAAATAAGTAACCGTAACAAGTTTTATCAAAATCTCAAATAAAATGGGTGAGTCGGACAAAATGGATTAACGCTTCTATAGAAATAATCGAATTTTAAGAATTACATACAAATTTATAGCTAAGCTAGGTATCTGTAGGTATTTGTATCAAATAAAGCCAAGAGATAAATCTTAAAAATTAACCGTTCATAATAAGTGAATTCAAAAGCCTAAAATACATGATTTAACAACGAAAGGACTGGATCATCTAAACGTTTTCAAGGACTTAAAAGAAAGCTTTATACTTAAAAGTACTCAAATAAAATAATAAAAACAATTTGTATGAGTATAGTTTTATAAACCATTTAATTGTTTGCTGTATAAGTACGTATTAAAAAGAACACGATAGATATTGAAGTATAAAACAAAAAAAACAAAAAAAAACCGCAAATCTAGGCATTACCTTCTAACAAAATTTGTTTGTAATTCATTTAAGTGTACATGTGTATTTAAATTATCTTAATCTCAATTAGTCTAGCATCCAAGATAATAATTGATATTTGATGAGAAAATAAAATTATACTATATATATATATATATTATATATACATATATAATATCATATTAGTTTTTATAATATCTAAATATAATAAAAGACAAGTTGCTGCTGCTGAGTAGCGTGCCCTACTGTTATGTTAAATGTTAATTTAACAAATGTTATACTATGAAAAGAAAGAAACGTACATCTGATATTTACCCATATAACAGATAGAAAACAATAAATATTATAATGTTATGCTATGAAATGAAAGAAAAAACAAGGCAGTGTATAAATCAAAGTTTTTAGAGGGTCGTATTTTTAAGTAGAACATTATAAAATTGCAATAATATTTTTATTTAAATTTTGCTAAGTAACATTTTCTTAATTTTTTAAAAATTTTGGCATAATATAGTACAATTTTAGAATCAGAAGTTTAGCCCATAATATAGAGATATATGAATAAAAATATGGGTATACATATATTAGATTTATTATAGATTTATTAATTTTTATATAGGCAACAGTTGGACGGAATGGACGGTAAACATAAACGAACAAAAAAAAAAATTCAGAATGTTCTATAGGTTATAATTTATATTTTTTAAATAGACTGATGTATAAATTTAATACTTAAAAAAAATAACAGAAAACCAAAAAAAAAAAGTAAAATGTAATACTGCGAAGAATAATAAAAACGAATAGAAAAAAAAGAGAACAAAAATGTTACTTTGATTGTTTTTAAATATTTTTAAAGAAAAAAAGAACTATTAAAATGTTATGATTTTTAAAGAAAAAAACATACGTCTGATATTTACGTACCTACATAACAGATAGAAAAAGGAAACAAAAAAATGTTATGCTATGAAAAGAATAAAAAGTCCATCTGATATTGAGGTACATAACAGATAGAAAAAAAGAAATATCAAAATGTTATGCTATTAAAAGAAAGAAAAAACAAGGCAGTGTATAAATCAAAGTTTTTAAAGGCTCGGATTTTTAAGTAGAATATTATAAAATTGCAATAATATTTTTATTTAAATTTTGCTAAGTAACATTTTCTTAATTTTTTAAAAATTTTGCCATAATATAGTACAATTTTAGAATCAGAAGTTTAGCCCATAATATAGAGATATATGAATAAAAATATGGGTATACATATATTAGATTTATTATAGATTTATTAATTTTTATATAGGCAACAGTTGGACGGAATGGACGGTAAACATAAACGAACAAAAAAAAAAATTCAGAATGTTCTATAGGTTATAATTTATATTTTTTAAATAGACTGTATGTATAAATTTAATATTTAAAAAAAATAAAAGAAATACTTAGCGTACGTAAATAACAGAAAACAAAAAAAAAATAAATGTAATACTGCGAAGAAAAATAAAAAGGAATAGAAAAAAAAGAGAACAAAAAATGTTACTTTGACTGTTTTTAAATATTTTTAAAGAAAAAAAGAACTATTAAAATGTTATGATTTTAATTGAAAAAAACATACCTCTGATATTTACGTACATAACAGATAGAAAAAAGAAATATTAAATGTTATGCTATGAAAAGAAAGAAACGTACATCTGATATTTAGGTACATAACAGATAGAAAAAAAGAATTAAAATGTTATGCTATAAAAAGAATGAAAAAACAAGGCAGTGCATAAATCAAAGTTTTTAAAGAGTTGCATTTTTAAGTAGAAATTATAAAAAAATAAAGCGGTGCGTAAAACCAAAGCTTTTAAAGGAGCGCAATTTAAATTATAGAATCACAATTTTCAATTAAATTTTGAATGTGTAACATTTTCTTAATTTTATGCTTCTTTTATGATTTTTATTTTCTAAAACTTCAACATTATATGCACAGCCAATTTTTATTGTTTTACATAAAAGGTGCGTAAAACTTACGGTGTGAAGATTTTGTAGAGAAAGCGATAGATAAAGAGACAGAATATTATTACGGATAGAGTAAAAATTTGTTTGAAAAATATAACAAAGAAAGTTTTGAAGCATTTGCTATGGCAACCATAGAAAAATATAACAAGTGTACTATATATTATAATTAGGTAAATACATCAGATCAGTGTAGTTTAGTTTCAAAATTATAAAGTTTGATACTGTATTTTTTTCGAAGCGAAAATTTTTGTTACTATTGGCAAAAATTTATTTACCATTGGTTTTTAATCCAACCTTTGGTTTTTTAATCCAAAGCTTGACAAAGAAATTTACAAGAGATGAGATTTATTAAATAATCATTTTTATTACATTTTTGAAAGAAACTACTTCACAGCATCATTGAGGTTTTTCATTATTTAAAACACTTTAGCAATAAATTTTACATTTATCAATATCTAAATATAATACATATAAGTATTTGAATAAATTTACTAAAATTAAATTGTTCATAAAACTGAGGAAACTTTCACAAAAGCTATATTTTTCTACTTATACCCGTCGTATGACGGGCTTTTTTACTAGTAGGTATATAAACAGATAAAGATACACAAATATTTTTTAAAATAAAATATCGTATGCGTACATTATTATAATATGTATATATAATATGTGCATACAGATGTGAATGTACAAGATAAAACAAGGCATCTAAAGATATTCTACAATGTTTCAAAGATATGGAAGGAAAATTTAATAAAATTTTAATGCAATTTACACGAGAACAATAAAAAAAATAAAAAATAAAAATAAGTAAAAAATGAATTCTTGAAAATTTGGTTTTTTAATAACTTAATCTGTACGTAATTTGTTTACATGATGCACCACTTCCTTCTGTGATTGCACAGTAGATAAAATTATCTATAACGTAATGTATAATAAGTATATAATATTTTAATTGGTGTCTTAACAGTGTCTGTTATAGATTAAAATGTTGCTGATATAGAAAATATAAGGAAGTTATTTGAAGATGAATGAAAGATATATGGATACAGATGAACATATTTTAGGTGTTATATATATTATCTGACTTTAGGTATATATTATGTATTCTAACAAATTTTATTAATAATATGTTCATTAAAAATTTTAGTTGAATATTGATTATGATTAATATACTTTTACTTCGCTTTTTGATAGTTGTACCAAAAATATAAAATTTTTGGTTTTAATATTCGTAATACAATAAAATTTTAAAAATTAGTTTATAGTTATTAAATTAAAAATTAATATATTGATGTTGTTTTTGCTTTAAAATTAATTAATTTTTTTTTCAATAATTTATTTAACGGAAGTCTTGCCGAAATTTGAAAAGTGATATGTCGAAAGAGCAGTATTAAAAAATGATGACCTTTAGTAGTGTACCAGATTTTTTTATTTTTATTATATTTTGATTTTATCATACTTAAATTAAAATTTCAGGATAGAATTCAAAAAATTTTTTATTATTCAATTTCGACCTTATTTTTTCTATCACAAAATTCGCGGTTTTGGCTTTATTTCCGCATCGAAAAGTAAAGAAAACCGATTTGGTTTTATTTACTGGGGTATTATTTCCGGTCACAGAAACTTTCTTCAATTAGTCAAAGATGATTATAAATTTGTATTAAAATCCGATGCAAAATGTTAAAACAGTTTTTATTAGAAATATTTAGAAATAGTGGGGAACACAATCGTAAAATCTATACAAGTTAAGTTTTTAAATGCAAACTCAATAAAAGCTCATTTTAATCGCTAAGAAATTTCTAAAACTATATACAATCGCTTGGGAATTACAACGACTATAGAAAAAATTAATTAAATTTTATTTTTAAAATATTTTGCAAATAAAATGAAAAATGCCCTCAAAGCATTTTATTTTTCTCTAATTGAAGTTATTTAAAAAAAACAATTTTAAATAAACAATTGTTAAAGAATAAATATTTTACATATGTAGCTTACCTGTTATGTAGCAGCAGCCCTTCAAAACCCCTTATTTTAAAATATATAACTTAAATTCTCTTTAAAATAGTTTTTAAATCTAAAAATGTCAAATGTCAAATGACAGAAATTTCATTTGAATTTATAGACAAAGCCAAAAGTAATACCAGTTTTTTTTTTCAGAACTGGTTAAGTCACCGGTCTTTGAACTCGAAAGTCTCGGGATCAAATTCCGGTCGGGTCATATCCAATATTAAAAATATATATCGTAATAATTAATAACATAATATAAAAAACTAAATCAAAAATAAATAAGTTTTGAAAAAGGTAAAAGATGGCGGAAAATTAATATAATATTTGTGTTTTAAATATTGTACAATAGTTACAGACATGTAATAAATGACTTATTGGAAAAACCAATTAAAGAGAGAATCTCAATCTTAGACTGGATGACAACCGATTTAGTAGATGCAATGCTTAATGTTAATAATGATTAAAAAGAAACTCAAGCTTAAACTAATTAATATGAATAACACACAACTTAATGAATGCTCCTCTTAAGACTGAAAAAAAAAGAAAACAAGTAATGAAAAAACCAAGGGTTTTTCAAAAAAAGCACATTTCCAAAATTAAAAAAATTCCATAATAAGTTTTGGATAGAGAGTACATAAATCGGTATATTGAATAAAATAAATTTATAATAATACAAAAATTAAAAAAATCGTTAGTACAATTTGTTAGAAAAAATTGTTTGGTCAAAAAAGGGAGGTGGTGTTTAGTGGATTAAAGTCCCACGCACTCATAGAGGACTCGTCCTCGTTTTCATTCCTCCATAGTGTTTTTCGATCCATAAAAAAATTATAGGTTTTTCAAAATATGAAATTTTCAGTTTTTGACCCCTTACTGATGCTAAACGAGTGGCGACACAAAAAAGTATTTTCTCAAATGACTCATACTTAATTTCAAAAATTTAACTGCTCTCAAGTTTCTAACTTAAAACTTTTCGAAAATAGATGGAGTCAAAAATTTTGCAAAAGTTTCGTTTCGCATGACGGCTGTTTAAAATACAGTATGGCAGCATATATACATTTATGATAAATGTAACTATATATATTTATGATAGATACATATTTTTAAGCCTAATAAAAGCAGCCACATCGCGATATGTGGCGTTTCTAAATTGAATATATATCTTGTGTTATACCATAATATATACCTTGCGTAATATATACCTATAAAACTTGTGCTATAACCATTTAAATATCGTTACGGCTTTTTAGAATTTTGGAAGGATGTAGCTCCGTAACGCTTCATCCGTTGTTAGAATCATCATCCCCATACAAAAAAAAAGTTATTTCATAATTTTTTTTTTTTTTTTGCGATGTCTTAAACGGTATAGAAATTTTGTAAACAGCCAGTCGGACAGAGTGAAACTAATAGGCACATTTTTCAAAATATTTTTTTGAAAATATGCTAAAAACTATAAAAGCAATAATTAACTTCAGTTAATATCTGTGATTTTATTTTAAGAATTTTTCATAACTTTCTTTTGTAAAAAAAATTCTAAGAAAAATTACAAATTTCAATAAAAAATAATAAATTGATTTGTTACTAACAAATAAAAGAAATAAAAATATAAAAAATAAAAAAAAATAAAAATTATAATTGAAAATTTAGTAATATAATGTTAGCAGGTTTAATCTTTTAACTAATTAAATTTTAAAATAATCAATAACTAAACTAACAGATGTTATAATTCCAAATAAATATTAAAAACCTCGATAAATTATATAACATGTCTTTGTATATTATATAATAAGTGTATATTAATTAAAAAAAAACAAATATCTAACTATTAAATTTAATTAAATTATACTTTTTACAAAATGCTTGATGATTTCTCTTTTATATATTATTAATAATAATTTAAATTTAATAATTTTTTATTGATTATCTTTTTTTTTTTTGTATTTTTAAAGTTAGAACCAATTTTCAACTGTTGCTAGTCTCTTTAATTTTGATTTCCTCTTCAATCATAAAATTCAGTTTTGATTTAGAAATTTAATTTTTTTTCTATAATTATATTTAAAAAATTCATATTTCAAAAATTATATATTACAATATTTTATATTATAATATGTATCTATCTATAGGATACATTATTTTATACTCCCAATAGTCCTAAACGAAATTTATTTATACTAGCATGTATGGAGAAATCAAAATACATATCATAAATTTATTTTTTTTCGATTTTCTATCATAAAAACTAAAATTTAGTCTATACCTATAGATATTTTTTTTTTTTTGTTTTTTATGTTATTTATATCTATAGATTTATAGATACAAAAATTAACATTTAAAGTATCAATGTCAATATACATTAAAAAAAAAAAAAAGAAAAAAATATCCCAGTTAAATAATTCTATTGATTTACCATGAGAGATTTATTTTTATCTTTTTTTTTTTTTTTGTTTTTTTTTTATTATAAATATTTTATTGAAAATTTAATAATATTTTTGAAACAAAAATGAATTTTTCTTTAGTGACGAAATTATTAAATTCTTTAAAAGAATATATTAAATTTAAAAAAGAAAAAATTATTGGTATTAAGGAAGGATTGATATTAATTTAGAGAGAAAAAATATTTTCAAAAATTTAATATATTATTATATTGTTTATATATATATTTTTTTATTTCTTTTATTATTTTTTAGTCTATTTAAAAAAATTTAATTACTTTATTTGGAATTTAGCTCCAAGATATCAACTGTATATATTTTAAGACTGGAGTAATTTTTTATTTTAAATTTCTTTCTTTTGGTGATTAGTAGATATAAGAATTTAAGATGATACTATTTTAAAATTCCCCTTGTTGAATTGTATGTCTTGATATTGTGTTGTAATTGATATTTAAAGAAACTAAATAAATGAACACCGTGAATTAAGGCGATCCGAAATAAAGCCCTCGGTGTGTTATTATTATAATATTATCTCTCAAATTCGGGGTAATATTATTATTGGTTATGTATTATGTTTAATTTGTTTTCCCCTTATAACTTCTCCAGAGAGCATAAAGCAATCACTAAGCCTCTCCAACTATTTATATTTTAGACTATACTCTTAACTTATGACCATGGTTTGTTTATTTTACTTATTTCTTTCAATATCGTTCTTTTCCATCAATTTATAGATCTACTTATATTTCTTTTTCGTCAAAAGCTGCCAGTCTAGAGCTTCCTTGGAAATTGTATTTTCTGGTCTACTAATTATGTGCCCAATTCATCTAAATGCTTTCAAATAATCTGCCAAAATATCTGGAGGCATTTGTTTTTGAAAACTTTCAGTAGCTTCAATTTTGTAAGTTTATACGTGATTAGTCAGATTTCACCCTCATATATAGCAGAACTGATTTAACGCACGCGTTGAAAATTCTCAGCTTTATGTTTTTTGAAATCTGAAGGGATTTCCAAATATAAACGAATATACATACCGAATAGAACATTATAGTAAGACTTTGCTTCAGCTAAGACTCTTTAAATATACCAAATATACCGCACCAATACAAAAAGAAACAAGTGAATGTTGGTATTTGTTTCATTTTGGACTCTATTAAGTAGCTCCCAAGTTACTAATCCCCAGAAGCAAAAATTAACTAAACCCCGCTAGTTTTGTTAACTATTAGTTACATTAATTGCAAATCAATTCCCAAAATAAATGAACCAGTCCCAAAATAAAAACGCGCTAATCGCTTTGAAATTTTTTAAGTTTAGTTCATATGAATTTGAAGATTAAATTCTAAAAATGAACTAACTCCCAAAAAAAAAAAAAAAAAAATTAATCCGAAAGTTGAATTTTACCAAAAATATTTAGTGGTTAGTTCACTTTTGTTTTCGGGGTTATTAACTAGGGAGTTAGTTCATAGTTTCTTCCTTTTAAAAAGATTTATATTTTCTCCATTATATTACCATACCGCACATTCTTTTTAGTCAAGGTTAAAAATTATATTTCAAAAAATCAGTTCTGATCCATGACTCTGATGTAAAAAATTAAAAATCTTAACTTTAAAATATTCTCCCACATAAAAACATTTAAAAATGGTTTTTTTTTTATTACAAAATTGTCTAAAGATAATTATTTAAAAAAAAAAAAGGTTTATTTTCAAAACTAATTTTTAAAGAAAATTTTAAACATTTTTTTCTCTGACCAATTAATAGCCAATTAATTAAAATACAGTAATTAAATCTCAATAAATATAAATCATTATCAAAAATAACTTCTTAAATAAATAATTTATGTAATGTGCATAAAGAAAAGAAACAAAATAGTGATAATAATAATTAAGTTGAATAATTAATCATTTTTAAATTATATACTGTTATTTTCTTTTACATTTTTTTTTTTCTTTGCATTTTATTCAAATGTTTATTTATTTACAGCTGTAATGTTTACAACCCTACAACTAAAATTTAAAAAAAAATCGTCTCTCTACGAATAAAATGGTTTATCATAACACTTACTTATTACATTATTTTACATTATATTCATTATACCATTTGATTATTTTTCTATATAATTTTTACTTTCACCATATTGTAAAATATAAAATGTACCGTTAAATGCAAATATTTTTATAAAATAAAATTCTAAAATATCTTAAAACAATAATTTTTCATATACGAAATTTCATTTTTAAATATACTAGATATGCACTTACTCTTATACAGATGTAAAAAAAAAAAAAACCACCCTCAAAATAACCAGTAATAAACCCAAAACAAAAAAAAAATAAACTTTTTAAACTATTTACATCATTTAAAAACAAAAGTAGTTATATTCCCTTCAAAATAAAAACTTGATTAAAAAAAAAAAAAAAAAATTACACCATTTATACAATTTAAGAAAAACTTTCAAAAGTCAAATTGTTTGTAATTAATCATAAAAAAATTTTTAACTGAGCTACCAAAAAAAAAAAAAAAAAAACAACAAAACCGAGCAATGCAACAAAAATTTATTTAAATTTCATTGAAATTGAAACACCATAGCATTTGATTAAAAATAAAACAATATACAAGAAAAAATAAACAAAATATGAAAAGTTTAAGAAACTCTGTTTTTTTATAACTATATTCACCACAATTATTTAACATTAGAATTTCCATATTTGAACATAGGTATAAGTATTCGTCATTCGTCTGGAATTCTCAATTTTTTTCTCCTCTCAAATATTTTGATATTGTATAAAAGGTACTCTAAAAATTATAACAGTGGAGACTTTTCTATTAACAGTTTTAACTGTTAAAAAAAAAAATTATTCTGTTAAATAAATTTTTATTTCTTTTTATATAACAGTTTTTATAATAATATTTATACAACATTTTGTTAACAGAATAAGAACAGGCGCATTTCGAAAATAAATGTTATTTGTGCGAAAATGAAGAAAATTCCTAACACAATATAAATATTGTCAAGTGATTGTTGATTTCAGCACAAATTTCACGAAGTTCCAAAATATTATGTTAAAATAAAGGACGAAAATAATAGAACGAAAAAATAATGATGAAAACAAAAAAAAAAATATATATATATTATAAATAAAATATTATTTCATCCTCATTTTGTTTCCTTGCACTGTATATATTTTTTGTATAAGAATCCCGCTAAATTTCATATCAGTTACTTTAAATCTTTCGGATCGGTTGGTTCTGTTACGTTCAGACCGTAATTTTTTTTTTTTTTTTTTGGTTTTATTTCTAGAAAATTTACGTAATTTTTGTTTGGTTTTTGTTTTTTTTTTTTTTTTGAAAATTAATGAAATTTTCGAAAATGAAAATTTGTGTGAAATGATTTTTGTTTTTGTTTATTTACGATTTTATACACTTATGAATAGGTACCTACATTATATTTATGCACACATACATATAAATATTAAAAAAATCATTTTTCAATTTTTTGTTTTTTTGTTTTTTTTTTTTTTTTTATTTTATAAGGCTGTCTTTTATCTTATGAAGGGCAGGATTCTATTTATATGTTTGTATTAGTCTTTTTTTTTTTATTAAAAACCGTTAGAACAATGTATCTTAAGATTAAAATTGAAATTTATTTACTTTTGATATGAAAAAAGCACATAGAAGCACAAAAAAAAAAAATTATATTAAAATTATATAGGAAATTCTAAAAGCAAAAACAAAAAAAAAAATAAAATGGAATAAAAAAAAATAAAATTTTCCAAGGACGACAGGTATTTTGAATTATTAAACAATTTGTTCTGTAATTTTGTTTCTATGTATATTTTTGTTTTTTTGTTTTGTCTAAATCATTAAAAAAGTAACAAAAAAAAAACAGATAAATAGATACTGAATAACAGTAAATTAATAAATAAATAAATAGTAAATAAAATAGAAAATTTTTGATAAAGGATCCTATTTACTCGAATTTTTCATGTATTACATGAAATTGAACCGAATTGTGTAGATATTATTATCATAGGTTCATATTTAATTCCAATGAATTTATTTTTGGATGATGTTGAAAATCGATAATTAATGAAAAATAAATTTTTGGTATGTCAAAATTTTTATCTATAAGCTTTTTTTTTTTTTTATTATATAAAGTAAGAAAAAAAAGATGAATAATAAATTTATCAATAAAAAAAGATTAATGAAATTGATTTTTAGACTTTATATAGTTAAAGTTTAATATTGTAAAAAATTTAAGAACATTTTTAAGATTATTAATTTAATTTTTTTTTTACAGTATAGAACAGAATTTTAAATTAAATACAACAAACTGTTTAAAAGTATTAGTGTACATAAAATATTAAAAAAAAAATTTTTTTAATAGTTAAAGTAATGATTTTTTTAAGAAAATGCTCTTGGAAATATTTAATTGCTACAAGTACCTAATTGTTTTAAAATTTAGACTCTTTATGAACTGTTTGTTAGATTATTGAGTAGTACATAATAAATAATGATCATAAAATCAATTATTGTTGAATATTTGGTTTAATTTATAATTTTAATTAAGATAAAGTGGTAATCATCAGAATTATCCAGAAAAATGGTGAAGATCATTTTTAAAAAGAATAATTTAAAAGTCATAATTTAAATAGTTAGCAGAGATTCACTAGGTACATATATTTATAGGTACATAAATATAACTTTTTCATATAGTCTCAAAACTTAGCATGATTATATTTTGGTACATATATGTAAAATATAATGTTTTCATGAAATCTAATTTCTTTTTCGAATAAAATACTAAATTTGGATTAATATTAATATAAAAGGATTGTGTCATCATTTTAATTTTTAGGTAATTTAAATCAATTATATAATTCTTATTAATATAATTGATTTCATCTTATCTACTCTTGAATGTGCTGATTTTTTTTGCGCGTTAATTGAGAATTTGAGAAATTTTTGATAAATTTGGATTGGAAAAACATAAGGACTATAAAAATATTAGAATATATAAATTTTATAATGAAATCAAATGAAAAGTTTAAAGTTGAAGCTCAAATCAAGTATATGTACTTAAACTAACACATGATATTGATATTTTACTTATAAAAATTGCGTATTTGTATTAAAAAAAAAAACCGTTTTCAACTAAAAGAAAATCTTATTAAGCAGAAAATTATTTTTAATTTTTTTTTTTTTTTACTTCGCAATCCTTCTATAAGGAACATAGGAAATTCACCATGATTGTTATACATTATATAATTTATTTTGTACATTATTTATCTAATTTTCTAATGAAACCATTCAAAGAGGGATGGCATTTGGTTGGTTAAATTTCAAACAACAAAAGACAATTTGTGCATCTTCTATCTTTTGTGATTCCCATCTAGTCTCTCAAAAAAATTAGGTCAGTTTTACATGTTTTACAAAATTTTTAATTGTTAACCCTTCGTAACTCTTTATCAGGTGGCTCTTCAAAAATTAGTTTTGATACAACTAATGTCTATACATTTAGAGATTTTCTCCTTTTAAAATTTTTTAACTTGAAACAAATCTAGAAATTTGATAAGATTTTGATTTCAGATAATAATAAAGTAAATATAAAAGAAATATTCTGTATTTATTTTGATTTGAGTTTAACTTGACGTTATCACCATTAGAATATTATACATTTTTGAATTTTGAAGACAGTTATAATACTGAAACAACTTTTCTACACATACCAATTTTAATTTTTTAAATGAGATTTAATATTTTTCTTTAAAATCTTTTAAAAATGTACTAAAAAGAGTTCACGCTATAATTTTTGAGGACAAAACATTTAGACGTATAATAAACAAAAAAAAAAAAAAAACATTAAAATAACAATCCGGAAATAACAATAAAATTTCCGGTACTAAAAATTTTTTTTTTTTTAAAACCAAACAAAATATTATTTTAATTCTTAAAACTAATTGTATATCAATTAAATATCATATGAAAATTAAAATTAATTAAATAAAATACAATAATAATATTTATTTGTCAGTTTATACGACAGTTTAAACGGTTCACAATTTTACATTTAAACTAAAAATCAAAATCAATAAATTTGACTATTTTAATTTTTCAAATAAACTTTTAACCTCAAATTTAAATTAAAAACAGAAAAAACTAAAAGAAAAAAACAACACCTTTATATGATTACCTTATATTTTATACCTTTTATCGTATAATTTTCATTAACCATCAAATAAAAAAAAAAAAAAACAAAAAAAAATAAACAAAATAAAACACTGTTCATATCAATTTATTTTAAAGACATTTTTAAAATTTAAAATAACCACAATTTTCTATATTTATATATTTTATACATGTAGGTAGGTTAGGTTCATCATATGTTTTACAGTTGTGGTGACATAACCTATATTATTTGAAACATCATTTGAAAAGTCTTTGATTAATTAATAGATTAATTAATCAAAGTTTTAAGGTTTTTAAAAATTTTATTTGACTTTATTACAAAAATATTTTAATTTTTATCAAGTGTATGATAATAAAACTATGTTGAATTTTCTAATTACGTACAAATATAGTATCTTTTTTTTTTTTTTGAAAAATTAATAATAATTTGCTTAAATAATAAAAAAGCTAATAATAATTGTTTTTAAAATATTTTAATTTACTTTGGCAAAAAAAAAAACCCCTTTAAGTTTAGGAGATTACGTTCATATTACTTTTCAGATTTATAACAAGCAAATAATATTTTTCATATCTTAGCAAATAAAAGACATCTATAACAAGTGCCGTTCAGTACAAAACTATTAATAATTATAAAAAATCTTTAGAAATTTTCATTTAGTTATAGTGTTATTTTAAAAATATCTTATGATAATAGTTTATTGATTTTAAAAAATATTAAACGATATACAAGAATATGATATAAAGATTTTAACGGCATGAACTTTTTCTAATGATTTGTATTAATTTATTGTACTATATTTAAAATGAATACAAAACAAATACCTCCTGCATTACTAAACTTTTTTTTAAATGTAATTTTTAAGATCAAAAATCATGGTACTGAAGGGTAAGACCGCACACTTAAGAATGGAATATCTTTTAAATAAGTAGGAATTTACTATTACTAAAGGATGTTTTAACTGATTTTAAAAATAATTCTAATAAAAATAATAATATTAAGTTCCATGACCAATTCCGTTCCCAGACCTCGAACGGGGCGTCATCATTTCCTTATTATTGTTTTGTTTTTTGGAATACAACCGACTGATCATATGCAAGGTATGAACGAAGCAACAGCAACAAAAACAAATTACAGCAAGCATCAAAATGTAATTATCCTACAATCAACATATTATATTAAATGCAATGTAATATTAAAATTTTAATAGAATACTAAAAGTTTACCATTAATAATAACTATGAATAAAGTACATGATCCCCTTGGGTACATGAGCACCTTGTGTATATTATTTAAGCTAACCATCAATGTCTTAAAACATCTTTTTTTTTAAATAATTTTCATTCTTAACAATAAAGCCATCACTGTATAATATCTATCTTTTAACCATTTTATACTATTAAATATAAAACTAAATACATATTTAAAAATACCCATACATATATATATCCCAAAATTCCAAAAAATTAACAATGTCTATTATATACCAGTAAAATTTACATCTATTCATATCTACATATCATGGTATATTCAATATAACCTTATTCATATTACATTACTGATTAAAAATAATAACAATTAATTAAAAATAAAATAATAAAAAGACAAAAATAAAAGCAACAAAAACTTTAACAGTAATTTTTAATGAAAATTACACCATCAGTAACAAACTTTAGATACATTGTATTATTTTTATTCCCAAACCACAAATTCACAGCCTTAATTTTACATATTCTCAACATATACATACATATATGCATTCTCGCACATATAGTTTGATAACAGCTATCAATAAAAAACAAAACAAAAAAAAAAAAAAAAAAAACAAAAAAATTCAAAGTTAAAAAACAAAAGTAGCAAAAGTAATTAAAATCTCTTAATTTTCACGATTATTTTCAAGCTTCTAAACAATTTTTATGTGTTTATTTTAAATTTTATTTTTTTTTGTTTTTGAATATTTTTCATTCCTATAAATATTGCATTGCACCTTTCCTTTACAGATTACATGATACCTTTGTGAAATATATTTTATATTGTATGTATATCTATGTTGTTGTATATATGTATATACCATACCTGTTTGGATTAAAGAATGTGTTATATGCGCGACATAATTTTTTTTTTCTTTTTTCATATAATTTTTCTCGTCTTTTCACTCTTATTGTCCTTTCTATATCTTTCATTCGCATTAAAATTTTTGGTGGCTTTTTTTTTTGTTTTTCTTTTTATACTAATAAGAAGTTACCTATCAACCAAAAAATGAAAGGAACAAAAAAAACAACAAGAACAACAGTGAAAAAAAAAAAAACAAAAATTATAATTATTTTTTTAAAAAATTTAACTTTGAAAATGAAATTTTTACATCACTCTGTAGATCTGAACTGAACTGAAAACAACCACAAAGCTACTATTATTTTAGTACCCCAAAACATAAATATATATATATATGTAAGTATATAATTATAGAGGTACAGATTACAAAATATATTTAAATATATAACATACCAATATACACGACATAAAGCTTTAGTTATTTTAATGAGTCAATATAATAAGCAAAAGAGAAAAAAAAAAAAAAAATCACTTCGTGTTAACAGAATCCTTTCTTTCTCTTTTTTTTTATCTTTTTTTAATTTTTTGTTTTTATTTTTTTTTCTGTTTAATTTTTTTTAACAAACAAATATATATGTATACATTGTTGTATGCATATACTTAGGAATTTTGCTTTGGAGAAAATTTTTTTAAAAAACAAATTTTGAAAATTTTCATTATTTGCCCATCCGTCTATTCGGTGTTTTATTCGTCTAATGAAAACAATTACTAAACCGTTAGATAAAAAGAAATTTTTTTTTTATAGATAAATTTCATAAACATCTTTTATATGTTTGTTTTTACAGCCGAAACTGTGTTAAAGGAGCTATTGTAACTATTTTTTATTGCACCCCAAAGTTTAAAAAACTTTACATTCAAATATTTATAACTCAAGTTCTACTCAAGTTCGATTTTATAAATTTAAAAACTATCTATTCTAAAAATGCCCAACGGGAGCAAATCACTTAAGCTTTTTAAATCTATAATATAAGAAGTCTGGAGTATCTTTTTCGAAATGAATGTTCTTTTAAATTGAACATTAAGTGAATTCAATCTTTAAAAGAAATTAGAAAACGTTTTTTAGCAAAACGCTTTTCTGATTAATACAGAACAAAATTGTATTACCTATCGTTTGAGTTGAAGAATTGTAAATTTACTAATTTTAGGTATTAAGAACCAAAAAAAAAATAGCTAGAATTTTTCTGACCATTAATTTTATTTCTTAGAAATGCTTTTTACTATGGTTTTGGAAATGTGCACCTTTAAAAATTTTTAGTTTTCCATGTGCACAGACTTTCTTTTAGTTTTTGTCGTTTTTTTTTTGTCCTTTCAGTATTCTTTACCCTGATTAAAATACAATATAATACATCCTTATAAATTTTTATATTAACATTATTTATAAATATATGTTTAAATATACAAATGTAATAATAAAAAAAAAAGACAAAAAATTTGTTACGATGTATAAATATGCACAAATATGATATGGTACATAGTTTTACTCTAAGTATACATCTTTTTTTATAGCGTATATCTGAGTGTATGTCTTCACGTTCTGGAAAAAAGAGTATAGTGGAAAAAAAAGAGCACACTTGTTACTTTTTATTATTATAATATACCGGAAACCAATTTTATCTTTTTGCCGCTCACTTATATCTTTCCCATGTTGTTTTTGTTCGCTTCACAATTTATTTATTTTTTTCTTCTTTTATATTTTTTAAATTACTTCATTTCTTTAAGCTTGAGACAAAATTTAATAAAATTTCACTATAACTAAAGTTTATTATATTTTTTGTTCACCCTTCAAAAGGACAATCCATTTTGTTTCCACACATTTTATTTGAATTTCAATTCAATTCTTTTTGCTTATCTTAATTTTTTTTCAACAACTATATGCTAGTTCGATTTACACAGAATAGCTTTATTTTTGCCATATCCCACCGTTCATTTTGATCTATTAACTTTGAACATTCCAGGAGGTTCTGATTATAACATACAAGCAGCCGAATTTATACAAACCCATAAATACAAATAAATTTAAATAAAATATGTTGTATGTATGTCTGTTTCATAACATCATCCTGGGGTTTCGGTAATCTAGTGAGTTAGTAATCGCACACTTCGTAAGAATAATTTACCCTTACAAGATTTACATCCAAGCCTGAAAAGGAAAGGCTGTGTAATTTTAATTTTTCACATTTATGTGGTGGCACGAGAATAAACTAAAATTAAAAAAAAATAACATCAGCCTAAATATATGCAATTATAAATGAACAAAAAACATAAAGTGTAACTTAAGAACTTCTCAAGTTCGAGAGAAAATGCTGTAAAGATTCTGAACAAATACTTGTGCAAGGAACCAAAAGTCATAATTTTAGAAGACTCCAGATATTAAAAACTCTAGAAAATGGTTTAATATCTCTTATATTCTACTACAATAAGGAGTATATTTAAAACACTTTGCTCATGAGTTTTATAGCCTCTGATGTTCATCTACAATCTACAATAATCAGTAACAAAAAATAAAAATAATAAGACATAAAATTTAAAATAAAAAAAATTGATACATTTTTAAATCTTAAACTCTTATCATAAATAAAATCTTTTTGTACAATTTTTTTGTAGGTAATGTTAAAGTAAAAATTTACTAATTCAAAAAAATTATTTAGTTCAATGAAAATTAAATTAAATGGAGGGAAAATTCGACTTGATCTGATTCATCATAATAATTCAATATTGATAGCTATTCATCGTTCACAATCTAACCACCGCTTTTAGATGACAATCTAACCGCCGCTTTTAGAACTATCTTTGTGTGGGGAGCCTATGAAAAATTGATGTTTCTATATAAATTTTGGTTCAACATGTGAACATTATAACTTTATAATTATCTCTTATAAACAAAATGTTCCATGAACTCTAATTGGACTGGATTTTATTTTGGAAATAACAGATCACATATTAGTTACAATCGAGTCTTGTTTGTGAATTCCGAATAATTTTTTTTTTTCATTTCTCTGCCAAAATGTGGACAGGAAATTACACAGCCATTCCTGTTCAGGCGTGGTTCTAAATGTCGTAAGGGGGGAAAACCATTACTACATGTGTGGGATTCAACAGGCCACCGAGGGCCCTCCCAATAATTTAAATTAAAAATATAACAAAAAAATTACTGATTTTTTTTTCTTTTCTTTTATTTTATATTAAACTTAATCAACTACCACTGTCGTCAACACAAAACAATCCAAACAATTTTTTTACACTCGATTCTTTATTCTTCCGTATTAAGAATATTAATAATATTTTACTGGGGCTTTGAGTATAGGTCAAAATTCCTAAAAATTAAAAAAGTTTATTACAAGTAACTGACAAAATTATTATATTAAATTTTTTACATTTACAATAAGAGGCATGTTATCAATACTATATTGTCAATCTTTGTCAAATTGAATGTAAGCATCTGTCAGTCTTGTGTGTCAATTTTTATGAAATTGCATATTAACTCAAATTGTTGGTTATTAATTGACAATATGATTGACAACATGTCACTTAGTGTACTGACGGCTTAAAATAAAAACTGAAAAGTTGGTACGGCATTCTGAAGATTTTTCTATTAAAATTGTATTACAATTGTCATAATTAAGAAAAGAAATAATATGATAAGATACTTTAACAATGAGTGGAAAATACTCTAGTATGTGATAGGAGAGATAAAAATAAAAAGTTTAATGAGATCAAAATGTTTAACTGTAATGTACCTGTTAAAAATGAATGTAAGAATGTATTTAATCTGTATTGTATAATTTGAAAGCATTAATTTGAGCAAATAGCATATCAAAAAAAAAATAATGTTAAAAATTCTTAAAGTTTTTGCTTTAAGTTCTTAATTTTTCAAATGTAAATTTAAAATTAAGATTATCCAAACTTTAAACAAACGAAAAAAAAATATATCTAACCCTTACGTACATGTACATTTCATCACAAAAATAAATTTTCAATCTCAATTTCAAACCCAACATACACCTGTTTCTGTTTTTATTTTTTAACCCTATTCAAGGGTGAAGAAACAAAATAATTTTTTAAAAATGAAAGAAAAAAAACAAAAATTAAAATACAAGAACAGAAACCAATCTGATGGGAATGGTTATGGGATTCATTAAAAATACACCTGAGTTTTTTATTTGTGTTTATTTTTATTTTTAAGTTGATGTAATTAAAATGAAAAGCGCCGTATTGAAATACGTTTGGTTCATTTCGTTAAAATAACTGTACACATAAAATGGGAAAAAAAAACTCGCGAGCACCTTCAAAATATCTTTAGATATATTTAAATACATATAAGTATGCAAATCTATTGAATAAGATGAATGTTTATATACATATATACATACATATATAAACTTTTTATTATTATGGTTATTTAAAAAAAAAAAAAAAGAAAAGATTTTTATACTTAAAGGATAACAACCATATCTATTTATACGATCCTTATAAGTATAAAAAGGAAAAGAGGGAGGAAAATAAAAATATTTTATAAAAAAAGAAATTCTCATTTCGTTTTACATATTATTTTATTTATTTTGTTTGTTGTGACGGTAGTGTTAGTATGGTTACAATCCCATATTTCTAAAACAAACCACAACAACATGAACATCATTCCTCATCAATTTACATTCGTAGATATTTTTTACCGTTACTTTTTTTTTTTTTATCTTTCATTAAATACTAAAAACAAAAAAACGATGAAAACAACAAAGAAATTATTGAGTGTAGAAAAAGAAATGAAAAGAATTTTGTTGTTTATGTTTTTTTTTTTTTTAAATATTGTATAGATGGTAACTTACAGTAAAATTTTTTTTTTTTTTTGATTTTCTTATTTTTCTAATTATTTTTTTGCTAAAGAAGTAATGAATCTTTAGAAAAATTCAAGTAGTTTTCTTTAAATAAAAGTTTTGATTTATTTCTTAATTTTTATTTTTTTTTTTGAATTTTTCTTTTTTTTCTGAAAAGAACAATTTTTATCCTGTATTGTATTTAATATGGTATTTTCAGTATTTTTTTTAGTTATTTCGCAAACTTTTAAATAAATTTAATAAACATATATGTCATCATAGCAAATCCTTTAAAAATTGAATAAATTATGCAGGTATAAAATATCGCTTTGCTAAAAATATTACTCCAATTTCAAAATTTTGGAAGTAACATCGTTGTAATGATTTGGTTTGCAACGTCTTTTGGAAATGTTAATACGCACTATTTAGGGATTAAATTATTTATAATACCAGTGGTTTTTACTTATTTTGTAAAATTTTATTTCCTTTCGCTTTAAACTTTTTATTTATTCATATTGCCTAGGCACGGTTCCCCTACAAAATCCCAACTCACAAAATTGAAAAACTCAAAATCCGACACCACAAAATCCAAATCATATAATCTCTGGCTGTTTTTAATAGCTGAATTTTTTTTACAATATTCCACATTTCATATTAAATTAATTAAATAAAGAATGAAATAGTATTTATTTAATGCTGCCGCCCCAAACCTCCGATGAACAAACTATTGATATTCTGATTTTGTAGCCAACTATAAAAACTCTCCTAAACGTCATAATTTATTCTATAAAAGCCCTACTATAATGATGATTTTGTAATCAACTATAAGGTGCCTAATAATTATTTTTCTACAAGCATATTTCAATAAAACAGCATTCAAAATAAGTTAGGGCTATATCAGCTCTAAAACGCAGTCTCACATTTAGATTTATGTAAGTTAAGATTTTGTTATGTTCGGGTTATCAGTTGTTTGGATTAAGTGGGATTTGGCTTATATTATGTTTGGATTATATGCTTTTTGGATTTTATGAATTTCTAAAAATAAAAAAATTTCGGATTTTGTGGCTTTTCGATTTTAAGAATTGGGTTTTTGTAGGATTACCCCTAGGCACGAATCCTGAGCACCAATATCTCTGAGCAATCCATGCAACTATAAGACGTGATGTCCATATTTCAATTTTCAAATAACTTCTAGATTTTTTGGCTTTTCGATTTTAAGAATTGCGTTTTTGTAGGACTACTTCTAGGCACGAATCCTGAGCACTGATATCTCTGGGCAATCCACATAACTATAAAACGTGATGTCCATATTTTAATTTTCAAATAAAAATATAACTTCTAGATTTTTTAACCTATGTTTGATTATCTTGACAATTACTCCGTATACGATATACTGCAATTCCTTAATTCTTCAAATTTAAGCTTACTCTTACTCAGGAGCTTTAGAGGCACTCACAATTACAACTATAATTTCTAATTTGTAATTAATAAATTTAATATTTTAGTTAATAAAAAAACTTTGTGTCACTATAAATTTTCATTTATATCTCTGTATTAAACATAGTTTAATTAAATTTATTCATACACATGTAATAATTTAATGAAAGTTAACTTTTTTTCTTTTTATTAAATATTTGAGTAAATTTCAATAGAATGACATTTAGTGGTTTAATGTTTTTTACCTTTTTTTACAAAAAAAAAAAACTGATTTTCGAAAAATTACTTAAACCGATTTAATCATGTTAAAACAAAATCAAAACTTTTCTTTTATGATAAAAACAAAATAATATTTGATAATGTTAATTTAATAAATAATAAAAAAAAAATTAAATGATAAATCTAAGAGGATTACATTTTTTACATTAAAAATCACAAATTATATATATTTTTGTAATTGGAAAATATATTATATAGTATTGCAATCAAACTATAAGCGTATCCTTAAATGCAATGAATGACTATATATGTAGATTCTGTTAAAAAGAAGAAGAATCCGCAGAAAATATACTCAAAAACTCAGGTGCTTTACTTCAAGAAATATATATGCATCTAGAAACATATTACAATCGAAATCGAAAATCGAAAAGGCGATGCTGGATAAAATATCAAAAGGAGAAAGAAAAATATAAAAACAGGACTAAGATACTAAACAAAATTTGCAGATATTGCAGAGAAAATTTAACAATTAAAATGGAATTGAGAGCGTTATATCTGAAGATGTAATGATCCAATGAAACACTACAAAATGTGGAAAATAACGGTATACAAATAACTGTTAGATAATTTAAGTGATAACGGAATTTGCGCCTTACTTTATGAAATTCAATTTTTATAATATACAAGATTATTAATAAAGCTTATAATAATAATGCACCGGCAGAAATCTGTATTTGACATCGTACATATTCTTAAATTTATTTAAACTAAATTCTACGAAAATATGAACTAAATGCATAGG
Organism: Poecilobothrus nobilitatus; assembly: GCA_947095535.1. Lineage (NCBI taxonomy): Eukaryota > Metazoa > Arthropoda > Insecta > Diptera > Dolichopodidae > Poecilobothrus > Poecilobothrus nobilitatus. The sequence continues at coordinate 314,647,520 of OX352772.1, read as the reverse complement.
TTGATACTTATTTTAAATTAAAATTTTTTTGATTTCATTCTATCTCTATAATTGTCATTTATAATTATTTCGTTCTATCAGAAAAATTGTCATTTATAATTTTGTACTTTTTAATAATTTTCACTCCCAAATTGCCCTAAAAAAATTAATTTAAATATATTTTCTGTTAAAAACAAAAAGAAATTTAAATTATAATGGCTTTCATAATGTAATATCCTCTTTATATAATGGAAAATCTTAAATGGCTTGATTTTCATTAAAAGAAAGATATTTTGGTACAGAAAAACATTTGAATAAATTCACAGAAATTTCCATTAGCTTTTAAAAGATTTGATTTTTCAATATAGTTGAACTGAGTTATCCTTAAAAGAAACGCATATTGACTTCAAATTCGAAATCGCATTACAATTTAAATTAATGTTACAAATGAAAACGATTAACATTTCCAAACTAAAAGTCTTTTCTTGGTAACTGCATTTATTGTATTTAATCTCATGAGCTTAAATTTTTTATACATATTTGCCACCAATGTAAAATTAAAAATTTTTAAAAAGCCGTATTTTCCACAAAAATTGCAATTTTTTTTTTAGAATTCCATATACAACTCTACAATATATCAACAAATTTACTTCAATTTTGAGGAAAACCTATATAATTAAAGAAAGCTTCTTACACATGAAAAAATATAATGTTGTAGCTTTAATTTTTCATTTTCACTTTCAAAAAGTTTGTGCAGATGTCTAAGTTACAGATGTTTAAAAATGGAAATTGTTCGATTTCTAACTCTTATGAAATTCTAAAAAAGGAATGGTGCAAACAAATATTCTAATATAACTGATGCTAATTTTAAAATATCTTTCTTCTCTCTAAAAATTTCACGATTTAAACTAAAAGTGTGCTGGAAATATAAAGAAAGCAAAATCTTCCAAAATTTTTTTTCCACATAACGGAAACTTTAAATACTAAATCACAAAAACTGTATGATTTTGATATAAAGTTTAAAAAATTTCCTGTCGTTTAGTGTTTTTAAATTCAAAAAATCTTAAGTAAAAGGTGAAGTATAGGAAGTATTTGAAAATCAGAGTTTTTAGAGTTAAGAAAAGGCTATAGTTCAGTAATGTGTTAAACTAAATGAAAAAGTTATTCTACAACATTAAGAGGATATCCATGGTTAACATTTAATTGATCCATCTTAAATGGTGTTGAATTATTTTGTAAGGAGGCAAACGAACGGACGAATAGAATGAAAATAAAATCACATTTATTCAAATTTTCTTTTTGAAATCATTTTAGTACAATAAGATATTAATTTTTTTAATCGTAGTTACAAAATATGATATTTTCTATTTTAAAACTCTGTTGTTGTCCTATCAACAGACTTATGATTTACATATTTCCCATACATATTTCAACAACAAAATATTTAAAAGTGTGGAGATCTCTGAACTGCTGAACAAATTATTGAAACCTCGATTTTATATAATCAAGTCTAAAATACGTTTTAATTATATGTCAAATGAAATACAGTCAAATGAAAATCAGTCAAATTAAAAACAGTCAAATGAAATACAGTCAAATGGAAATCAGTCAAATAAAAAACAATCAAATGAAATACAGTCAAATGAACTACAAACAAATCATAATAAAGGCAACTTGCAAAAATGCAGTCAAATTATACTGCAGCAAAATGAATTACGCTCCCATTTTATGATTTCAATAAACTGATTAACAACACTTTACGAAAATGTAAGTTTTGTAAGCTTTAATTCTTGTTACATATAAAAACTATATAAAATGTATATTTAATAATTTTTCTATGGGTTTGTGTATATGAGAGTAAACCCATATACGTATTAATGCCAGTAATAAATTTAATCAAATTCTGATTTTAGTTACAAAACTTACATATCTTAAAAACTGATTTTATATATCTAATTATCTAAAATAAATACACACATACATATTTATTATTTACCTATACCTCTTATATAAATTATAAATCTATAGTTTTAAAAATTTTCTATTTATAGTAATTACACCTAAACTTTTATCAAATTTCCATTTATTCCCCTTACCTATATGAATTGGAACACATTAAAATAATTCTCTAACTGTAATTTTTTCTACTTGACTTAAGTCAGTTTAAGCTTATCAGTTGACAGTTACCTAATATATTATTAATACTTTAATTTTAACGTAACTACAGCGACATCTTTTAATTACAGTAATATTTTTAATTCTACTTTGATCAAGTTGCTGCATTTTTTTAACAAAATTTTCCATTTTAATTAAACAATAAAAAAAAAAATATTTTTTTTTTCTTTTTTAGAGAAGAAATTTAAATAAATTTCTCTTATTCTTCAATAATTTCATTATAAAATAATTTCATTTTCTTTTGTAAATAATTAAATCTTGTAATGAAAATCCATTAAGATAATCAAAAAACAAAAAAAAAAAACAAAAAAACTAACGGTAAAAAATAAAAAAGGTAAGAAAAAACTTACAATAAAATTTAAAATAAATAATATTATTTTGAAAAATTATTACGGTATACGGTTGAAAGGAAAAAATTGAAAAATTTTCTTCGGAAAAATATTTCTTTTTCTTTTCAATCTAAGGATAAATTGTCAAATGAAAAAGAAAATAAAATTAAAACGAATATTATTATATTCACCTTACTTCGTTTTATAGAATAATTACAATAAAATGCTTTTTAAGAAAATTTTCCTTTTTATTATACTTTTTATAAGGATAATTGAAGTTATTTTTTTTTTTTTTTAATTTTATTTTTGTTGAAGTGTACACTGTAAATACAAGTGTAATTTTATATATACATATTATATATCGAGAAAAAAAAAATATATTTATGCCCCGTTTCTCTGAATAAACGGTTTTTTTTTTTTTTTTTTTTTGAAGAATAAATATTTAAAATCTAAAACTGGCAAAGCTTAGATACACTCAAATTGTCTTGCTATTTAACCATTTAATAAAATAATGATTTTTTTTGTAATATGTAAAATTTTTAATAAATTAAAGAAGCTGATAGCCCTGGCACCTAGTGCCTGTAAAACGCTATTGTGTATAATTTAAATTATATTCAATAAAAAATAATAATAATAATAAATTAAAACAATCGACTTTGAATTTTATATTTGTGAAATTTCTGAAGCTATTGCTATGAATATTATTTAATAATGATTATTTAATGAAGCTATATTTAATAGAAGAATTCTAATATACATTTCCTAAAAAATAGTTACAAAAATAAATGCAAATAAAAAGAAAAAATAATAACAGATTAAAGGGTTTTTCAAAAACTGTTAACTATAGGGCTTCAAAAAAAAAAAAAAAAACCAAAAAAACAAGTGTCGTAAAACATAAAAATATTTTGTGTCTATACCATTTGAATGATATATGTTTCTTAAATCAGAGGTGCGACATACAAGATGATGTAATCTTGAAGGACGCTGAAAGTAGTGAAAATGAATTACGGAATGCCATTCAAAGTGATTTGGAAATAATAGAGGATTCGTTGACGAATGAAGGGGGGCAAAACAAATCAGTATATAATAGATAAATTAGATAAGGTACACAAAAAAGTCATTAAGTTAATATATTTCTACCCGATCCACTTACCCTTCATCCATCGGTAATTCAGGGAAATTTATTAGCATCCAAAATATTATCAAAAAAAAAGAACTGCATTTAACAGCGTTTAAAATAGTAAATAATTTCATTAAACATAATTTCATCCTCAACAGAATAATAAATATACACAGCCATAATACTAGAACCAAGTTTAACTTTTATTTGACATTGTGCAGAAGGAACAATTAGAAAAGACAATTGGTCTTTGTACCTGTTTGAAAATTTTCAACATTTACACAATTAGCAATTTGAAAAAGATAACTGGTATGAATTCAAGAGTAAAATAATGAATCACATCTTAAACTATTAGCAAGTACAAAAATTGTACAAAAATTGTACAAAAATTTTTATTAATAAATTTTATTTAAAACTTTAGGTTGAACTTGTTGCTTGGAACTGCTTTCGAGTTAGGATTATGGTAACTTTAAATTTTATTTTATTTTGTTTTTTTTTCTTTTCTCTTTACAGTGTATTACAGCTTATAAACGCTCTTACCCACTAGGCCACCGAGGCCACCTTTAAATTTTATTCCAAAAATAAAACAGACTTAAAAAATACTTCAATAAAAATTTCAGTTCAAAATTTTAAAATTGCTATTAACAGAAAACTGATGATGAGAAAACTTGACTGATAAGATATAATATTGGCCGATTCCGGGACATCATGATATTCACAATTAATTTTTGTCATTTATAAATTAATTATCTTTTACAATATTACAAAGATTTAACAATATTTTCGTGACAATTTATTTATTAAAACAAACAGTTGAAAATCCATTAATGGTTCTAAGTCACTCTAGAAATTATAAGACTCCTCAAACTGACTACATAAATGATGCGAATAACGGGAAGGAAGACAAAAAAGTGAAGGAAAAAAAAAACTACAAACTAAAATAAAATAGAATGTATCTACAGCTGTTGCCCTACTTATAAATTTTAGTCCACCTAAAAGGATTCAATCATCAGTAGTTGTTTTTATTGATGTCTAACCTGTAGTTATTTTGGTTGATGTCTAAGCTGGAGACTTTGTAAAATATATCTGAACTGAAAACCAAGTTGTTTTATTAATGTTTAATGTATTGAAGCCTTGTTCAAGTTTTATATTTATGCGGCTCTTTTATTGAATTGACATCAGATCAGAACTTTATCATTTCCAATATATTTGCACTTATTTAGGGGCAGAAAGGTTTTTTTTTGGGGGGATATAATCCGAGCCTAATACTTGTGTTATGTATGTCTCATCTATATAAATATAATTATTTTCTGTAACATTATTTGTACTCTATTAAAATGCTTTCTAATTAAAACTATTATGAAATTATCAATTCTTATGATATTTTTACCTAAGAAACCGATAAGAAGTTGAAATAAATGTTCGACTATCATTATTATAATAAATACAATGATAAATATTTTAAATTTACTTTCCTTAAAAAATATGGTTACATTAACCATAGATTCTAGATAAAATTCTCTTTTAAGTATGAAAATTTTCTTGTCTGGCATTGAATTTTTATTTTCCACTAATATTTTAAAATCATAATTTAACAGATATCAAAATTATATTACCTACTGTTATTCTGTTAACGATCAAATTTCTATATATATTATTTTTCTTTTTTAATTTTTTACTTTTAATTTATTTATTCTTTTAGGTATATATTTTTTCTTTTTCCATTTTTTTACTTTTAAGTGACAAAAATTTCAAGTTGCAATTAATTAAAATTATGAGAATTTTTATGGAAAAATTTTTCTCATTCTTTCATTTTTTTTTTTTTTCTATTTTCATGCATTTTCCAAAAACACAAAAAACAAAATATAAAATCAAAAAGGAAAGGAAAATTCAAAAATTAAAATAAAAGTATAAAAAGAAGAAAATCATAACAAAAATAATAAAAGTACACATTGGTTAGCAAATAAAACAATAATAAAACGGACAGTTAATTAAATAATACAGTTTCGTCCTTTTTATATTATTTATTTATTTTATTTGTTTTTTTTTTCTTAATATTAAGTATGAAAGTAAAATTAATAAAATAAAAAAGTTTTTAAAAAAGGACGAATACAGAAGGTTAAACAAAAAAATATTAAAAAATTAATACGAAAGGTTGTAATTATTATGTTTTAAAAAATATGTAAATTTCTCTCATATTCGGTAATTATTTTTCTTTTTATAATTTCTTTAATATAAGGAAATTTAAAAATTAATAATTTAAAATTATGTTTTTAAAAAAAATTTTTTATTTTTCTTTGCAAGCAAAGACGTATAAACTTTTTGAAATTGTAACAAATTACGTTTATGTGTGAAATTAATTAATTTTTATCTTTAAATTTATACAATTATTAAATTGATACAAAAAGAATACACTTTTGAATTAATTTTTGGAATTCAACATCGTTTATAAATTTTTTAATATATTATTAAAAGTTCAATAAAAGATTAAATGTCAATTATCGCGTCAATATAGCAACCAAAAAATGCCACTATACCTGAAGTAAACAATTTAGCAAAAATTTCATATTGGTTTAAAATTAACATAATTACGTTGACTTTAACACATCAAAAAGACAGTGTCTAATCTCACTTGAGTTAAATACTGCAATGTATAACTTCACATTTCAAATAAAACCATGCACCATACTGTATAGTATGAACATTTTGGGCATAGAGGTAAATCAAAAATTGATTTGGTCTAACTAAGAAAGCAGCTGGAAGAAAGCAGCGAAATCTTTAGGAAATGTTTTTGATGTATCGCTGTAAGATCTCTTTTTCTTCTTTAGATATGTACTATAGATTGTTAAAATATCCGTTGGGTCTTAAATGGAGTACAATGCACACATTTAGACAGGAATCTCATAAACAGAATTGAGATACCCAGACAGAAGGCAAAACAGAGAAATTCGTTTAATAAACCATCCTGTTATGCTACCTCAACTCTGGCTCCACTAGTTATAGACGTATGTCATTGATGGATTCATTCTATTTTATAGATATTTTATAATTGATATAGAAACCTGTTCAGAAAAAATAAAAACCTTAATATCTCCACTTAAAAATTCAACCGAGGTACAAGGAGGACTGCAAAAGCTAACCCCTATACATCTTCAGATGGCACAGTTATTCACATGTAAATTTGTTTGTAATAAATACAGCACTAATATGAAATAGCTTTCCAGAAGAAATATTCCCAAAAGTTGCCAACCATAATATGCATGATATATGGTTAAATTTAAAAAGAGCACCAACATCTTTATTCCAAGTAATCCTCCCAATATCCAGTAACTTTCCATATTTCCTAATTTACTTTATTCCTATATTGCTTTATACCTATTTTCTTCAATCACCAAACCAAACAGTACATTGTACTTTAAATTCTAATATAATGTTTGCTAAGAATGGTGGTATTTGGTTGATTACCAAAAAGAATTCGCTCGTTGATCTTTTGCGATTCCAATCTAACCTCTCACAAAAAAAAAAAAATATTTATGAAATAATTTTAAAACTGAATACAAAATAATATTCGAAGTTTTAATTTTCACTTTATAAAAATATTTCTTGAATGTCCTGTGTGGGGGTGCCCTATTGATTATCTATGATACAAGTATATGATTATTTCATATTATATAATATGATGTATATATTTATCATAACATAAATAAACATAATTATAAATATTTAATTTGAAAATTCATAATTTTATTACATTAAAAAAAAAAAAATAACTTCTTAAACAAAATCATTAATTAAATATAATTTGAATAGAATTTTAATTAATTGAGTGAATTTTATATTGAAAATTACATAATTTATTCATTAATATTATGTGATGATAATTAAACGTATAGATAAATAATTAAAAACAAAAAAAACCACAATTAATTTGACCTATGTTTACATTTAGTTCTAATGAAGTGAAAAAATTCATTACAAATCAAATATAACTAACCTAAAATTTCACGCTAATTTAATGAAAATTTATTATTTCCACTTAAAAAAAAAAATTTATTTGTATATAGGTAGGATATTATACAATTTAATTTATTTGGTAATTTCTTTAAGTCAATTACTATAATATTAACTATAAATCGATAATAATTTTTAACATACAAACATATTTATATTTTCTTTCTTTGCTTTTCTTTTTTCTCTTTGTAAGTATATAAATTCAAAGAAATCATCACTTTATAGATAATATACAGTACATAACATATTATGAATGATAAACAAAAAATCAAACCATAAAAAAAAATTATCAATCTAGTCAAATAATTATCTATGTACGTACATATAGTAGTAGTATTCCGTAAAAGAAAAGAGGGATGAATGAAATCAATTTGTATTCATTACTCTATAAGTCTATAACATTCCTAAAAACCATAAATTTTACTCAGATCATGAAATAATCTAATATACCTACACTACATTATATATATACATAAATATAAACACATATATATATATATATATAAATATTTGAATTATAAATTTTATGATCAATATAATATACACTAAATTCATCACCTACCAGGAGAAGAAAACCAAGAAGAAGGAAAAGAAAAACAAAATTTCTTTTATACATACCTACAATTTTTACAATTTTATTCCCACGTATCTCATTTTCACAATAACATACAAAAACAACAACAATACAGAGAAACCACAATTTTCCCACAAAACGTTAAAATAAAATAAATATAATATAAATAAATAAATAAATAAATAAAAAAAAAACCTTGTGAACATAAATTTTCCAATAGACACATTTTCTTCATCAAACCCATGTTTTATTTTCCGTATATAACCGGCTAGAGACAATCTTTCACTTGATTGCGTAAAAATTATACTCGTAAATAAATCTTAAAAATAAAAAATACAAAAATAAGAAAAACGCACCAAAAATATAATTTTATCAATGGATCGCTTACAATATGTCATGAAGATAATATTATTTATGTATTGTATATTGTGCGTTTCTAAACGTAGTAAATAAATTCGATGACACTCTCATAGTTTCTTATAATACAATATTATAATGACTAACAGAATGTTAAAAAAAAAACATATCCTGACAGAAAAAGTGAACAACAAAAATCATTTTTCACAAAGGGGTGCCACATTATTTTCTTTTATAAAGTGACCATATCTACTCGATTAATTAATTGATTATTAAATTTATGTATACTGATATTTTTTTTTTCCTTGCCACACTCCTTGCCACTAATGAGGAGTATAATAGGGCATCCACTAAGTCATTTATTATTCATATTTGACTAAGCTTCAATTTCGTGAATCATTAACTTCACTAAACCGTTGATTACTCGGCTGTAGCTATTGTACAAGACTAAGACGTTTCTATTATTTCTACGCCATCTTATTATCTTATACAAGAATATTATGGTTTATTATTATTTTATTATTATACCTATTACAATATGATATTTTATTATAATTTATATGACATATATACTTATTTTAAATTTAATTTTATTCTACTAATTATATATTATAAGAAAAATTTATATTATTTTTTATTAATCTATCTGATGATCCAGTCGGGGTTTGAGCCCGAGACCTTTCTTATGAAAGGCCGGTGTCTTAACAACTGCACCATTAGCTGAACTGATATATACATTTATAACTTTTTATTTTTGTAAATACCCGAAATTTGTTAAAAATTGTTATGAATGTTAAAAATTTAATTTTAACTTACGTATTTACAATCGACACAAAGTTTAAAAATGAAACAGCAAAAAAAAAAAAAAATGATTCCCCCATTTTCTTTATTTTATGCAGTAACAATTTTATTTTTACCAAACTAAAGTAATTGTAATATGAATCTGATTTATGAATCAGAAATGTGGACACTATAGCAAGTTAGGAGACACCTAATGTCTTTCATCAATAGCTTAATACCTATCGAAGGAATTTTTAGTTGAAGAAATAACACTGAACTCTACGAACTGTACAATGAGGTGGATCTAGTTAAAACAATTAAGTTCAGGTGATTTCTCTTCTTAGAAAATGTAGAGCTTATGGATCAAGATACTTCAATGAAGTGAATTTTTGAATTAAAACCTTATATCGTAAGAGGTCGAAGGCGCCCAAAGCTTCATTGGAGTAATGAAACATTTCCAGACACCACAAAGGCCCAGATCACAAATTAGAAAGAAATTGCTATACAGAATATTTCTACCACAGATAATATGAAATTTTAATCAAAGAATTTTAATTGAGTTAGGTAATTAAAATAATTGGTACCCTAATTAGTTGTTTATCTATAATTTTAATTTAAATAACATATTTTTTATATTCAACCATTTGTACAGAATTTATTAAATTAAATTAACCTGGTCACACTGTACTTCAATGATAAAACAACAAGGATAAGAAAAATATAATCAAAACAACGAAAACAAAAAAAAATACAAATAATAAAAAAAGAAAACAAAAAATTTAAGAAGATGAATAGACCTTTTAATACATGCCACGTAATATTGATATAGCGTGCTACGATGTCTGGATGACTGACTTTTTTTTTTTGTTTTTTTTAAGCTAATTGAAATATGAAGAAACGCACCACGGAAATCGATTTTGATATATTTCTTATTTCAGTTTTCTTTTTATTTATAGAATATAAAATACAATATTAGTATTTTTAACAAATCAAATTTCCCTCATTCTCTTATTGTATGATAAATCGCAACAGGTGATTATTTAGATTGTTATTTTAATTTGATATCATTTACAATTAAACACAACTTAATAAATATTAATCATATAATAAAAAAAAAAAAAAAAAAAATTAAGGACATAATGATAATTAATTTAATGTAGAATTTATTTATCTTATTATTTCAATCCCAATTAATTATATATTTTAGTTTTGTGATTATAAGAAAAATAGGGTGATTTTAAAAAGTATTGCACATAATATATAAGACTATAAAAATAATGACGTATGTTACAGTTAGTAATAAATAAAAAGTTGGACGTTATAATATCCGTTATGCCGTTATGTGAAATGTAAAAAATAAATAATGCAAAAAATAAAGGATGTAATTAAATTAATCTAAAATTATAGACATTAATTAAAAAATAATTATCAGTTTACCATGATTATCTGTTTGACTTTAACGAATATGAAGAAAAAAAAAGTTCTTCTAAATTTTTTCAATATAAAACAGGTACTCTGGAAGTTTCGCATACCCGTGATTCCTAAGAAAACTTTTCTATCTAATATTTATCACAGTTAATCTGACAGAAGGTAAGAAAAGAAATCACCTAAGGACTAAAATGAAATTACTTGGACACAAAGAGTCATATTTTAAAAGAGAACATAATATAATCAACATTTTTTTTGTATCTTTGCGTTAATTTTTCTACTGCTCTCTCCGTCCTATACAAGTCTGTTATCAAATATTATTTAAAATGATTTAAATTTCCGATTTGCGTAAAAAAAGTGGTTAGTCTTTTATGTAAGTGGTTGATATATTCTTTTTTTTTGGATTCTTAATAAACAATTCTAAATCACCCAACAAATCATTCGAGCTTATAATTAAAATTAATCAACTTATTCAAAGATTATCAAAAAACAAAAACAAAAAATGTTTTTCATCCGTTTCTATTTACAATCCAAATTTTTGTTTTGAGTTATTCAATTATTGTTTTTGTGTACACAACGAATATTATTTACTTTTCTTATATGAATTAAATATAAACATAATAATTGACAACCATTCCTAGTTTTCCTTTTCTTTTTTATTCTTTTATATCTCAGTCTGTCTTTCATTTTTTTAATTCACCATAAAATTCACCCGTATACAATAAAATATAAATACATTGCCTATAAGGCGAGAATTTGATAGATTTATTTTATATACATTTAATTGAAATAATCACGCCAATTAAATTATAAATATAAATAAAAGAGAAAGAATATATTATATAAAAGAAAGAGTTAGGAAGAATAAAAATGACACGAGAAATGAGATAGCAATATCCTATAAATAAACATGAATTAAAACATGTGTTTTTATGTTTTTCATCTTGTTTTTGGTTCTTTTTTTTCTGATTTTATGGAAAATTATAATTAATCGTCTGAATATCAAAAATAAAATTAAACAATATCAAAATGTCAGACAGACAAAGAAAGAGACAGAGAGAGAAGAGAAAAAAAGAGTTATAATAAAAAAAAAAATAATAATAAAATATAAACAAAACAATAAAAGAAGAATTAAATAAATTAAATTATATGGAAATTAATTTTATTGGATAATTATTTCGTATTTACAGTTATTAATTATTGTCACATCTAATTTTTAGGTTTTATAATTTATGTATGCATGTGTTTAATAATTTCGCTATTTATATATTTTTTTTTTTGTTTTATTTTTAAATAACGAATTTTTGATTAACTGGTTTTTAATTTTTTTTTTTTATTTCTAACAGTCAAATATAATAAACAAAGAGAAAATTAATGAAGTGATATTTATTTAATTTAAAAATAATTAATAATACATAAAAAAAATATATAACAAATAAATGGCCGATAGAGATACTCTCAACTATAGGATATCTTATAAATAATAACTAATATAACAAAATTTTAAAATTTACCTTTTAAAATAGCCGAAATATTTAAGTCACTGCTCGTTATATACCACCAGGCAATCTTGTAGAAAATTTTAAACGAAGTTTGAACGAAATACACCCGATAATAATGTTCGTAAAATAATATTTCTCTATTTTCTAAAATTCTTTTTCTTTTAGTTAATTTCTTTTAATTAAAAATATGCTTTTTTATTTTTTAGTCTAGTTAGTGCGCTTAAGCACTTTAATCGAAGTGGATGTGTAATTTTCAATTTCAGTAGAGTTTTTTGAGCATGCAAATGCAAAATTTGGATCTTATTTTTTAAATTCTCTCTCTACACGATTGCCTGTATATAACCAGCAGTGTCTAAGTCATTCTACAAATTCTATGAATAATTTAAAATTCTAAAATTTAAATATTTGATCCGTCAAAGTTCTTAAACGCTGAAGAGATGTATCAAAAAATAGCATTTATTTTAAACCAAATAACTAGTATTCAATACCTATTTACTTTAATATTTAATATCAAAGATATTGGAAAATAAAGATCTGCAACCAAAAATAGAAGTTTCTAGCTCTAAGCGTTTAAGATTTGGAAAAATGTTGTTTTCTCTATCGATAAACAGTAATAGGTATACATCAAATGCTTAATTGTAGAAATATATATTTGTTTAAATTTATAAGGTTTTAGAAATTTCCTTAAGTTTTTAAAGTTAATATACTGGAATAATTATAACTACTTACTGTATTTGAAGATATTTTTCTGATTTTAACGGGCTGTATCATCCTTAAGTCAGAAATTTTCGTCAAAATTAATATTTTAATGACATCTATAAATGTCAAAATCTTGATTGAATTATTATCAAAGACGGACAGAATATAACTAATAGCGAATTTTTCAAAAACAAACTTTAATGTATGCCCACTTAAAAAAGATAACTCGATGTTTTGATATCTCATTGAGCATAAAATATCTACCATTATATATTTTAAATTAAAAGTTAAAGTTAAAAACATTAAAAAAAAAAAAAAATTTATAAATTAAATTAAAAATTTTTTTTTTTTATCATTTTTAGCACATTTCCAAAAAAATTTTGAAAAAATGAGCTTATTAGTTTCACTCTGTCCGTCCGTCCGTCCGTCCGTCTGTTTACAAAACTTCTACACCGTTAAAGATAGAGAAAAAAAATTTTAACCATAGGTAGGTTTCATAAAAAAAATAATTTTGTGGAACAACTTTTTCATGTAGCCCCCCCCATTACGGAGCTACAGCCCCTCAAACTTTGAAAAAGCCCTATTTTTAAATGCATATATCTTATGTTCTGCTTAAGATTTTTTCAATCTGAAAACATCATTCGACAGGTATTTCTTTTATCTTTATAAATTAATATCAAAATTATACAATTTTTTTAAATTTAGTATTTAAATTTACCGTTATGTGAAAACCAAATTTTGCATGATTTTTCTACTTTCATAACTCCGGCACGCTTCTAGATAGAAGCTTGAAATTTTGAGGCAAGAAAGAACTTCTAGAATTAGTATAAGTTTGCTCAGAAAATTTTTTTGGACCACCCCCTGTTTATGAGCTATTAGGGCTTAAAAATTGAAAATTTGCTATTTTTAAACACCTGTAACTTAGGAACCTGTACACATTTTACTTCTGCAAGATATAAAAATTAAAGCTACAATAATATATTTTTATGTGTGTTAAAGGTTTATTTTAATTGTAAAGGGTTCCAAAGTTGCAGCTCTTCAAAATTGCGAAAAAGCCCCATTTTCAGATGTATATATCTCGGGCTCTGCATAATAATTTTGCAATCTAAAACCGCCAGAAGATCGAAAATTTTATTATCTATATAAAAAAATATCAAAATTATGTAATATTTTGTAATTTACTATTTAAATTTACCGTTAGGTGAAAACCACATTTTGCATGAAATTTCTTTTTTCATAACTCCGGCACCCCTTTGGATAGAAAGCTGAAATTTTGAGACAAGAAAGAACTTTTAGAATTAGTATAAGTTTCCTCAGAAAATTTTTTTGTAACACCCCCTCTTTAAGAGTTATTACGCCTTAAAAATTGAAAATTTGCTATTTTTAGACACCTGTAACTTAGGCACCTGTAAAAAATTTTCTTCGGCAAGACATGAAAATTAAAGGTTTAATAATATATTTTTACGTGTGTTAACGGCTTTTCTTAGTAATATAGGATTCCGGACTTATAGCCCCTCAAAATTTCAAAAATGTCCTATTTTCACATTTTTTCTTATTACATGAAATTTTCAAATTTTTGTCCAAGTCACACTTCTAAACAGTTTGTATTGAGTTTTGGAAATGTGCGCTTTTAAAAACCGTTGGTTTACATTCTACCTTGTTTGTTTTTAATTTAAATAAATTAAAAATTTTTCTACCTTATTGTTTTCAGTTGTTTATCAAATGAGTGTTACTTAGATACAAAATACGTATCAACATAGTGTCCATAATTATGCCTGAAAAGGCTATTTTATATTTTAAAGATATAAAATGTAGGAAAATATGTTTCGTACAAAATACAATACTACCGTAATTCTTCAGTAAGCAAGTAGTATTGATATGCTTAGACAATTCCTAATTTCACTATTTATAAGAAAATTTCAGAAAAAAATCTGTAAAAACTCAAATATATCAGATATATTTGTACTTATTTTTAATATAATGGACAATTTTAGGATGCAAAAATACGTACTGATATCAATTTAAAAATATTATGTGCCTATTCATTTTTAAATATTACTCAACAACGATTAAGTTTTTTTTCGAATTTCCTTAATTTGAAATGAGACTATCCTTAAATTGAATTATAACAGTTTATGGCTTTCTGATAGATAGATATAAACATATATCGCTAACAATTAAATACAATACAGTCTATCTATTTCAAAAAGATTTTATTTTTCTTAATATCATTGTCAGATTATCTACTTGGAAGCTTAAATACTTGTTTAACTTTGTATAAATTAAACTTAAAAAAAACAAGGTAGAATGTAAACCAACGGTTTTTAAAAGCAGACTTTTTCAAAGGACAATACAAAATGTTTAGAATTGTGACTAGCACAAAAATTTGAAAATATCATGTAATAAGAAAAAATATGAAAATAGGACTTCTATGGAATTTTGAGGTGCTGTAATTCCGGTGCTGTCACCCTATATAACTAAGAAAAACCCTTAACACATGTAAAAATATATTACTGGAGCTTTAATTTTTAGGTCTTGTCGAAGAAAAACTTGTACAAGTGCTTAACTTACAGGTGCCTAAAAATTGCAAATTTTCATTTTTTTGAGCCCTAACAGCTCTTTTGGCACAAAAAAAAATTTTAAGGAAGCTTATACTAATTCTAAAAGTTCACTCTTATATCAAAATTTCGGGTTCCTATCTAAATAGCTGCCGGAGTTAGGAAAA
Organism: Poecilobothrus nobilitatus; assembly: GCA_947095535.1. Taxonomy (NCBI): domain Eukaryota; kingdom Metazoa; phylum Arthropoda; class Insecta; order Diptera; family Dolichopodidae; genus Poecilobothrus; species Poecilobothrus nobilitatus. The sequence goes on along the minus strand of OX352772.1, from coordinate 314,631,841 downwards.
ATGAAATTTAATGCAAAATGTAGTTTTCACATAACGGCAAATTTAAATACTAAATTTAAAAAAATTGTATAATTTTGATATTAATTTACAAAGATGAAAAAGGTACCTATTGAATGACGTTTTCAGATTTAAAAAATGTAAGCAGAATATGAGATATACACATTTACAAATAGGTCTTTTTCAAAGTTTGAGGAGTTGTAGCTCCGTAATGGATGGGGCTATATGAAAAAGTTGTTCCACAAAATTAATTATTTTTATGAGACCTACCCATGGTTAAAATTTTTCTCTATCTTTAACGGTTTAGAAGTTTTGTAAACAGACGGACGGATAGACGGGCGGATGCACGGACGGTCAGAGTGATCCTAATAAGCACATTTTTTCAAAAGTTTTTTGGAATTGTGCTAAAAAGACATTTTATAAAATAAAATTTTATAGTTGCTTGTTAAAAAAAATTTTTTAAAAAAATATAAATAAATAACATTTTTTTTTTTTATGTTTTTATATGAATAATTAAAAATAATAATTATAACAATAATATACAGTCAAAACTCAAGGAAGACGACATAGAAACCTTTTGCAAGGAATTAAGTTATATGAGATATTAACATTATCAGATAAAATAATCAATATCAAATTTAACAATGACTAGAATATTCATCTTCTATTAAAATTCTTTGTAAACTTACTGAAATGAAATAATCCATATATCATGCTTCCATGCAACCATTTTCCAATGGTTTGTACTCATGTTGGATATTTTGACGAAATGTTTATTACTTTTTGTAGTGGTACCGGTAACAATACTACTGTTAAAGTCATGTCTCTACTAATAGCACTAGCTAATATACTCGAGCAAGGATAGGGTTGACACCTTGGGGCCTGTTTGGAGTTATAAAAGACAGCTTATTTACCGAAATAAACCTCCACCCCTCCTCCCCGCCAATCCAATATATTATGGAACAGTATATTCCGATGGATATATAACTGTACAGATCTGTTCTATTACTAGATTTCTAATATGTTTCTAGATAACAAGTAACCTTTAGTTAAAATTAAACTTCTTGGAGGAAATCGGGATCTGCAGGTGACCCTTCGTTCCCGGCTATTCATGCCAAAAAAAGAGGAACAAATAAAAATATTATATATGAAAGAACTTTTTAAGAATCAAAAAAATAATTTCAAAATTGAAAAAGACTTTTATTAAATTAGTAACAGGACGAAATTCATAAATTATAGTAATTTGCATTTAAAATGGATAATTGAATTATTAATTCGCATAAAAAAAAAATAACAGTCCTTATTTAATTCTCTTTAAAGTGGTAAAATGGTAAAAACAAACTAATTAAAATATATAAATTGAAATTATTCAATTTGAAGTCAAAAATTATTTTAATATTTTTTCCAACTTTATCTTTAGATATAAATTAACAAAAGAATAAATAATGGCTGTAAAATAAATCAAATTATAAAAAAATCCATTCAAGGTCAATTAAAATATATGTATATGTTCATATAAAATGTTTATTTTTCATAAACTTCTTAAGTGTTATATTATAATCTCAATTATAAGATTATAGGTTAAAAGGCTATTTTTATATATTCAACATGAATTAAATACCCTTCAAATATTTATAATACAAATGAAACTTAAATTCTTTAATAAAACATTTCATTTATACCACATGGAAAACCTTAAATTTTACCCACTTTTAAACATAAAAACACAAAATCTTTAAAGAAGTTTAATTTAATTTTATTTTTTGTTGTTTTTGTTGTTTTTGTTGTTGTTTGTTTTTTAAACATATACTTTAACTTATAATATTATAACACCCAATATATTTACTTTTATAATATCCTTCAAAATCACAACAACAATAACAACAACAACAAAAATAAAATAAATGAAAATAGTAACAAAAGAAAAACCCCAAAATATCAATAGATTTATTTCCTATAGAATATTGTGTTTTTATTTTTTGTTTGCTTTTTTTTTGCTGTTTTTTTTTTTTGATGTTTTTTTTTTATATTAACCTCAAAACGAATTAATTTTGCTTTTCATTTTTCTTTATTCTGTTTTTTTTTATTCCTTTTCTAATGGTAAAATTGAATGTAGAAAAAAAGAGACAGAAACAAAAAAAGACTAAAATGAAATAAAATTAAATTAAATATAAATAGAAATTCAAAGAAATTCAAAAGCAAAAAAAAAAAAACAAAAAAAAAAAACCGAAATAAATAAAATATAAATTTTTCTTACGTCATATCCTTGTATAAAAACATATAAACGTATATAAATGTGCATACATTGTTCATTTAAGAAAAGAAAATTCTAAATCGAATTTACAAAATAATGCAAAATATATCAAAATACACTTTTAAACAAATGATTTGTTTAAAGTAATTTTCAGATGTACTTAGCAATACAAAAAATATGTGAATGTATTAAATACCAAAAATACTGTATAACAGTTCATGATCTTTGATTTTTAACATTTCATAAAAAAAAATGACAAAAGCTTCTATATTCTTCAGGTTCACCTAAACATTTTTATTTTGCCGAAGAGTATAAAGAAGGATAATACAGGTTTATTGTAAATATGTGATAACGATCAGATTACATTATAATTGTAGGATTCAAAGTGCACTTTTAACAAATATAATTTAATTAGATATAATTTAATTTTCTACACCAAAAGATAGATTTTCAAAACTATATGGAGTGAAACCATACTTTCCTATTTGGCCAATAAAATAGATTGATAACCCTTAACTTCCGATGCAGTTAATTGGCTAGGGAAAGATAAATCAGATATACGAAACTTTTAAGTTGAGAAGAATGATTGTATGGAAACGTATTATTATTACTATTTTGCTATCTACCGCCTATTATTATTACTATTTTACTAAACTCGCCGTAGTTTTACTAAAAGTGCCGAAATCATATTTAGTTAGACAATAAGCGGTAGTACATAATATCTTCCTGCATTTGGTAACGACTGTATAATCTGAACACTAGCAACTATAATTATTTTCAAATTGATTAATCGATTCAACTTACATTGATTTAATCGAGACAATTGAATGACAATATCATTACACAAAATTACGAAACAGACATTCTATACTCATAATGCATATTTTTTTTTATAATGGGGCTTATGATGAAAAACGCAGGAAAAACGCATTGTTCGAAAAAGAATACTCACTTCCAGTCTATTTCGGTATGATTGAAAACGTACCTAATTAAATTTCAATTCGAGATTTTTCAAAATTAAATGACAGTTATCAAAAACAATTTTTAGTATAATATAAACGTCAAGTTATAAAGCAGTTAAAAAAATATAAAATATAAAACTTAAAATTTTATGACTGGCTTTTAGAATTAAAAATAGAAATAAAGTTTTTTTGGGCAAATATCACTTTTAAATATTCAATTTAAAGTATTTAGTAATAAAAAATTTGTATTTTGTTGATTTTAAGTTAAAAAAGTTTATAATAAATAAGAATTTTTTAATTGCAATTGATTTTAAAACGTGATTATAGTTCCTTTCCAAAATGAAGTTTCACTTAAAGGATTAGAATTAACATTTCCTACCATTTTCTTTTACCCTTTTTTCAAATTCAGTGTATTTGTCCTATTTTGTTATTTTTCTCTTAATCACAAACAAAAGGTAAAACATCAGAAAAGTTAAATTAAAAAACTTACATTTTTCATTTTGTTTACTTAAAAGACTTAAAATAAATGAAAAACTTACATTATGTTTTTTAATTTTTTTAAAATCGCAAAAACATTCACGTTTTGAATCATACAAATAAATAATTTCGAAAAAAACGTTTCCCGCGCATTTTCAATTATACGATAATATAGTTAATTTGACATTTCGGTAGCGTTTACGTTTTCAGTACGTTTTCAAAGTCCCAATAACAGGTGTAGCACAAAATTAAAATTCATTAACATTGAAAAATTTATACATGAAAATGAAAAACCTAAATATTTTCATGTTTTTCTTAAAACTTACATTTTTTTGGTTATCCCTATTTGTCATACAAGGAAAAATATTTATACATTTTCTGTATAGGTATATATTATAAAAAAAATATATATATACATATATATATAAATTTCACCTGAATTGATATGAACCAAAAATTGAAGCTCTTCCTCTTTCCTTAGATATATATACATAGACAGAAATGTATATATACAATATCCTTTGAATTATTTATAAGAATCATATTATATTATTATGTTTTCTCTTTCGTTCCCTTTTACATTATAATATACTTTTAACAATGCATACATTCCATATAAAAAAAAAAGCTGACACAATAAGAAAAAAGTACAAAATGTGAATCCATTTCGAGAATTTTTAATAAAACAAACGAAAAATAAGAAAAAAAATGAAGAAAAATTATAAAACCCTAAAGTAAAATCGAACAAAAATGTCCCAAAATGAAAACCTCAGCATCTTAAAATATTCGTGTCTTTTCACAAGCAAAATTTTTAAAAAACAATACAAAAAAAAAAAAAAAGAAGAAAAAAAAGAAAATTTAATATTTAAAAGTGATGTGTGCCCAAAAAACAGATAGAAATCAAAAAGGTATGAGATTAGGTTTTTAAACCAACCAGATTCCAACCAACCAAATCAGATAAAGTAGAGATAATAAAAGAAAAATTCAAAGTTAACTGTTAATCTTTTAGTTTTTCAATAATGATCAAAATCATAAATACCATAATAACTACTTTTTTAATAATTTTCTTTTTTCTATTCATTTAGAATATCAAAAATTTCCATTGTTAGTTTTCCTTCTCATACACAATAATTATAAAAGATGTAACGTTTAAGATATAACTCATATAATGTGTCTTAAAATATTAATGAACCCTTTAATATAAAATTATTATTAATAATAATAAAATAATAAAAAAAAAAAAAAAAAAATTTTTATTAAAAAAGTTTTTTTATTGCTTTCTTGAATTATTTACTAAGAATTAATGGGATTATATCAAAATATTAAAATATTATTAAATTATAAGTCATTATTATTTTATTATTATTTTTTTTTTTTGTTTGTAATACCTATTAAATCAAAAAAATTGAATTTGTAAAAGGTGAGAAAATTTTAATTAAATTTAGTTTTTTTTTTTTGATTACTTTTTAGTATACACTTTTCATTTTTTTTTTTGTAAATTATGGCTTCGTAAAATAACGCCCAATGAAATAAAGTTCCAAAATTTGGTGTCTTTGTTCATAATGATTTAAGATCATAATGAGACATGAATATTTTCAGATGTTGAGTTTTTCATTTTAGTGTCATTTTAGTTCGATTTTACTTTTGGGTAAAATAATTTTTCTACTCTTTTTTCTTATTTTAGTGTGTTCTGTTAAAAATTCTCGGAATGCATTCACATTTTGTATTTTCTTATAGTATCAGCTTTTTAGCACATTTCAAAAAAAAAAATATTGAAAAAATGTGTCTATTAGTTTCACTCTGTCCTCCGTCCGTCCGTTCGTCTGTTTACAAAACTTCTACTACGTTAGAAATAGGGAAAAAAAATTTCAACCATGGGTAGGTCTCATAAAAACGTTAATGTTGTAGAACAAGATTTTCATGTAGCTCAATCTATTACGAAAAAACAGCCCCTCAATTTGCTACTTTTACACATTTAACTTAGGCACCTGTACAATTTTTTTTAAAATAAAAGGCAAAAATTAAAACTTAAACTTTATAATTTTACATGTTGTAATCGTTTTTCTTACTTATGTAGAGTTCCCTAAAAATTTAAGAAAGTGTCTCTTTATTTTTAACATTTTACTTATTTGAAATTTTGGTGCAAAGTCATAATTCCAGCAGTTTGTATTGTCTTTCGAAAATGCGTGCCTTTAAAAACCCTTGGTTTACGTTCTATCTTGTTTATAAATAATACCCAAATTTAAGGTCTTAATTCATTAGAAATAAACTTCAATGTTTTATACAAATTTTAGGGCTTTATTTAATTTTTCTTTGGGATGTTATTTTGCGGAGCCGTAAATTAATACGTGAAATTTATTCGTAATTTTAATAAAATTTATTATTAATATTTTGTAATATTTTAATAAAAAAAACTTTACGGAAAAATTTCGAAGAATTTATTAGATAACGTTTTTTGAATAATTTTAATAAAATATAAAAAAAAACTTTAATCGTTTGTAATTAAATGGGGAAAAAATCTTTTAATTCCCATTTGGAAATCAAAAATAATTTTCATTTTATGAGAAAATTAAACCCGAAGTTAAAATTTGATTCATAAGAGACTTGAAAAGTGAAAAAAAAAAACGTAAAAGTTAAAATGTATTAAATTCCTAAGCTTGATATATAAGAGACTTGAAACAAGGCAGAATACAAAACCAAAGACTTCTAAAGGCGCACATTTTTTTAAAACACAATAGAAACAATTTAGAATGTTAAGATTTGCATAAAAATTTCTAATTTTTCTTATGAATTTTATATGAAAGGAAAAATTGTGAAAAATCAAAAACTATAATATTGGGGCTTTAATTTTTGCATTTTACTTTGAAAAAATGTGTACAGGTGTCTAAGTTACGGGTGTCTATTAATAAGAAATTTTCAAATTTTAACTTCTAGTAGTTCTTAAAGAGGGGTTGGTACAAAAAAACCATCCGTTGGTAGAAAAGCAACTTATACTAGTTCTGAAAGATCTTTATTTTCTCCATATTTCATTGTTCTATCTAGAAGCGTTAATGAGGACATGAAGGAAGCAAAATATTGTTTTCACATAACGGTAAATTTTAAATTAAATTACAAAAAAATGTAAAACTTACAAAAAAATTAATGTCAATTAAGAAATTGGGCCACATCCGTGAGGAAAAGGGCCCTCTATTTTTTTATTGAAATTAAAATAAAATAAAATAATATAAAATAAAAACAAAATAATTTATAACGGTAAAAAAAATATGTGCTGGCATTTCAAAATTGACAAACACATTTGAAAAAAACCTAACACAGATACCAAATAAGCCAAATGCTAAACATCCCATTCATTAGAACGCAGAAACACCTAAATATATAGTCTATTACCATCAGCTATAAGGATATATAACAGATTGCCAAAGGGCGTTCAAAATTGTAGCAATATAAAAACATTCACTGCTAAAGCTAAAAACTACATTCAAAATAGTTTAACCAGTTTAACTCTACTGCAGCTATTGAAGTACAACATCCTCGGAAACTCTTTTATTAGCATTCACCAATATGAACGCAGCGTATTTTCACAGGACAAAACATAGCCAAAGAAACAAATGCGTGTCTAAGATAAATATCAATTTTATAAACAAACTTCATTCCGACACCAGTCAAACAATGCAAACGCAAAAAAAAAAGAAAAGTTAAAATGTACTAAATTCACTGAATAGAACTGAATTATTTTAACCGTATCAAACAGAAAAAGCCAAAACAAAACGGAAAAGTTAATTTAATTTAATTTTTGACGTTTTGGTAATGTGTTAACAAAGAAAAAAAAAGGAACAGGCACAAGAAACTTCATAAATTTTATTAGAGATAAATTAATTTAATAAATAATACTAAATTAATATTTTTGGGGTATTTAAGACGTATATATATTATTAGAAGCAGTTATAAAATTCCTTGATGGAAAAATTAAGACTAGATCATATTTGGAGAATTTAAAAAATACAAAGAAAAATTAGATTAAATAAAAATTCATTTCTGAAGCAACTTTTACTAATTTTAAAACATCTTACTTCTTCCAAAATAAATTTATACCTTCCTTCAATTGTTTGAGAGATTAAGGACAAGCATTTATAAAAATTCTTTAGGCAACCAGCGGATGGGACTAGAAAATAATTTGTTCAACAATATTATTAATTTTTTTTAAGACACGTCGTAATATTTCATTACTTCATCCTAAACGGTCTAAACTTTACTTAAAACATTATTTAAAATATGACCGTACTTAAGAATACCGTAGTTATATTATGTAGTTCCAATAAAAAATTTAAAATTTTACTCAAAAATTCTGAAAAACCTAAGATATTCTAAATATAATAAGCCCCCATAAGACATTTATAAGATCTTTATGACATTATTTTTATTTTTACAATTCTTGATTCAAAATATCAAAAAATTATATATCAAAAAATCGTATCAAAAAAATTTTTTTAACACTTAAAAAAATAGTGTGTAATAAGGACCCCCTAAATTTTTTTTTTTTAATTTATTTAACTCCTATTTGCAATTTACAATATAAATATTTAACTTTTTAACTATTTTTTTCTCACTACATATATTTAATTTGTTACGATATTTTAATAATAATTTCTTAACAAACCAGCAACTTATACCAAAAAGTTAACTATTCAATTTAAATTTTTCAATTTAGTCAATAACATCTTTAACTTTTGATTTTTTTGCATTTTCTTAACTAAAATATTAAAAAAAAAAACCTTCATATTTATATTAGGAAAAAAAAAAAACAATTTTTGTTCACAAGCCTATCAAATTTTATTTGTAAAACTTTAGATTTCTTACCATATTGCACCAAATATCAAAACCATAAAATCTAAAATTTTAAATCAATAAAATGTTGATTATACAATAAATTTAAAGTACGAGGTAATATTGTAAAATTTTTAAAAACAAATACAGATTGAGTTTCCACAAAATTTTCTACCATGTTCTACCAAAGCTTGTAAATCTTTTCACTTTTATTTGATTTAATTGATTTCATATTATAAGAAGCGTATCAAAAAATTCGAATTCCTTACTTATACAGGGTTTTCCAATTTGAGCGAAATGATCTCTTTTCAAAAAAAACACACTAATTGTTAAGGAAATTCAAATGTTTTTTATTTAATATGAAGTACAATCGATACAATTCAGTTCTGAATAAAACGTTATTCAAATGACCTACAAGACTTCTTTTGCAGGAACGAATTCGATGAACCCAATTTTCCAGCACTTTTCCCACTAAATCAAGTCGTATGTTATGAATAGCACTTTCAATATTGACTTCTAAAGCTTGAAGAGAGTATGGTTTATTGCAAAGAAATAGTCTAATAGTGTTAAATCACAACTTCTTGGAGACCATTCAATGTCACAATTTCTTGAAATAATCGAATCTCCAAACTTTTGTAGCAATAATACGGTTGTTGCACGTGCTGTGTGACAAGTAGCGCTGCCTTGTTCGAACCAGATGTTGTCAAGATCAACTTCTTCCAACTTCGGCCATAAAAAGTTGATTGTCATCGATCTATACCGCTCTCCATTGACAGTAACGGTGTTACCAGCGTCATTTCGAAAGAGGTACGGACCGATGATTCCACCAGACCAAAAACTACATCAAACTGTCAATTTAGGTGGATGTAATGGTTGTTCATGAATAATTTGTGGATTTTCTTCGCACCAGAATGTTGCATAGTTGGACGTTTATTACGAGCATAAAATGGCAAAACCGCATGAAAAGTTGCAATTATTGGAGAACGATTATTTTGATAATAAAATTGAATAATTTGTAAACGTTGTTCCGGCGTATATCTCTCCACGATGAAATTGTAAACATTACTCAGTACAATGAAAAAAAAAAGACAGATCATGACATACTACAAATGACCGAAACGTCACTTAGAAATCATATCACTCGAATTGGAAAACCCTATACATATAAAAATTTTCATGTTACATAATAACTAATCTTTGTTTGTAATGAATTACGGGTTCCCTGAGGTCCCTTAATAACTTTTATCAAATTAACAAAATTCCTTCTTTCTTTCTTTCTCATTGTTTAATATTCAATATACATTTTTTTTTGCATATGAAGGTTCAGAAGGATTTTCAAATTTTTTAATTTAAAAATTTTAATAATATACCGAATTATTATCTTCTCGAACTATGAAAAATTATTTTAATTCTTGGAAAATTCTTGATATAAATAATGAGCTTTTAATCATAATTTTATTTTTGGTTGTTTCTTTTAAAAATAGGTTATATCCTTTCGTACTTCAACACTACTGGACTTTTCAATGGACACGTAGTATTAAATTACCTAGAGATTTAAAATGGAATTATGAAAACTTCATTAAATAGTAAAGGTTTTACGGAAATTTTTCGATCAATTTTATACACAATTCAAATTTTATTCACAATTGATTTTTTTTTTTTAATTTTCTTTAAGTATAAAAATAATTAAAAGTTCAAACTAGTAGTTTTCTAGTCAATTCAACACTATATATCTACTAAAGAGTCCAGTAGTTTTGAAGATCGAAACATCCCTAAATAAAATTGGTTACCAGTGCATTTTTATAAAAGATACAACTATACATATTTTGGTGGTTCAATTAAAATTTGATCTTAAAATTTTCGCCTAACCTATTTTAATTGAAATATATAAGTTTTTAATAGAAATTATAACCGTGAACGTATAATTAACAGAATCAAATTTTCTCATTTTTCTATTCTCAAAATTTTATAATCATACCTGGTTCGTTAAAAAGTAAAAAAACAAAATCAAAACGCAACTTAAATTTTAAGAATCGAAAAATAAAATAAAAAATGTAAGAAATTTTTATTCTACCGAAGAAAAACTTTACTCCTTTACAGTATTCTCAATTTCTAATAAGTTGATTTTCCAAAATTTTAAAGTAGAAAAAACTTTTAAAGTTTATCATAACTGTAAATCAGAGAAAAAAAAGAAATGTAAAAACTACTATGTACCTAGTTCTCTAATTTTATTATAACTTAAAACTTTTTTCAATCATTATTTCACTATATTTATTAAATTCGAAGTGGAAAACTTGAGAATTTTGTTTTTATTTTGTTTTCTTATTCAAATATTATTTATTTAAAAATATTTTTTATTTATTTATATCCATTTATTTATTTTTTTTTTTTGCAGAAAATTTTCAACAATCAACAACAACAGTAACAGTAACAGTTAAAGAATGTTCAAATAAATAAAAATATAAAAATAAAAAAAATAAAAAAATATTTACAGTTAAAATTTTCACATCATGGGAAATTATGCAGTCAATTAAATAAATTACATTTAACCGCTAACCAACCATTTTTGGTCCAACAAAGTAATTTAAATCATTCACCTTTAACTGTTGAGACAATATGCTGTATCGTGTATAGAAGTAAACGGTGCCAGGATCGGAATAAGAAGAAATTAAACTTTTGCGCAATGAATAATAATAATTGTTAGGAAGAAGAAAAAGGCAATAATTTTTTTTGTTATATTATGTTGATACAAATTGAGTTAAAATGTGTGTAATATTTAAATTTCTATTCAATAAATCAAATTTTTAAAAATAAATAAGTTTAAATAATAAGATAATTTAGTTTTAATTAACAGGTTAAATTGAGAACCTTGCACTTAAATTTCATTAAAAATGACAAATTTTTCTTCTCACCCATTTTTATTTAATATATAAAAATTTAATAATTTATTTTTTCTTTCACTGTGTTTTTGTTTTTTTTTTTTTTGTTAAAAACTTTCTTATCAATTTCCACGTTTTTACAATAGGTACTTATGCAATGTAATGCATTTGCGCTTTATTTGTTTAACTTCCTATATTTGACGCTTGCTGCAGTTATTAAATATTATTATTACAACTACATTTAGTTAATCACTGCTTAAGATATTTTTTCCTTACCATTCCTATAAAGAGTATAGGAAATCCACTAAGTCATTTTTTATTCTTTATTTAAGAATCATTAGTTTAACGAAGATTTTGATTAGTCGGATGCATAACTAATGTAAAAGTCTATAAAATGCGTTAATTTATTTTTATTTATGCACCATTTATCAAGCCATCATATACAAGAATTATTTTACTTTGTTATATATTATGGATAAGATAAATAGGATATTCTTTTTTAATAATCTATATTATGCAGCCAGTATTTGAATCCTGAGCCTTTCGACTATTGGCTGGATTCCTGCTTAATAAAAACATTTTTTAGAATCGATTATTGATGAAAGCTATTGACTTGGTTTATTGTTTTATCATTCTCGAGCCTTACTATGCTGTTTAATATTGTGATTATTACTTTATTATGAAGAAATTACATACTTTTAATTGATAGCACAGTTCTTTAGCTTGTTTCGCTTTAGAACAATATTTAAATATCACTATAATGTTCGATATAGTGCAGAGGATTACTTAGATATTTTCTATCCAAAATCTTTTAGTCATATTTCATAAATTTGACTACCAGATCACCTAATATGCTCCAGTAGAATATGTAAAGGTGTATAAAAAGTCTTAAACCCTTCTACTAAAACATCCCCATATAAAAATATTACAAATTTTAAATTGTTATTGGATAAAAATTATAATGAAAAAAACACTAGGAAATTTTCAATTTAACGGCATCCCGTAAAGAGAACAAAAAAATCAAAAATTTAAATTTTTTTCTTTTCTTTAACAACGGAGAAAAAATATTTTGAATACCTAGAATTTAAATAATTTGTAGAGAAATCCCGGTATTAAAAGTAACTTTACAAACAACAAAATCAAAACAAATATAATAAAATAAAAGAATAATAAAAGAAAAACAAATAAGAGAACGGTAAATTTTTTTTTTCACGAATTTTGCGATTTTCATTGTTGCAAAATTGGTTTTGGTTTTGGGCGATTTTTGAAAATTTTTAAACTGTTTTACTTTTCCAATTTTTTTTTTTTTTTTTGTTGGTGGCCAAATCGTAATTTTTTAATATAATAATGTAAAACAAATAAAAATCCAACATAATAATTTGTTAAATTTTCCATTTTCTCTTTCTCCCAATTTTTTTTTTTTATTTTTTATTTTTTTCTTTTTTTGTTTTCCTGTTTCGGAGTTTTTTTTGTATCACTTGATTTTTCTTCTATTATAAACTCCTTAACTCCCAAAATCTCAATAGAGAAATATTTATTAAGCACAAAGAAACCTTCTTGCTTCAACATTGTAAGCAATAAGTTACTCGTCATTAATTGATATAAACCAATACTGAAATACTGAAGCTTACTCCCCAACTTAATAATAAATTTTTTCAGACACTTGCTCTATTTCACTTTACCAACTGAATATAGATAGAGTATTTGTCGCCGATAAAGCTGAGTAGCTGAGTAAAACTTTCCAGCCGATAAACTTAAGTATAGACGACTTGTTATGTCATCGATCGCAAAGCTTTAATTATTTATAAGTTTATACCTATGTAGTTTATATATTTTTGTGACCAAATAAAACACTGATCTATTCTTTGATTAATATTTTAACGGTATAAAAAACAGTTAAAGAATATTCTCGATTAATTGAATGAGGTTTTATTTAATATCCTGTAGAATTTTAAAGAATATTATGAGTTATTTTAAAGAATTTGAGTCGCTTCTGTTAAAATTATGTTTATTAGACGATGAATTTCATTACTGACATTGCCAGCTGTCAACAGTTTTATAAATTTCAAAACACAATAATTAACGGTTCATGTTCCTTAATAATTTCTTTGAATTTTTAAACTTAATGAAGCCGTGGAACTTACTTATCTTAGTATCTTACGAATACTTACTAAATAAAGTGTTATTGGAAGGGAATGTGTTAAATAAGTATAATAATGAAATTAACAGTTAAAAATGAAAAGAGATGAAAATATATTCAAATAATAAATTAAATTGAATTATACTGCGAGAAAATAAAAAAAGAAAATCCATAATATATAGAAAATAACACGGGAAAGAGAAAGCAAATTTACTACAATTTATTTTATTTATGTTTTAATTTCCGTGAATTTTTCCACTGTTTTCGACATTTTTTTTTTTTTCTTCTTTCTGGATTTCTTTCTTATACTCCAAATATATATATATATATATTTTTGTAAATAGAATTGGTTATCGTTATGTTTTAATATTTTAGTTTTATTTACAATTCAAAAAGAAGAGAGAAAAAAAAAACTTAAAGAGAAAAGAGTAAAGTAAATTTGATAGATTTGTTAGAAGGAAGGAATAAAAGAAATAATATTTTTAATTTGGATTATTATTAAATTTTTTTTTTAGAATTTAAGTAATATTTAAACTATTTCGTCTTTGTCTTTTTAGCACATTTTTTGAAAATATTTGCTTATTTGTTTCCCTCTGTCATATATTATTGTTAATAGCTTTTCTTAATTATATAGGGTTACCTTAAAATTGAAGAAAGTATCTCTTGATTTTACACTAATTTTTCTTGCATGCAAAATTCTTGTAAGAAGTTTACAATTTTTACTAAAAACTCTTTAGTTTTTGTAATATCAAATTTATTCTTTTGCGAATATTTTAACTTCATAAAAATTCCAAAATTAGCATTGTACATAAAATACAACTATCTCATGTTAAAAATTACAATCTAGGAGACGTTGATCTGCAAATATCTGAAGAATATGAAAGTATGGCAACTGTCATAAATTAGTAATAGAACGAAATTTCAGATCATTGAAGGAGTTATCAAGTCAGTTTCCCTGTGCAATCTATAAAATACAAAGTTTTTAAATATCCGTGGATTACATATAGAATATTTGGATACCAGTGAATATCTCAAATATATATCTCCCGAATTTAACAAATCAACATCCAATATAACTGGTCAAATCGAAAAAAAACTATATTATCTAATTTAGCCAGGCACTAAATAAAGTTGCCAATTCGACAATAAAAACAACCGTCAAATGGGATCCACAAGTTAAAAGGTTTATACCAGAAGGTCTAAAATTACCTGGAGAAAACAATAAAAGAAAATCTCAAATCATTAAAGAAAATTGAAAAAGCAGAAAAAACTTGTCTACAAATAGACAAACGATAAAATGGAATAAGATGCATATAATAGGCTTTATCAAAACCATATATGTTCCCTAGAACAATAGCAACGAACAAACAAAATAAAAGTGATCTAAAATGTTAAGTGTTTTTTTCGTGACATTTTTTTGTGGAATTTATTCTAAAAACTGGTGAACTGATGAACTAATAAACAAAAAAAACTAGTTTAACTCTTATTAACCGATTTAATTTCTTATTTTTATTTTAACGTTTTCTATTAACACTACATCTTTCTCAAATTTCGAACTCAATATTAGGCCTTGTTATTAAATTTAATCAAAAAGAAAACAAAAAAAGAAGAAAATTCGTTTTTCCTATATAATCGTATAAAAACATGTAAATTTTTTATTATTTGCAAAATTAATTTTATATGTTATGTTTGTTATGTTTATTATATAAAAATATTTAAATTTACAGTTATTTTATTTGTTTTATTCATTATTTAAATTTTACTTTGTGTTGCTTTTAAATTTTCAAATTTTCTTAATACCTTCAGGCATTTTTTTTTTCTTTTAACTTTTATAACAAAAAAAAAAAAACCTATATCCGAAATTCAACTAAACTATCACAATCAACCAAAAAGACCAAAAAGAAGTAAAATAACTAAAACAAAGGATACAAAATCCTTGTAATAACTTTTCTTTTTAGTGGTTACTAATGGTTACGACATTCAATATACAAGCATATTACATATATACCTATAAAGGTTTAGTAAATTTTTTTTTATAAATATTTTTCTCCTTCGATTCTTAACTTTAGAACTTTGTCCTATTTTAAAACATTTTTTTTTTTTTTTTTTTTTGTTATAAAACGAATTGTTTTATTTTAAAAATTTAAAAACAAAAAATTAAAGTATTAATATATTTTTAAATTACCTTTCAGTTTATACGTTTTTGAAACATAGTTTGTGGAAATCCTTAACAAAGACTAAAAAATAACAAGAAAACAAATAAGTTGTACGTATATTTATAATTGAAATAAGGATATAGCAGAAATAATTTTTATAAAAATCAATATTTTAGCTAAACACTCTTATTACAACCATAGAACATTTATTTTAAAATATAATGAAGGAATTATCTGTTATACATTGATTCATTTTAATAAAGGTACAGACTATTCACTACAGACTTCTAAAGAGATTACTTCTTCCTTTTAATTTTGAAAAAAAAAAAAAATATTTAATTTTAATTTTTTTTTTTCAAATTTTATATAATTAAATTTTAAAAAAGCCTATAAAGTATAAATTTTAATTTCCCGTTTAACAAAGAAGCCAATTTGCAACATTTCCCATTTAATACACAAAAATACACAAAAATGATTTAAAAATGATTCGCCAGGATTACCCATCCTACCCTTAAAGGATTTGTGGAAAAAGCAGATAAATTTATCTCAACTCTCATGGATATGTCTTTTTTCCTAAACAGCTGAAAATATGAAATTGTTGGAAAAGTGTAAATAATTGATTTTTCTCAGAGATGTAAATGAGCGAACTCATATTATGCAAAACTCAAGCTCAACTCAAATTTTTGTTCCGTTCATACTTTGAGCGGTACAAATGCGACTCACTTAAGCGAACTCAAAATTTGATTTGAGCTTTGTTCCTTTCCACTTGAGTTGAATAGAAATTTGAGCTTTTTACAACTCTGATTTTTTCAAACCATTTTTAGAAAATGTTTCAAATATCGAATTAACAATGAATATTATTTGTTTTTAATCTTTTTATAAAAATGTCCTAAATAAATTTATGTAATTTATATAATCATGGTTATTTTGTTTCAATGTACATTTTGAAAATATGTTATTGGTATAATTTGCCTGCTTGTAAAATGTACTTTATCGTGAAAAGCCTTTTTATGGAACGTCCTTTTGTAAAACAATTTTTGTAATCTTGTGTTCACCCTTTATTATTTTCACTCTCCAACTAAGTTTAGTTTTCAGTATTACATTAGAATAGAAATTGCAGTCCAATTTTCTCTATCCAAAATTATATTCCGATAGGTGATATTTAAAATAATTTGATTGATATGAATCTAATTTATATCACAATTAACTTTCTAAATATTTCGAGAAAAGTCATCTCCCCTTAATTATATGGCCAAGCAGACCCTATGGAGCATTTAATATAACGACATTTACCTCCTTTCAGGAAAGGTTGGCGTAAATGTTTAATTCTGAGGAATCTTTTATCCATATTTTTTAAAGGTCAGGTGCTTGAATAATCATAGTATTTTTACATACATATATGATAAAAACTGGAACCATATAAAATGTATGTTTCAGCTCCTGCATAACAGCAATAGAAAATACAAATTCAGAAAACTTAAATAATTCGGCACATCAAAGATATTTGAACTGATAAAGAACAAATAGGGGACAAGCATAATTGTTCAGAGAGGAGTAGAATTTAAGGAATAAAAAGTTTTCTGCAATTGCTCCAACACTTTTCATACCAAATAAGTAAACGGTTAGTAGGAAAATCGAGAAATGAAAAAAGTAATTGCTGTATTCTTATTTGAAATAAAATAAATCAAAATTTTACCTAAGTTTACCTAACAATATTAACTAAAAATAAATTAAAAAATTATTCATTTTATAAAAATCTGTTAAATAAAAAATCAAAAATAAATTTATTTATATAAATTGATTAAATCATAATCACCAACATTAAAAATACATACATTTTAATAACACATCTGCAAAATTTTCAATTAAGAAAGTCATAATATTATTATGTAAAATTTCAGGAGTCCAATATAATATAGTAGGTACATACTTATTCACAAAACAAATATATTTACAAATTAGTTAAATCTCATTTCAAATTCTTACTTTTAAACCCACAACAAATGAATGATCCTTTAAGGAACAAATATATGGTAACTGTTATAAAATACAATTGAAAGAAATTTCCTCCTTAAGTAACTTTAGGTAACATCCATCAATACTTTATATATTTGTATATATTATAATACTAAGGAGTTATAGGTATTAAAAAGCATGAAAATTTAATATTTCACATTGACATTTTCAAATTGAAATGTTGTTGTTTTATGCATATGAATGTTTTTTGAATGCATGCATTTTTTTATATTTTCTATAGATTTGTAAATTGATTCGTGGTAAGTTATCGACTATTGTTATGTTTATAGTTAGATAACAATATATTAATTATATTGTAATTGAATTTCAGAAACAATCCAAAGATTATATTTCTTGTAGTTATTATTAAAAATAATCACTTTATTGAGATTTTGAAACTTAAATATTGATGTTTTCTTTACTTTATTTATAATCAATAAGAAATAATTTAACATGTAAGGTTTACCTCTATCAAAAAATAAAATAAATAATTATTTCTTAATAAATAATATCAAAATTATCAGATCTTAATGACCAGAAACTATACATAATATAACTTAAGAACATGTAGACTTATTTAAGAAGGTAAATGGTAGGTGCATACCTGGATTAAAATTAAAATATTGTACAATATTATATAAAAGCCGTAAACGTTTGTAACAATAACATTTTTCATAGCAAAAACTAATACTGCACATAACAGAAAAAAAGAATAAAACGAGGAAGAATACAGTTGCCTTTGTCAACTCTTAGATACCCGTACGAACCGTTAGTATGTTCACAGCCACTCTGCCTACAATATTATTTTTTTAATATTTTAGTATTTTAAAATAAGGGTGAATTTTATAATTTCTAGAACTTATGGGTTGTACATATATTCAAACTATATGTTTATATGTACATTCTTCTAAAGCAGATTATAACCTTCCACATAACGATTATCAATCCAAAACTTTTCAAATATTCTATAGTACCATTTAATACTAAGCGGTAAATGTATATTAAATTTACTAAGTACAAAACAGTAAATATAATTTTAAATATTATATTATATTATATTTAAATATTCCATTGACAGAATAATTTCTTATAAGTACAGTAAAATACATATATGTATGTAAATACGGCGCTATATAATATACATTTATACTCTTATCATTCATTCACTAGTGACATATACGATATCTAAATAAACATGATATTATATAAGTATGTATATATATTAATATCATATAAATAAAAATTCTTCAAGCAACCGTTATGTTGTTTATTTATTTACATTTTTATGTACTACGCATTATATCCTCAACAATTTCAAATTATCGAGTAAAACAAAATGGAAAAAATTCGTTAAAGAAATTTGTTAGAAAATTTGAAAAAATCTAGTAACACTTTCGTCAATTATAAAGTAACCCTATATTATTAAAAAAAGTTGTTAACAGAAATAAAAGTATAATGTTGTAGCTTTAATTTTTGTGTATTACTTCAAAAAAATTTTAACAGGTGTTCAAGTTACAGGTGTTTAAAAATTGGAAATTTTCAGTTTTTGACCCCTTACAGCTCCTAAACCGGGGGTGATACAAAAAAAATTTCTGAAATGACTCATACTTATTTTCAAAGATCTAACTTCTGTCAAAATTGCAAGTTTCCAACTTAAACCGTTTAGAAGATAAAAGGGTTAAAGGATTTTGCAAAATTTTAGTTTCGCATAACGGTAAATTAAGACACCGTATGCCACAACTATATATTTATTGTATATACACTTTTAAAGCTAATAAAAGTGGTAATCGTTTGGCGTTTTCAAAATGAAGATATAACTTATACAACTTGTGCTATAACAATTTAAATATAGAGCTTTTTTGAACCTTTGGGGAGCTGTAGCTCCGTAACGGGTGGGGCTACACAAAAAAGTTATTGAAAATAAAATTAATATTTTTGTGAGATCTATCAGTAGTTAAAATTTCATAGCTCTATTGCAAAAAAATGTGGGAACTTAAAAGTTAGGTGTTCGAGAGCTACCCTAAGGCTTGGTCCAAACTCAACCAAAAAATATAGGGAACCTACAAATTACTCCCAAAATATTTTGTGTAAATTTCAAGATTCTAGCTTTCTTAGTTTTTGAGTTAGCGTGCTGACGGACGGACGGACGGACGGACATGGCTCAAAAGTCTTAGAATTTTTTTCTGATCCGATCCATACCTTTGAAGGTATATCTAGCTCGCTTATTTCGAGGTGTTACAAACGGAAGAGTAATTTTATTATACCCGATCCTATCGTACGGGTATAAATATCGAAAATTTATAGAGTTGGGTACGTAATCCCGAAAATCAAAAACCCTAACTCCAAATCCCGAAAAAAAATTCCGAAAAATCAATCCCGAAAATAAAATCCGGAAAATTTAAATGCCAAAATTACAAAATTCTGAAAAACTGTAGTATATTGTAGAAATTTTAAAATCTCGCATAGTCATACATATATGAATATAAATATGCCGAAAAAGGGGAATACAATGATTTTGAATCCAACTATTAATACTTGCAGTACAAGTACTTGCCCACACATACACACCAATTTCATTCAAAAAAAATTAAATTTTCACATTTCGATATGAAAAATAATTAATTTTTAAAACCCGCCCCGCATACAAAAATATTCAATTTTGACATTTCACTTAAAAAACAGTGAACTTTATACGAATTTAAACATTTTTATGAAATAAAGATTATTGTTGAAGGAACAGGGGGCTGCCACCTCCAAACATCCACTACAAAATTTTTCTTTAGTTTTCTTAGTGTTGTTATCTACATTTTTACGTTTATTTAAATTTATTCTTATTCTTATTGTAAAAAGTTAAGTATTCTTACTGATGAGGGGAACATAGTTCTCAAAAAATGTTTTTAAGATAAATAAAAACTATATTAGAACTGAAAGATATTTCTTTTTTTTATTTTATTAAAAATTTAAGTATGAGAAAATGAGCCAAAGTGACAAAAAACCAATATTATTTCTAGATTACCAGACTGGCGAATGGTACGTCGGGTTTATTTAGTAATAGGTATATAAAAAACATTAAGTTGTAGACCCTCAAAAAACTTAAATGTTCATTACACATTTTTTGTTTTTTTTTTTTGTTATTCTCTATATTACTAAAGATTCTAAAGATTGCAAAAGATCTAAAATGTAAAGGAAACGAAATTCAAAATTTGTTTTCTATTATTTATTATAAGATTTTAAAAAAAAATTATAATTTTATAGCATTTACGAAAACTGATGCTATAGGACACTAAAAAGTAGGAAAATTTTTTATAAAAAGCTGTTTATGTCGAACACTTTTCGAAATACATACAATATTACATATATAGGCAAATCAAATAACATAAATACACAGGACTTCCACTTAGCACATTGTCAAAAGAAAAGGGGTTATTGGGAATAACAAAATAAGAAAAAAATTATATAAGAGAAAGGGAGTATATTTCTAACTGTTTTCGATATAACGGTTTTTAAAGTTTTCGTTTAAGTGTTTAAATTATATTAGTTTTCTTTTATTACATAAGAAGTTGATTACGTTTTAAATATTTAAGATTATCATCTTTCATGAAAACGTCTACCTTAGTTACAAAACAATAAATTTTTAATTTGGAAAATTGTGATGCATAAACATGTAAAAATTTTATTTCAATTTAAAATTTTTCAAATTCAATAATTTCTATCGTTAAAGGTAATATTCTTACATCGTATTCGACATTATTTAACACCAACATTTTGATATTTCCAATCAAGCCCTTCGTTTTGGCAACACGTTAATGTCACACTCTGTATAAATTAAGTATCTGATAGATTTATTAATATTGAAAAAATTCTATGTAGTTATATTATAATATTAAAATAATGAAAATGAATTTTCTGAATAACAAATTATTGATTATAAAATAATAATTCATATTTAGTTTTCTTATAATAACATACTCTATTCAATTGGCGACATATTTAAAAGCCTGGACAACACTTCAATTAAATTTATTAATTTTATTGGATTTTAAATAAAGGAAAAATTTGAGTTTGTAGTACTTTTTCTATAAGTGACCAGTCTCTAGAGATATTTACTGATAATCGTCTCAGCTAATGAAATCTCTTTTAATCTAATTTAATCTTAATTAGCATACTATTCTTTCAATAAATGCCATTACAAAGATTATTCATTACTCTAACATTAAAATTTACAGGATAACATTTATTTAATTTTTTAATTTTTTACCATTTCATCATCTCACTCTTAAAAAAACAAATCACATATTAATTTATTTTCGTTTAACATAAGAAACTATGAACCCAATAAAGTTTCATTTTCTTTCGCGTAATCAAATGAATAAAACAATAAGAGATTATCAATAACTGATATTTTGATATAGTCAACTGAATTTTGATATAGTCAGCCACTTAGCATAATTATTTATCTTTTTATATCCACACAAAATTAAAAGTGTCATGGCTGGAACCCCATTTCAATTATAAATTTTATTGATATGTACGTATCACAAGACTAACATTATATTAGTTTAAATTGATGGGTATGGTTTGGATCAATGTCCGCTTCCAATTGTAATGAAATTTATTATAACGGCAATTAGTAATGTCACCAACATTTCATACAAGACCACTTTGACCGACAAGGTCATTTAAAGGTCAAATTGATTATTTGAAAATGTTTCTATTATTTTGTAGTATTTTACTTTAACAGTTATATTATTCGTCTACGATAGTATAAAAAACCATTTTCTACATAATTATAGAGCATAATACTATATTTAATATACATCTTGTTTCGTCTTAATCGGTGCCGTTTTTGAGATATTGCAGTTCCAAGTGGAAATTTTGATAAAAAAAAAAAAACTTTCAAAAAAACCACTATACATGTAAAATTTTCAAAAACGCCCTATATTTATTACTATACCGTTAGCAAGTCTAAGCTCTTTTCAACCTCTTTTGAACGGTATATAACAAGTATGGTAAGACTTGGCAAACAGTCCTACCAGAGGACACAAATGCGAAATTGAAACACGAATTTTAATAAAAAATACATTTCCATACTTGATTTCTCATACATTTATTTCACCTTTTTGTTTTTTGTTGAATTATGTAAAAAAAAAAGCAAGTAGGATGAATTTTAGAGTAGGATTCAAAATCAGAATTGCCGCTTTTTCCAGAATATTTATTCATATGTATACTTGAGGCTCTGAATTAGAAGGGATTTTAGAGTTGGATTCAAAGTCAGGGTTTGAATAATTTGTTTAGCGGGTGTTTGGGGCGGCAGCTCCACTATTTTTAAATTTTTATTTGTTGAAATATGCATGCAAAAAATAATTAGGAGGGATTTTATAGTTGGTTACAAAAACAGGGTTTCAATAATTTGTTTAGCGAAATACTACAAAATAATAGGAAAATTTTCAAACAATCAATTTGACCTTCAACCTTGTCGGTCAAAGTGGTCCTCTATCAAATGTTGGTGACATCACTAAGTACCGTTATAAAAAATTTCATTTCAATCGGACGCGGACGCTAATCCAAACCATTTCCAAATTTATTAAATATTAAAACTTTTTGTACTTAAACTTTCCAAAAATACAATTTTTATTATACAATATTTTTAAATGTTACAATTTAATTTAATATTAACACACAATATTTTCTAATCGAAGAAAATAAAAATAAAATAAAAAAATACATCTATATATACACACACTCGTAGTCATTAAAATAAACTTCATTTACATTACCTAATACACAATAAAACATCAAACATATCAATTCACTTAAAAAACCATTTTCTGTCTTAAAATTGTTCGAGAAAAAAAAAACTAAACAAAAAATACATAATAAACGCCAAAATATATGCAAAATCAATAATGAAAAAAAAACTAATTTTTTTTTAAAGCTAAAACCCTTTTTGTTTTCTGTTGTATTTTATTTCATATCGATACTAGACAAATAAAAACATATCATTTGGAGTATAGGTAACAAAAATCTGTTCTTAATAACAAAAAAAAAAAAAAAAAAACACAAATAAAATCAATTCAAATAATGGTAAAGTTAAAAAAAAACTAAAAGAACAACAATATATAAAAAAAAAAAACAAGAAAAACCGCAGATAAAACCTCACTTCAATATCCTAGAAAATTATTCTACGAGTCATGAATATTGATCAGTTACAGAATTACTCTTTATAACTTTGACTCTAGTTTTTTTCTTTTTTTCTTTTTTCTTCTTTAAACTTACCTTATATTTTATTCAGTTTTTACCACAATTTTATTATATGTACATAATAATATGTACCCCAACAGTTTTTCACCACAATAATATTTACCTGAAAATAGTAAAACTTGTTTTTTGTAAATTTGTTTGTATTGTTAAATAAAATAAAATCATAAAGTTGTAATAGGGGGCTCTGTTCAATATTTACCAAAAACACCTTTTTTTTAACCTTTTTTCGTTAAAACTTATATAGAAATAAAGTATGAAATACTAGATTGTATAAGTTAAGATACAGGTAAGTATTTATTTATTTTTTTTATTAGAAAAAAAGGAAATTTTTACTTCGTTTTCATCTTCAATTTTATCATTATCTGGTACTTGAGGAAATTGGATAAATTGTAACGTGATGCTTGGCTTGAAAATAAACTTTAAAGATAGAAAATATTATTATTATTATTTTTTATTTTTTTTTACTAAAACTGAATCTGAATCATTTTTTTTTTTTTATAATAAAGGTATATTGGAATTGATAATAAGTTTTAAATATCAACAGAAAAAGTTAGTAATGAATGTAAAGATAAGACAGTTTTATGTTAATGGTTTCATTCAAAAGTGATTTTTAGAGTTATATTTAAAATATATGAAGTTTTCAGCTTCAATTTTAAACATTAAAGTGCTAAACTGAACTTTAAATTTAAGAACTATTCTATTAAGGGATTTTCTCTGTCATATAAAAACTGTTTATTTGGGTGTTTCAATATCAGACAGAATCTTTCAAAACATGCATCCCGAATGATAAAACAAATGGTTATTAGACTTAGAAAATATTTTAAAGTAAATCACAAGGATTATTAATTGCAAATAGAAGTATTCACAATTAGCCAAATTTAAGATTAAAACAAAATAAAACATATAAAGTCCGAGTTACTTAGCGACCAAAAAAACGCTCCAATTAAGAATTTGTCCCATTAAAAAATGCCCTTATTAGCTAGTTGTATTGCATGAAATAAAATAATCCCATATTAAATATATTTAAAAAACCAAAATAAATCAATTTCCAATTTATATATTTCTTTTTCGAAATATTCCTAAGAATATTTTAAATAACATTCCGTTGTCGTATAAACCCAGATAAACAGCAAAATACTTTGTCTATAACATTTTTAAGTCTATAAATTAAAACGACCAACCATTATAGTGATTATTAATATCATTTTCATAAGACCAAAAACCAATAGAAAATAGAGTGAGTGCTTCAACGATACGTTGTTTACATAGTGGGATCTAGTGCAGCCAAAATTGAAGTAGCAATGGGATCGTTTATTAAACGAATTGCTCTGTTTTGCACTTTGTCTATAGTTATCCCAATGCTCTCCTACCCAATTGTATGCATTGTATTTCATTCTAGGTCTGATGGAGAATTTTTTTTTTTTTTTAAAGCATTTCTCTGCCACATAAGTATGGACAGGAAATTACACAGCCTTTCCTGTTCAGGCGTGGCTGTAAATGTCGTAAGGCAGAATAACTCTTACGACGTGTGTGGGATTCGGACCCACACTCGCTCGGTGCTTACAGCATATTTTATACGCTCTTATCCACTAAGTCCCCGAGGCCCCTGAAATATTTATAGATAGTTAACAAATCTAAAGACTGAAAGAAGGAATTACATGAAATTACACAGCCTTTCCTGTTCAGGCGTGGCTGTAAATGTCGTAAGAGAGAATAACTCTTACGACGTGTGTGGGATTCGGACGCACACTCGCTCGGTGTTTACAGCGTATTTTATACACTCTTACCCATTAGGCCACCGAGACCCCTGAAATATTTATAGATAGTTAACAAATCTAAAGACTAAAGAAAAAATTAAAAATTATATAGTAATGGAATAATTAATATTTTTTTTATATAATTTTTTTTTTAAATTAATATTGAAAAATATCCTACAAAACCAATGAATTATGATATGATATTTAAATATTTGAAAAAAAACTAAAACCTAATTGTGAGTTTTAAAAAAGTATAAAAAAAATTTCATTTTTGCTTCACTTAAAAGACTTTAAAATAAATGAGAGAACCAAAAACCTAGATAGGAAATTTAAAAAAATTAGATGAGAGTAGAAAAAAAACAACCATCGGGTAAGAATGTATACTTTTCTCTTTCTTTTTTTTGTTTTTACATTGGTCACGTTTGAGGTTAAATTGTATACGGCTCATTGAGCCGTATGATAGCATATACGACAACTACACCTTCTCAAATATAAAAAAAAAAAATTAATATGTTTTTGGGTATAGTAATAGGTACTAATGTTTGGTATAAATGTTTATTAGCTAGCATAATATTCTGGAATTATATATCATCAAAGAAAGCACAAAATATTTTTTAGGGAAGGGGAAAGGATACCTTTGTACAAGTATTATAATATACATATGTATGTGCCATTATAAGTATGTATATCAATATTGATAAGAAAAATTAAAATCGAAAAAATATAAAATAAGAGCAACAGTATTAAAAGTAAAAGAAAGATAGATACAATATTCGATCAAAAATAATATATATAGGTTTTTTTTTTTTTAAACTTTATTAAAGAAAAGTTTTCGAATTTTGTTTTTTTTTGTCGGAAAGGATTAAAAAGTTAAAATGCATACACATATTATATGAGAAAAGTTTATTTTTTTTTGTTATTGTTTTTGTTTTTGGTTTATTTTTGGCATCTTACAAGTATGCATTGATAAAGTTACATTATTATACATGAAAAATAAACCAAAGTTTTTATTTTTATCCATAACTAGATTGAAAAGATTTGCGGATGTTTGAAATAGCTTCAATGAATGAAAAATTTCTTTACAAGAACGTGAAAAAATTTTCAGAATATTCATTGATTCATTATCGATATAAGATATGTATTGAAAAGTTTTGTTAAATGCCTATTGTTGAATAAATTAATAATATATTTGACAATACATTATTTCTATTACAATTGCGAGAATCAAACTTAAATTTAAAAGTTTAGTTAATATAAATAGATTAAAGATTTTAGATTAATAATACACATATTTTTCGAAAATGTTCAAAGTTTTTAAAATACCCAAAAGTGGAGAAATTAGTTTTACTTTACAAACTGTAATATTAAATTTGAAAGGCAATATTTTCTACAATATGCTTAGTTGAACAACAATTTATCGTTGTACTAACAGATTTTAAAATCTAGCTAATGCTGTAGTTGTTAAGACACTGGCCTTTCATTCGAATTGTCTCGGGTTCAAACCACTTCTGGATCATATACATAGATTATAGATTAATAAAAAATAATATACATTTTTCTTATAATATATAATTAGTAAAATATAACTGCATTATGTTCCAGTGTCATGTACATACTTATATATGACAGCTGATAAATCTACTAATTT
Organism: Poecilobothrus nobilitatus; assembly: GCA_947095535.1. Lineage (NCBI taxonomy): Eukaryota > Metazoa > Arthropoda > Insecta > Diptera > Dolichopodidae > Poecilobothrus > Poecilobothrus nobilitatus. The sequence continues at coordinate 314,604,470 of OX352772.1, read as the reverse complement.
TTCGTACCTATATTAAAAGTTTTTCTAATGTTTAACTATTGCATATAATTTTTGCATTCTTTAAGAATTAAATGGTACAACTAGTAATTTTTTTTTATTTTATTATATATGTTTGGCAATCACAGTAAAATAGTTTTTTTTCAGTTTTTTAAAAAAAGACTCTAATATCCATACTAAAATCAAAATACCATTGAGTTAATTGTTCATTTAAAACAATTTTATATATTTTTCAAAGCCTACTGTCGTTTTGAATAGAAATTTAATACGTTAAAATATGGTATCATACTGTCTGTCATGTCATATAAATATAACACTGGTACAATTGATTGAAAACATGAAAATATATTTGAAATTTTGTTTATTATTGTTTTTGTTGTCCGTTACAATTTTAATACCTATTCTGTATTTTATATTTGTAAAAAATTTACAAACATTTAGTAAATTAGTGTATGTTGAATTTTTAATTGGAAAACAATAAGCAGCACACAGTATTTAAGTTCGAAAAATATTGAAGATTTATTTGAGAATGAAAAATTTAAAGAATATGATGAAGATGCAACTGATGTTGATGTAACTATTTTGTCTCCAGAACCTGATTTGTTAACCGATTGTGATGAAGAGGATGATGACGAAACATGTGAAAAAAGACGTGATTGATGTTCCAGGAAACATTGAAGTACAATATCGTGTCTCTACAATTCCTTGTGATAATATCGAAAATAATACAAAGTCAAAAAGTAAAAGCTTATCAAAAAAGTTAAACTAATTTAATCAAAAACTATACTCATCACATGGGGTGTGTTGACCACCATGATGGGTTGGTTGGAAAATATGCCACTAAAATTAGAGGAAAAAAGTGGTATTGGCCTCAAATAACCAGAATGATTGACATGGCAATCACGAATTCATAGATTATATATAGAAAAATAACTATATGTTTTGCTTGGATTTTAGAAGATTTTGCTAGTTATTTGAGATTGTGTTTTGCAGGATCTATAAAGAAATGCAAAATTTATAACGTAATCCATGATATAAAAAACAATGGAAGTAATCATTGGGTAAGAAAACAGGACAAATAGCCCATTTCGAGACTACCAAAAAAAACCTCTAACATATTGTAGCAAATGTGATAATACATTATGTGTTGAATGTTTTAAACCGTATCACACTTTGTAAACGTTTAATTATATTTTTGTTTGTAATCATATTATATTTTTGTTTTTGTTTTGTTAATCATATTTTATAACAAAAAATAGGTATATGCATTTCATAATTAATATCATATCACATCATATTGTAATATATAATAAAATAATAAAAAAAATAATTCTTGTATACGATAATAGATGGCGTAAAATTAAGAGTAATATGTACGCCTCATAGTTTTGTACAATAGCTACAGTCGATCGAATAATCAACGGCTTAGTGAAACTTATTATTCGAGAAACTGAGTCTTATAGTCAAATATGAATACACTGAAATTATTACCACAATATATCTGTAATACTAACATACGGACATACTACATAGATATCTTATTTATTTTATTTTATATCTTTCTAAGATTCAGATTGATATTGAAATAATCATTTAGATATTTAGTATAATCTATATTTTAACTTTTATAAAAATCGAAGGAAGAAAATCTAAATAAAAAACTTTAGGGGGTTTACCCAAAGTTGAGATATATATAAATTATTTAATGTCATATCTAATATTAATTTTAATTTCCATAAAATCTGTTTGTCAATTCTGCAAATTGTTAAAGTAATATAAACTTTTTACTTATTTAATAAGTCACCTAAAAGTTTAAAGTACAGATCTGAGGAACACTTAACCACCAACTTCTTGCATTTGCGATTTCCTTTCAGTTAAAAAGAAAAGATTTTTAAAGATATTCCTACTTATAAAATTTATAGCTTCTAATTGAAAATGTTCCGCAGATCTGAAGAAACCGAAATCATATTAAACTTAGTTTTCACTTATCGATAAATTATTTAAAAAATAAATTCAAAAAAATTAAAAAATGTCCTGCCCTTTGACGTTTTTTCATTAAAAAAAATATGGAACATAACTTAAGATATAAAAATGTGAAAATTTGGGTTTATATATTATATATCTCTACAATACTGTCTGTCTACATAAAAAATAGTTTTTCTAATTAATTTTTTAATGAGGCCTATTCATAGTTAATATTGAATTTCTCCATATCAGTGGGGAAATTTTATAAATGGATGGAAGGACGCACAGACAAACAGAGAGAGAGAAAATAATAAACAAATATTTCAAAAATCTTTTTGGGAAATGTGCTAAGAATACGAACTATAAGTACTTTGACTAAGGATTTCTTTTTAAAAATATATGTCTACGAAAAACTTTTGAATATGGTTCGCTCGAAAACCGTTAAAAGCAAACCCTCTCGTTTGGAATAGTTTTTTTTTTTGTATACTTTGACATTCGCAATAAATTATTACAAGGATGACCATTATGAGCTAGATATCCTGTATATTGTTATTTTTGTATAGTTTTAACTATAGATGTACCAAAATATACTACATTTTGGAAAAAAATATCCGGGTGCCCAATATTACTATTTAACGTAATAGATCCCTCGAAATTGGAAGCTTCTTCCAAAATATTAATTACGGAAAAGAAAAAACAAAATAAAAATGTCCTATTAACTTTAATGTAAACTTTAATGTAATTGAAAAAAATAACAGTGTTTTAGAAGTGCCTTATTCAGATAAGATTTTATTCTTAATTTTTCTTATATTGATTCTTTCTAAATAAATCTTGAGCATTTCATTCGTATCCTAATAATTACTAATTTTCCTACTCTAAATACACAATTATAAATCAATTAGTTTTTATTAATTTCCAATTATTTGTCTCTATAGATGATATAAACACATAAACGTTTATTAGGTATTTCGTTCACTATATGTGTGTTAATGTTTCAATATTATAAGGTGTATAAAACTATCAAACCAAAAATAAAACTTTTAAAAGATTTCACATTAAAATTTCTATCAGTATATAAACTTACCCTTGGATGGTACCTATGATACCCAAAAAAAAAAAAGAAAAATTTAAATATTTTTATATTAATGAATTCAAAGTGATTTTGTTTTTCAAAGGACAATAACATACTTATATATTATTATAATAAGTATATCAGTAAATATTAGGAAACTTTTAAAAGGAGTTAAAAATCCCTTTAATATATTCTTGAATTTTAAGAGGAATATAAACAAATAATAAACAATCTCTCTTTAACAAACAATAAACAAAAAATAAAGTTTAATCTAATCGGTTCAGTAATATTTTATGTAAATATTAAAGAAATATAATACATACATATAAATATATAAGTATATAAATATATATATAAATATATATTATTTACACATTTTGACAGAAGTGGATTAAGTTAAATTACTTTAAATTTTTATAGGTTTCAATGTCAGAAAACAAAATTAATGTTATGTCATCCCTCAAATGTCTAAACATTAAACTATTACGTGTTTTTTTTTTTCAGTAAACCCTTATGAACTTACAAACCTTTATCACGTTTATACAAACTTTTCAAAATGTTTATAAAATAAAATACTAATATGATACTTTTACATTATGATAAAAAGTAGTGATACAAAAAGCTCCATGCCAAAATCTTACATTATAAATTTTCATCAAATTATTACTAGTTAGTTGATATCTTCTATATAAATGCATTATGTACGGCTGTACATTAGAGTTGAGTTAGACAATTATGATTTCAATTACACTGCAATTTACATGTATGATTAGATACAAATTTTTAATAAATATTTTTGTAAGAATAAATTTTGCAGCAGATATCATTGCTCAACCTATGACAAAAATTCCTATAAATAATTATATGAATTATACATATAAAACAATTTTAAATAATATAAATAGGGACCTCGGTGACCTACATGTAGGGGCGTATAAAATACATTGTAAACACCGAGAACGTGTGGGTTCGAATCCCACACACGTCGTAAGAGTTATTCCCCCTTACGACATGTACAGCCACGCTTACACAGCAAAGGCTGTATGCGGATAATTTCCTGTCCACATTTATATGGCAGAGAAATGCATTTAAAAAAAAAATTAAAATTAAATTAAATTACATTCAAAAGATGAAAAAAATTTATTTTTTTTGTAACATAACAGGATGTGAAGATGAGCACTATAATTCAAACCATATATATTAATATATGTAACCATAAGAAATCCTATTATATAATGGTATATATTTATTTGGTTAAATTAACTAAAATATGGAAAGATAGAGGCATTAGTAAAAACAAAATTGAAATTTGTGAATGCTTTTATATTTTCAATACATATGCTACTGAAATTGGAACCATGAAGTAGGTAGACAAAATGTGGATAAGAAAGTTTAGAGCTATGAGTGTATAGAGTAACAGTTGATTTGAACATAACACCGCACAAATATTTCTATCTTACAAGAACTTAAGATAAAATACAGACTTCTGAACAATTTAAGTCAATCCTATCTCAAATACTTAGGACACATTACCAAACGATCATGGAAAATGGAGAAACTAGTAGTGAAAGGAAAATTGAATGGAAAAACAAAGAGAGGCCGATCTCCTACATGTTGGTCAAATCAACAACAGTTTTTTAACAGGAAAAACCCTGGCAGAATCTATACTCATGTGGAGTAAAATAGATCTACATGGGAGCAGGATGTAAAGATGCCACTATGCTCTAAATAGGCTGTTGGAAAGAGAAGATTATAATCAGAAAAATGTTCTTAATATGCCCCCGAATAAAAAATACTCGGCCTTTATACATATATACCATATTAGAAATTCGTATACTAATTTGAACTACATTTTATATTTATAAATTTTCTAAATATCTTTCTATTGCTATATTTTACGTAATTTAATTCAAAGGTGCAAAATTTGAATTTCAATAAAAAAAAATTAAAAATCACAAATTTTACAACAAACTAAATACAAAATATAAATATTAATGCGATCCTGCATTTACACAATGTACATATCAACATGGACCTATGTCCATTTCCATTAGGATATGGAACTATAAACTTTCAAAGTATGACAAAGTGATTTTTATCACTTCCAACCGACATAAAAAAAAAAAAAAAAATTTTTGTTTTTATTTAGTTTCCTTTCCTTTGTTGTTTTTTTTTTCTGATTTTTATGATTTTGTTGTCCTTTTCTAACGAAGAAAAAAAAATTTACAGTTTGATAAACAACAAATAAAACAACCCCTAAAATCAAAAAATAAAAAAAACTATTCAAGTTTTTGTATGTCCTAATAGCTTCATTCTTGTCCCAAAAAAAAAAAAAAAACAAAAAAATCATTTGTTTGTTTGATTCTTAGTTTATTTTTTTTTTGTGTTATAAATTGCTTCTGTGTTTTTTTTTATTTTCATTCTTATTGTTATTTCTCTCTGTCTCTCTATTTATAACACTTTATATGTATACATATATAGACAAACAAGTATAACACATTTTCTTTCTCCCTTTCTGCAGTCATTTTGTCTCTTTCTGTAATATATTTAAAATAAACTCAAAAAAATTTTTTGTTAGTGCCTATTTTACAACGGATTTTTGCCTTAAGGTCTTTTTTAATTTTTTTTTTTTTACTATTGTGGTTGTTGTTGTTATTTTACCGTTACTTTTTTTTTATAGCAATTCATCTGACAAAAACAGAATATCAAGAAAAAACTCATGGGAAATCTCCTCATCATTTTTTTTTTTTTTTTCTTTTGACAACTATAAATACATTTAGCCAAACCAACAACAAAAGGACGCAAACCATGAAGAAAAACATTAAAATGAATAGAAAGAGAAAGAAAATTTAGTAAGAGTATAAAGAACATTTATAAAAAAAAAATGGTATAGTCGGTTAGAAGAATTTAAATAACTTGAAAAGAGTTATTTAGTCGGGAAGAGTTGATTAAACGAACTTCAATTTAAATCATTGAACATCTATCAGAATTAAACCTCAATAATATATGTGTATATTCGTACTAAATAAAAGAAAAAACTGGTGAATTTTAAAAATTTTGGTATTGGTAAATTGAACTAAATTTTATTTTATTTACCCTACACTTGAAAAAGATTAAAAAACAAAAAACCGAAAAAAAAATTAAAACTTTTTGAGGCAACAGGCAACAAAAATTAAATTTTTTTTTTTTTTTTTTTTTTTGTATTTTTGTTGAGAATTATCAGAAATTGATGAACCTAGAGGAAAGATTTAATCTCAGACATACATAAATAGTATGTAGATATAAATTTAAATAGATAGGATTTAATCTGTTTTCTTTTTTTTTTTTTCTTAATTTTGTTGTAATTTTGTTTTCCAAAATTGCGTTAAAAAAAAAACAAAAAAAAAAAAAAAAATATTAAAAAAATATAATGAAAAAAATTTGGATATTTTTTTTATTTCCATACAACATCAAAATTTTAATACATTTTTAAGGTCCTTTAGATAATATATACCTATAATAATATGTGCATATATATATATATATATATGTATATAATTTATATGAATATATCTTTGAGTATGATATTATGTACATGAAATTTTTAAATCATTTTTTGGTAAATGACATTTTAATGGTTTAATTCCCAGAAGCGTTTTTTTTTTGAGTGTTTATAAAGCATAAAATATATATAAAAAAAACTATATATTATTGTTATATGTATTATTTTCTTTCTATACTAAGGATATTTTTTTTTTTTTAAATACCTAACATAAAATTTTATCCCATACCGAAAATTTTGGAAAATAAAAAAAAAAAAAACGAAAAATTTTTTAAAAGAATTGGATTTAAATGAGTTTAGTGATTTGAAAAATTCTACAAATATCTAGTGATAAGAAAATTCAAAAAAACTTTTTTCCAAAATATCTTTCAAAAAAAAAAAAAAAACAAAACAAAAAATTCAAGAAAATCTATAACATGTGGCGAGATACTGTAGTTAAAATTTTAATGAAATTTCTTCTTTTATTTTTTAAACTTTTCAACAAAAAAAAAAAATATATGTATATATGTATATGTATGTATGTACATTAATGAAAAATATTTTATTGCCTTCAAGTCATTTTATTGAGTTGTGTCGTGTGCCAAGACATAAATTGTCTACAGATACCTATAGAATTGTCTATTAATATTAAGTGCTACCAAATATTATTTATTATTTTATAACAATTTCTTTTGATGAAAGGTTGGTTAATAATTTTCAATATAATATTTTTTAAATATAATTTAAATTTTATTTCTAATTTATAACTGATCTGAATGGTGATAACCATGATAAGAATGAAATATACATACATATGTACATTTCATAAATTGGAATCAAACATTTTGAATAATTTTTTTTTTTTTTGTTATAATTGAAAAGTTTTAAAAAACATAAAAAAAAAAAAAAAATTTTCTTTTTTTTAAATGAAATAAATAATTTAAACTTTTAGATGATATGAATAACTACTGTCATAATAATTATTATTTATTAAGAAATAAAAAGTTTTCATCGGTTATAAAAATTTTCTTAAATTGTTAGACTTAGGATATATACATCCTTAGGATATATACAAGGATTATATATTGGAACAAAGAAAAAACCATGGGTGTATAATGATTTTTTTTTTTATTTTTGGAAAAAAGCCTAAAGTACTTTCAATAAAAATGAAAATTCAAAGGACATCTCATTCTTACGACAAAATTTAATAAACTATTTTATGTTTATATATCTATACATTTTTGTTTTTTAATTATAATTTATTTTAAAGTTTATTACTCTTTTATATTTCTTTTATATTTTTTATTTACTTTTTCACAATAATAAAACTGTTAAGTATTGTTAAATATTATCTAAATATTGTGCCAAACTTTTTACTATTTTTAAAAAAAAAACAATCTTTTTTAAATAATTATGCACATTCTTACTTAAATTTCCAGATATTACTATTCGTATGTAAAATATTACATTAACAATAATTGCTAAGATTCCATTAATTTTATCTTTATTTGCTCCGATTAACTAAAAATTTAGTTACCATAGCGTTATAGCTATACTTGCTGTATATTTATACCAGTACAATAGTCTCGAGTATATATTAAAATTTTTCATCCTTTTTGTTTTAAATTTGTTTATTTTGTTGCGTTCTTTATTTTGTTTCCCAACTATGTGATAATCAATGGAATTCTTAAAAGTACTAAATCAATAGATTTTGCAATTAACTTAAATCATCTTCATGCAGCTATGCAGCTCCAATATATCTAGAAGAGCTAACGCAAAATTAATGGTTATTCTTTATAAGACTATAGTTTTAATCATTTAAGAGAGGACTGTTATTTTTATTGAGTAAAAATCTCACATAACTGTATTTCGTACAGAATCTGTTGATAATTCTCACCATCCTTATACAGAGAAAAAAAAAAAACAAAAACATATTAATTATGTATCGAATATTTACATTTGATAAACTAAAATTTCATAAATTCTTAAAAATTTTTACAAATCTTTCATATATTTATGACTTTCAAATCAACCCACCAACATAATGTTTTAACAATTGACTTATGTTTTCTTTAATTATTGTATTTTTTTTTTTTTGGTTCAAAACTCAAAAAAAAAAAAAACAAACAGATAATTTCCTGTAAATTATGAAAATTAAACACACACAAAACAAGAATTCTTAAAATCCTCAAAGTCTTAACAAAGCAACACCCAATCTTAATTAAGCTACTAAATATAAACAAAAAAAAAAAAAAAAAGAACGACAAAGGCCTATACAAATAAAAAAAAAAAAAAATTTCATGTTTTCAGAAATTAATTTGTATTGCTTAAAATTATCCTTTTTTTTCTTTTTGTTTCTGTTAAATCGTTGTTTTTGTTCACTTTACCTTTATTTTCAATTTATTCATCATTTTAAATTCTTTTTTTGTTTGTTTTGAACTTTTTTATGTTTTTTTGTTTTTTTGCAAATGTTACTGTTGAACACATTAACTTCCAACCAATTACAAAAATACAATAAAACAAAAACAAAACATAAAAGAGAAAAGAGAAAAAAACTCAATTAATTTTTCATAACACTTTCATTGTTTTCTTTAACACACTAAATTTTTTTTGTTATTGTTTTTTTTTATATAAAAAAAAAAATTTTTTATGTGTACATCTATAGGATGTGTATTTAAATAAATCCTAATAAAAGAAAAATATTTTAATTATCGTGGCTTATATATTTTTAATTTTAATTGTTTAGACAAAGTGTTTATTTAAAAATAATTCATTAGGGATGATTAGACCGCAATTCATTTACCTAGAGTTAAATGATTTGACGTTTGTAGTTAATGACAATCGATAAAAATTAGAGACAAATTAACTTTAATAGATAATATTTCTTAATTCAAGTTAAATTGAATGTAGAAACAAATGCTGTTCAGATAGTTGTAACAGTAGTTTTAACAAAACCAGTTCTAAATGCTTTAACTAAGGTTGCAACGAAAGTATCTTTTTTCACGCATCTTGTGAAAGCATTATAATATGTCTAATCTGAAATATCACTTTCTACTATTTTAGTAGTTTTTAATAATATCTATTGTTTTTTTTTTTTTTTTTTGAATTTGAATTTGAATTCTAAGGTTATGTTTTGTAAATAATATTCCGCTTTGAACGCGGAATCTCGGAAAGTTTTCTAAATATGAATTAATTTGTTCTTTTCTTAGTGCTCGCAAATTTATGGGTATTGCTTAAATATATTTTTTTTAAAACCGTTATTTTAATACTAGACAAAATTAGTCCGGTGTTATAAATGAAAAATTACAATTTTTACAATCTTTTATTTAAACAAAAGAAAAATATATTAAACTTTTTGAATAAACTCAACAATTTATTTTTATTTTTTAATATATTTATATACATAAATATTATATAAGTGTTGAATTGGATCCTTTACAAAATAATATATTATCACCTTTAAATTTTTAAAGTGATTTTATGCATTTCAAATTAAACAATAAATTTTTTTTTTTTTTTATTATGTTCGTCTGCTACATAAAAATCAAATATTGATTTATTGTTTCGGGAACTTTATTTAGCAGAGGTTTTTGTTATTGTTGGGATAAGATTATATTATTATTGAAATAGTTATAATTATTTTTCTCACACACAAACATTTTAGTATTTTATTTATAAAATCAAAAATTATATTCATACAATTTAGTAGAGATTAAAATTTGAATATTATAAATTTAGTTTTTTGTTAAATCTTGCCATAATTCAGTATTATTTAAAAAAAAATTTTAAAAGTTTATTTAGCAGTTATAAAAATGTATCGATATGTACCCTTCCTTATGCCATATACCATAAGATAAAGCAACATTTTTTTTCCGAGGGACGATGAAAACATCAAAAATTCTCTCAAAAGAGTTACTAAACCATCGACTATTTAGGCCATTATAGATTGAACACAAATATTGATTTATTTATTTATTTATATTAATATTACATACATAAATGTAATGCAATATTATTAAACCAACGGCTATTAAGGCTATTATAGGTTTTTATACTATTATTAAATTATATACTAACATATATTTTGTTTATATTATATATACTATATATTTACATTATATTTGGTCGTAAGGGGGGTATATAAAGAAAAAAACACTTACGACCTGTGCAGGGATCGAACCCACACTCCTTCGGTTAATACGCCACACGCCTACCCACTAGGCTACCGAAGCCCCTGTGCTTAATCATTCGAAATTTCTTATGGAAGATATAAATATCGAAATTGCATAATTTTAGGCGCAGAGAAAACATAGTTTTAAAAAGAATAAATTCATAAGTACAGATTTACAATAACATAAAATACTGCTATCATACATACAAAATAATATTTTTTTTTTTATTTATTTCCTTTTTTTAATTTTCTGCTAAGAGGTCCTTTGCACAAGCGGAATTAATTAAATGTTTTTCTCTTTAATATTGTTAACTATATTTCTTTTAAATTTTATTGAAATGAATTTTTCTTCTTTGCTCTTTCTATCTCACTTTTTCTTTAACATTATTTCTACATTTTTTCCTTTGGCAAGGTTTTTTTTTTTATCATTGATTAGCATTTTTACTTAAAATATCGAATAAATAAAAATCAATCGATCTCTTTCCTCTGTCTAGTTTCTTTTGCAATTTTTTTTTGAAACTATTACGATTATGTACACTCCAATTTTACAACATTTCATGAAAACGACTATTAAAGTCTTATCATATTTTTAATTGCAAATATCATTGCAAATTGTATTGACATCAATATTTATACATACTTAGAACGTATCTGTAATTCAAACTGTATAAATTGATCAGAAAATCAAAGAAAAAATTAAAATATATATTACGAGGAAAATTACTGTATCTTGTCATTTGAGAAATTATTAGAACATATACTTATATTTTACAAGTTTTTATTTTGAAACGATTTCATAAAGTGTTGTGTGTATCAACTACAATTATGATGATAAATGATGTGCAATATTATATTTTATCAATATTTTGTTTATATTTCAATCAGATATTTTATTTTCATTATTAGATATTTGTATTTTCAGGAAATAAAGTGAAGTTCGAGGAAATATAAATGAAACTACAGCTCAGAATAGTTACAGAATTAATTTTAGCACACATTTTAGAATGAATATATCCTAAAAAAATATACATTAAAAAATACATATAAAATATAGTTATATATAAAATATAGCACATTTCCAAAATTAAAAAATATTCCATAACAATCCTAGAGTAAAGAGTAGATATATTGAAAAATAGCACAACACAAACAAAAATATAATGTTGTAGCTTTAATTTTTGTATATTACTTCAAAAAAATTTGGACAGGTGCCCAAGTTGCAGGTAATAGGAAATTTTCAGTTTTTGACCCCTTACAACTCCTAAACGCGGGGCGATATAAAAATATTTTCTGAAATGAGTCATACTTATTTTCAAACATTTAACTCCTTTCAAAATTTCAAGTTTCTAAGTTAAAAATTGAGTACCACATAACGGTATACTAAGATACCGCATGGAAAAGCATATTTATTTTATATATATTTATAAAGTTTATAAAACCAGCTATTGTTTGGTGTTTTCAGATGGAAAATATGCTTCATAGAACCTGTGTTATAACAATTAAAAGATAGGTCTTTTTCCAAATTTGTAGGGCTATAAAAGCGGGTGGGACTGCAGAGAAAAGTTATTCAACAAAATTAGTTTTTTCGCGATGCCTATCCGTAGTTAAAATTTCATTGCTTTATTTCAAACGGTGTAGAAGTTTTGTTATCAACCAGCTAGACGAAAGGAGAGACGGACAGAATGAAACAAATAAGCACATTTTTCCAAAATTTTTTGAAAATGGGCTAAAAATATAGCCAACAAAAAATTTTTAATTAAGTAAAGATGATAGCCAACCAAATATTATTCTTCAAATGACATAAAAGTAACATAATCGGTATAAGTTTCTGCTCACTGACGGATAAACTAATATATTTCTAATTATATTTTTAATACTCTTTCTATTTTTTTTCAAGAATAAAAAAACAAAAATTTGTCATTTCATACAAAATTTTGTACTTAATTAATTCCATTTAAAATCTTTTCTGGTTTTAAATTTTATACAACGGAGAACAAGACGTTCTACTTATGAAAAACACTAACCCAAACCGAATTCAAGAACTCTAAACAAAGTTGAACTCGTATACACAAAAAAAAAATAATAAATTCATCTTAACTAATTATTTTCGTATTTTAATTTTATAAAATTTATAAGAATTTTTTTTTAGAAAAACTACCATTAACTTTATTGACACTTTTACAATCTGCAACATGTAAGCTGTACTTTAAAAAGAAACAAAAAAAAAAAAATACTGCATAAATTTACACTAAAAAGAAACCAATTTCAAAAAACATTATCATTGATTTAATCAACAAGGCATTCAATGGCTGATTGAAAGTAACAACATTTATACACTAACACTTCAATGAGTCTAAAAGTGACTATTGACTGAAACTCTGTATTACAGAATAAAAAATTTTTACGATAAGTAAAAAAAAGCAAGTAGATATAATGTGTCTCTGATATTCTTTTAAATATTTTCCATTTTCCATTTTCTTTTTTTTTCTTTTTGCTTTTTTTTTATTTGTCACAAAGATACGTGTTGATTTAATTTTATATTTCTATTCTTTTTTTCATTTTTCTTCTCATCTACTAGTATGTGCATGCTATGCATATTTTCAAAAAAAAAACACTTCATACTCTTTATTATTCCCAATTGATTGAACTTTCCACCTACTCAATTTGACATACACACACAATAACCTATGCATACATACCTATGCATATATATTATTTTCTTAACTAGATCGAATTAAAAGAAAACTTGATTGTATGATATAGAAATGATGAGTAGAGTTAAGCTGCTGCTCTTCTATATATGCTACATATACATATATTTTAAAATTATAATGAAATGATGTAAAAAGAACTTGTAATAGAAATTAATAAGAAAAATACTACAAAGAGCATAAGAAATGCAGTATATGTATATAGAAAGAGATGAGTACCTTATAATAAAGTGAGTGAGTAAATAAATTATTTATAAAGTCTTATATTTTTACTCTTCTTATTTGTTTAGACTTGACTTTATCAATTTCATTAGTTTCTCTTAGTTCAAAATGAAATAATTTTTAACTTTTTTTTTTAATAAATTTATTGTTTTACTTTATGTCATACCTTCTATCAAAAACTATAATTAGAGATCAAAATATGTTCTTAAATTTTCTTGTAATATTTTAATACTTGTATTTATACTATTATTTATTTCTGATTATTTTCATCTCAAGTTGAATATGTTAATATAACTTTGCTTAACTCATGCTTAATCTTATTTAAATAAAAATGTAATTTTACATAATGAAAAAAAATTTTTCTCGAAATGCCATTATTAATTATCTGGGAAAATTAAAATTTGTAAGTAACTTTTATTCCACTTTCAATCCAATATTATTTACTTATCTGAAGATGAATTTTCCATGATCAAAAAATATACATTTTAATCACCGTAAAATTAATTAATGTCAACTGAGAAAATTTTGACCAAAATATAAATCTTAACTAAAAAAAATGTTGTCTGAGACAATATTAACATAAATATTAATGAAAAAAAGACGTCGACAATTTATATGCTCTTATATTTCCAACAATTTTCTTTGTCAATACTTTTTAACATTTGATATTTTTACAGTCTTCCATTTTCCCAGCTAATATTGAAATTCAAACCCTATAATCACCAATTATACTACCTAAGACCAACATATAAGTGAAAATAATCATAAAATCTCTAAAAGCTAATCAAATCAATTCACTCAAATGAGTCCTCCAGAAACTGTAAGCATGAGAATTTTTATAAAATAATGCACGCAACAGTAAGTTTAAAAGTATTTATAATACACAGATAAAAAAGCAAACGAAACTATAATACCGAAGCCTTATATAATAATAATACATATCCAAAGTAAACTTTTTTATATAAATAAAATTTTGAGTTATTAAGGCTGAATTTGATTTGGTATAATGATGACTTCTTCATTTTGAAAGCAAGTTCCTTGGTTAGCCTTCCAAATCATATCCTGTAAGGCATTTTAAAGCATATGTTTATATCTGACTGACTAATACCATTAATCTGTATATTCACTTATTTACCATATTATATATATTCAAAACATTTTTAATATGTTCTTCTAACATTTCAAATATAGCTTTTAGAATTTTTGCTACATCACTTTTCATATTAATTTTCTTTGGAAGAAACAATTTTGTTTTTTTGGTCTAAAACAAAAAAATACATTTTTGACAATTTAATAAACTTTTTATATTTTATTTTGGGTTTCAATAATTTTAGAATCTTGTATTTTATTTTTTATTTTTCTTTCTATAAAATACGTTTTTACATACTCAAAGTATGTACCAATTTTTCTTTCAATCAATCGAAAATATCTTATGATGATTGCTCATTTTTTTTTAACAGCTATAGATTTTTTAACTTTCTATCTGAAGATATACAAAGAAATTATTTAATTTTTGAATGTAAATAAATTGTCTTTTTTATTTTAATGGGACATGGAACATGGAAATGAAATAAATTCATATTAAGGAGAAAAAAAAAAGTAAAAAAAAGAAATGAAAACGTGTAGGAAAAACGAAAAAAATTATATTCATACTTCTCGTAAAATAAAAAGACGTGGGTACATACATACATGCAAACTTGTCTTTTAAAACTGAATAAATTAGATATTTTTTAAAAGAGTGTTAAAAAGTGTAATTTAGTGACAATTAATTTTATTTTTATTCAGTAAAAGTAGTACTAATTAAGTACATAATTAATTTAAACAAAGCAAAATGTAAAGCAACGGTTTTTAAAAGCGTACATTTCCAAAAGATAATACAAACTGTTTAGAATTGTGACTGCAGTGCACCTAAATTTGAAAATTTCATATAAGAAAATATGTGAAAATAGTATTTTTTGGTACTTTTTTGGAGCCTAAATAACTAAAAAAAACCGTTAACACACGTAAAAATATATTACTGAAGCTTTAATATTTATGTTTTTCCGTAACAAAATTTGTGCAGGTGTCTAAATAAAGCAAATTTTCAACTTTTGAGCGCTAATAGCTCTCAAACAGAAGGTGATACCAAAAAAAATTCTGAGAAAACTTATATTAATTCTAAAAGTTCAATCTTATCTCAAAATTTCAACTCCCTATCTAAAAGCGTGCCGGAGTTATGAAGGTAGAAAAATCATGCAAAATTTGGGTTTCACACAACTGTAATACTAAATTTAAAAAAAAAAATGAGTAATATTGATATTGATTTACAAAGGTAAAAGGAATTCCGTTTTCAGATTGAAAAAAAGCACATTTTTTCAAAAGTTTTTTGGAAATGTAGTAAAAAGAGAAAAAATATTGCTACTCCATAAGAATATTAAAGTACCAACCTTATGTACATACGTAAAACAACCTTTGACAAACATTCTATTGCATAAAATATCGAAAGAAAATCTGCACGAACTATAATGAAAATCGACAACAAAATAATAAAGAATATAGGTGAAAAAACAAATTACATGAATAACAGGACATGTTGAAATAAACCGCGATGAAATTACAAACAAAGAAGCAAAAGGAAGATTAACCCAGCTAATAACGTTAGATATTCCGATACACAACTGACTAGGGAAAACATGGATCCATGAATACAACAAAAACGAAAGAGAAATATAGAACGTATCTTGCTCTTTCGGAAATACATTTTACCCAAATGCAAACAAAAGTAATTTACAAAACATTTAAATAAAACACATTGTGCTAGATAGTATCGAATCAAAAAATTATTGGGCTAGAGGAACATAGAATAGATCGAATAGAAATAATGAGAAGAAACATTTGGAATTGTGTAAAATAGTGGAGCTGTTCCAACATCATATTGATTCTATATTTTAAAGTTCCCTTTTATTTCCTTCTTTTTGTATGCAGAATAGATATATAATGTGCAAATCAAGTTACAAAAGCACTCTATAAAGAACAATTAAAAATAAAAATCTTATCGCAAAAAGAATAATTTTGTCCTCTTTATTTCTCTTTCTTATTTTCCCCTATTAGTTTAAAACCAATGTTGAAAAATGTTAAAACCCGCTTGGTGAAAAAACTTTACTATAATATTATTAAAGATATAGCAATAGTTAGGTCCTAGATATGGAAATAGTAGAAATAGTCTTAATATAAATTTGTTTCATTTATCAAGACCTAATGCGTCAGCAATCACTAAACTCTAGGTCCGTAATGTACCTTTAAAATGTAGAAGAGCCTATTCCGCCAAAATTTCTGTTAAGTTCCGCTTGATTTATGCCACTATAATACTGTATAAATTTTGAAAGCTTCTGAGATCCATGTCAAAGAGTTCACCTAAATTTTAGAAAAACAAACTATCAAAATATTTTCATATTTTCCTTGACAAACTAGAATAGATGCAGATAAAATGCTCCACGCATCATGTCAATTCCTCTACAAAATCTACAGTAAAGATTTCCATGCATACCTAGGCTTCTAGCATATCTACCTATAACACAATGATCCGTAACACCAACAAATAACACCAACAAATTATCTAATTGCAGATATAGAAGGAGAAAGTATGCATTGGACTTTTTTGAAGTCATATATAGTCACAAGGCTCTGGTTGTACTGCATGTTGTATCTGCTAGCCAAAGTCTATACTGCCCAATTGAAATATTTGTAAACGGATTAAAAAACAAAATTAATTTTTATAAATTAATACTTTAATAATTTTTTGGAATTTCGTATGTGTAGTCTATAAGATTTCCTAAAATTCAATTACCGGTTTGTTTTTGAATAAGCCGAAACATATTTGATTATTTGCAAGTCGTTTCTCCCGATAATGTTGACCTTTAACCAATCAAAACCATCCACTTTAAAACCAAACTTTAGTATAGAACATTTAATACAAATGTACAGTTTGGTAGCAATGTAACAAATTAATTTGGTATTGTTGCAAGGTATCCTAAAACTAAATACTAACCAAAAAAACGAAACACTATACACATTCTTTTTAAATAATTAAAAATAAATTCGTTCACTCGATCATCCAAAGATTTTACTTCTACAGTAGTTCTTTAATTTTTTTATTCTTAAAAATACATTTAAATACATTTATTTAAGACAAGCAGATTACATAAAAAAATATCCTTTTTTAATAATTTCAGTCTGATACTTTTCTCTTATGATAGAATCCTATAATTATTCAAATATCATTATTAGAATTTTTTTTAATGATAACACTTCAAATAATGAAAAATATTAAAAAATCTTCATACCATTTCTATATTTATATTTGTATATTAAAATTTTTCGTTTCTTAAATTGTTTTTATATTGTATACTGTTATGTTTTCCAAATTTTTATTCTTATATATTAAAACTGTCCAAAATAACTTATGTTTAATACTGATATAACACAATTATCCCTTAGCAATTTCCTTATTTGAAAACAATACAAATTTAATTTGACAAACACTTAATTAGATTTTGTGACATTGATGAATCATTAAAACAACTTTACAAAATATCCTTATAATTGGTTAAATATTGGCAATACTATAAATATTATTACCCCATACCAGAATGGGTACTTATCAAAAATTAATAATAAACTGGTCTTCTTTAAAAATTACCTATTCATCCTTACAAAGGAAATAGCCTGTTTCATGTTAAAAATAGATATATTTTCTATTGTTTTGTTGTCCTTTTTTTAATTCTTAAATTATCTCCTTGTAGACCGTCACATTTACATCCAAATAAAAAATTAACATTCTTTGAATATTGTAAAAATGCCATCTGAGATTAATAATTGGAGTACACAATGGATTTGTCATTTATCTTGTTACATTTGAATGCATATTAAAGTATTTTTCTTCATTTAATGCATCGAGTTTAATTTTGGCGCGTTATTGTTGAAAAATAAAAAAATATATTTAAATAGAATTGAATAGAAAAATATCTATATTTATAGCTAGGCAATCATTTAGAGAATATTTTTAGGTGTTTCTGGAGTTTTTACATAAAATTTTCAAAACAAATTTGTTGTTTTGTTAAAATAAATTTATGTAAATACTTTTATTAATTTAAATTTTTGTTTAATCTTGGGAATTTTTAATATTGCTTCAATATTCGAGTTTTTAGTTGTTATATTATAAGATACAATACAAACTTCCGCAATTGAAAACATAAAATCATTAAACTACCATTTAACCTATTTACAGATTACACTCGCACTGCAACTTCAAAAAACTTAAAAGACAATTAACAATAAAAGAAATTTAAAATCACCAATCATAAGCGGAATGACACCAAAAATATTAGCAAAATAATACGACCAAATACGACGTGAAATAAGAAATTGGTGGTCTGATGATTGGATATCAACTTCAAACAATATATTTTTTTAACAATTCAATTATAGTTAAGAAAGGGTCTATCACTCACTTCAGTAGCGTATCAATGATACCGAATGAGTTTAAAAAAAAAAAAAGCTTAGTTTTTTAAAACTCATTCGGCATTACTCTAAATTAAACAGAATAATCAGTATTCTGTCAGAGTTCTGTCAGAATTTTTGAATATCGTTAAAAAGAATATTCAAAAAAGAACCGAAATTACGCACTTAAGGCTCAATATCTCATATAAATTTTATCTACTATTAACTTAAGAAATACTAGAAAATACTGTGTATTTAAACTTTATAACCAGATGAGGCAACACCAAGTAAAATGTACACTTACATTAAAAAAATTAAAAAATCTTAAACTGAAAGGCTATTAGCATTTTCTCAAGAAAAAAAGACAAACCCCGGTTTTTTTAAGGCAAAAATAAATGCAGCAACGAAAAAAATGATTTCAAAAGAGCTACTCGGAAGTCTGAAAATTATAGTGCCATATTTTAAATCTTAATTTCAACTATTTTTAATTTGAAATTTTCATTTCAACTTTTTTTTTCCTTTTATATCTTTTAATGTTTTCTTTATGAAATCCATTTATTATTATTATTATTATCAAAAAGATTTTTACAAAATCATCATCCGATCTTCATTTTAAAATCCGATTTTAACTAATAAACTAAGTACAATAAAAGAACTTACTACAATAAAAGAAAAAAAAAAAATTTTTTTTAACCTCAAATAATTTCTATAGGCATTTTATAAAATTTCATTTGCGATAAAAAAAAAAACAAATTACATATTTATATTTTCCTCTTATAAACATATTAAAAATTAAATCAATTTTCTTTTTATGTTCTTCCTCTCTCTTTCAAAAAAAAACAAAAATGATATATTAAGTCATCAAAAACTATATATATATATTTGCCTTTTTTATTTTGTTTGATTTACCCTATGGCGAAAACGAATTTTCCCCCAAAACCAACAAAAACAAAAATGACATTCCTTTAATAAATGTTTTTTTAAGTAAATTTTCAATAAAATCAAATTTACAAAAATAAAAAAAATGAAATAAAAACCCCCATAAAAAAAAAAAAAAAAACGGAAAGAAACCCAAAAGTAAACAAACAAATAAATAAATATAATAAAGAACAAACTTTCCGGGCCTATTTCTGATATAAGTACATTTATCATTCCATCAAATTCTTTTTATACCCGTACGATAGGATCGGGTATAATAAAATTACTCCTCCGTTTGTAACACCTCGAAATAAGCGAGCTAGATATACCTTCAAAGGTATGGATCGGATCAGAAAAAAATTCTAAGACTTTTGAGCCATGTCCGTCCGTCCGTCCGTCCGTCCGTCCGTCCGTCCGTCAGCACGCTAACTCAAAAACTAAGAAAGCTAGAATCTTGAAATTTACACAAAATATTTTGGGAGTAATTTGTAGGTTCCCTATTTTTTTTGGTTGAGTTTGGACCAAGCCTTAGGGTAGCTCTCGAACACCTAACTTTTAGATCCCGACATTTTTTTTGAAATAGAGCTATGAAATTTTAACTGCTGATAGATCTCACAAAAATAATAATTTTATTTTTAATAACTTTTTTTTGTAGCCCCACCCATTACGGAGCTACAGCTCCCCAAAGGTTCAAAAAAGCTCTATATTTAAATTGTTATAGCACAAGTTGTATAAGGTATATCTTCATTTTGAAAACGCCAAACGATTACTACTTTCATTAGCTTTAAAAGTATATATACAATAAATATATATTTTTGGCATACGGTGTCTTAATTTACCGTTATGCGAAACTAAAATTTTGCAAAATTCTTTAACCCTTCCATCTTCTAAACGGTTAAAGTTGGAAACTTGAAATTTTGACAGAGGTTAGATCTTTGAAAATTAGTATGAGTCATTTCAGAAATTTTTTTTGTATCACCCCCCGTTTAGGAGCTGTAAGAGGTCAAAAACTGAAAATTTTCTATTTTTAAACACCTGTAACTTGAACACCTGTTAAAATTTTTTTGAAGTAATACACAAAAATTAAAGCTCCAACATTATACTTTTATTTCTGTTAACAACTTTTTTTAATAATATAGGGTTACTTTATAATTGACGAAAGTGTTACTTGATTTTTTCCAATTTTCTAACAAATATCTTTAACGAATTTTTTCCATTTTGTTTTACTCGATAATTTGAAATTGTTGAGGATATAATGCGTAGTACAAAAAAATGTAATTAAATAAACAACATAACGGTTGCTTGAAGAATTTTTATTTATATGATATTGATATATATACATACTTATATAATATCATGTTTATTTACATATCGTATATGTCACTAGTGAATGAATGATAAGAGTATAGATGTATATTATATAGCGCCGTATTTACATACATATATGTATTTTATTGTACTTATAAGAAATTATTCTGTCAATGGAATATTTAAATATAATATAATATAATATTTAAAATTATATTTACTGTTTTGTACTTAGTAAATTTAATATACATTTACCGCTTAGTATTAAACGGTACTATAGAATATTTGAAAAAGTTTTGGATTGATAATCGTTATGTGGAAGGTTAGAATCTGCTTTTGAAGAATGTACATATAAACATATAGTTTGAATATATGTACAACCCATAGTTCTAGAAATTATAAAATTCACCCAAATTATTTTAAAATACTAAAATATTAAAAGAATAATATTGTGAGCAGAGTGACAGGCTGTGAACATACTAACGGGTCGTACGGGTATCTAAGAGTTGACAAAGTCAACTGTATTCTTCCTCGTTTTTTTTTAAAATTTATGTAAAATATCCCGATTGAAAATTATTTTTTTTAAGTTGAACAGAAACAGAAAACACCAATTTATAAGAACTTTATTAGCTTTCTTTGAATCCTCAAAAAAAAAAAAACAACTCAATTTTTATTTTTTTTTATTAATTTAAAAATCATTTTTTTGACCCTGAAATTTAAACCTCAAAATATTTTAAATATCCGATCAATCAAAATAAAAATGTAAGATTTTTTTTTATATATTATACTCGTATATAAGTATATGCGGATGCTATATATATATGACACTATATATTAGCTGACATTAATGTTTTCTATTTTGCATTTTATGTGACACATAAAATGTCCAATAAATTTCTTTATACAATCCAAAGGTATCATATTACATTCATTCATTTTCTTGTCTTTAAATTATACCCCAAATACCAAAATCCATTTCACATCTTCTTCAGCTCCTTTATTATTATTTCGGAAGACATACTACAAATATTTATAATAAAACCTTAATACCATTAAATAAAATCTCAATTTTTCTATAGTAAATTTTTCGAAACGGATATCCAGGCAAAGTACAACAATCTATCGATGTACAAAAAAGGAAAAAAAAAAAAAAGAAAATTGTGTCTATAAATCATTTATTTATCAATTCAAAATATTTTTATCTCTTTCTAGCTTATTATTTAGTATAAAAATTATATATACAATACAATATATAAAGTTTGTATATAACTTTATTAAGGTATCTTTTATTTTATTATATTTTTATAAAGAATAGAGATTACCTTTAAGAAAAATTTTCCTCATATTATCCTCTCTATTACAAAAATAAAAAAAAAACAACCAAAATAGCAAAAAAAAAAAAAAAAAAAGATGAAGGAAAAGCGAAATATAATAAATTCCCATACTCTGGCATAAGTTTCAATACATTTTCATCATAAAAGTGTACCTACCATTTTCTTTTACAGTACCTTAAAAAAATTGTCTTGGTCTCGTCGTCAACTTCAACGATCTTAAAATTTATAAAATAAAATATATATATATAGGTATATAATATAATATATAATATAACTATGTATAAAATGTATATACCTACAGAATAAGAAATTTTAAAGAAAAAAAAAATATCAAAATATACTAGTCTAAGGCAAAAAAAAAAAAAAAATGGAAAAAATAAATAAAGAGGGAAAAAACGAGTCCTTTAAAAATCTAGTTTTAAAATTGTACAAGCAAAATTAAAAATAAAAAAAAAAAAAAAAAACAAAGAAAAAATTCAAAAAGTAAACATTAGTTGTCGTATAGGACATAAACACTTATGAAAAACTAAATAAGAAAACAATTTTTTTTTTGTCTTTTTTTATTTCTTTTCTTTTGTTTTTATTTTCTTTAAAACTTTTGATCTTTTTCTTTACAAAATTATCATTTTATAGTTTTTTATTATTAAATTGGGATTTGAATTTATAACACTTTCAAAATAAATTGTCAATTTTAAATTTTAAACCTTATAGGAATCTATTTAAAAGAAAAATTTAATTCAACACGTTTTATTATAGCTGGTAAGCCTAACAAGCCTAGATAATATCGAATAACAAAATTTTTAATTTTTAAAAGTCAAAATTGTAGCGGTTGAAAATAATTTTCAATATTTACTTAATATCTACAAATATTGAAATTTAATTTGTTTTATAAATATTTAAGATACTTTAGACATTACTTCATACTTTCGGAACTATGGTAATATATTCATATCCTTTACCATTGAAAAATAGTTTACAAGTACAAGTACAGTTCAACGTGTACATTAAGTACAGTTCAACGTGTTTGAAGACTGCACAAATTTTTTCTAAAAACTTCTTTTTTTTTTTTTCTAAGAAATATAATATTTACCTATACCCTATAGTTGAAAGAAACTTATACTTTTTTTTTTTTGTATTTTATATACCATCCGACATAATATACCCTCGTCATATTCATTTCACAGTCAAGTTGATTCTCTTGGATGTTAAAAAATTCTTTCGTTCTACACATGGATGACTTTTGTCATATTTTTATAATTTTTTTATACCATTATATGTATTACCGTTTTTTTTTTTTTTTTTTTAAATATGTCGCTTGTAATATTTTATGCAAAACTTGACATTTCCTTAACGTAAAAATAACATAATAAGAGGATAAGATTTTCCAGCTTTTCCAGTTTTTGTTTTTTTTTTTTTTGTTATATTATGATAGAGCTTTTGATTTCAGAAAAAAAGAAAACGAAATGAATTTGAAGACTTTTAAAACATAATATACAATATGGTAATCCGACAAAATTCGTATTTCCAAAATCCAAATGAAACAAAATCCCTAATTTCTTAAAAGTCCCAATTCCCAAAATCTAAAATTCTAAAATACAAAGTTCACAAATCCAAAATTAAGAAATCCAAGATTTCTTTTATGTTTGGATTTTTCCCAGTTTGAATTTTGTCCACTTTGGAATTTTTGAATTTTGGATTTCGGAAATTTGACTTTTGGGAATCTCTATTTTGGGAATTTGGATTTTAAGAATTTGTATCTTGAGAATTTAGCTTTTGGAAATTTTAATTTTGGAATTAGGGATTTTGGGATTTGAATTTTTGAATTTGGATTTTTGAATTAGGGATTTCATCATAGATCCATACAATACACCTACAAGTAAAAATTAGAAAAAAAAAAAATTAAAAAAAAAGGAAAGAAATATTACCTATGGCTTAAAAAAAATTGAACCAATTTTCCAAACAGTGATAGAACAAAATTTATTTTTTATACATAATAAAAGTTTGCTCTATCACTGCTTGAAAATTGGTTCAATTTTTTCTTTTAGTAGAGTTTGATTTGATTTATAAAAATATTTTTTTCTTTTTTTATGGTAATTTTATATAATTCTTTTAATATACTGTTTTAATTAAATGTATAGGTTGTAAATCAAATTTCATTTTAAAATGGAAATGATAAAAAAAATTTAACATAAATCATTGATTTCAATTATATTTATGTAAAAATTTTTCTAATATGTATATCAAGAATTTTTCAACTTAATCATACTATACGGAAGACAGTATAAGAGATGTTTTCATATAATATGCGTATTATATAGAGTATTTCTTGTTAATTCGGTCTGTTCTTGTGGATTCGGCTGATTTTTCCCTGTTAAAAACTGTAGTTGGTCTGACCAACATGTAGAAGATCGAACCCACGCTCTGTCGAACCCACCAAAATATATGAGATAGGTTTGACCTATTTTCTTCGGAAATCTGCATTTTACATCAAGTTCTTGCAGAATGAACATATTTATACGGTTCATATTATATTTGTGCATACTCTCAACAACATTCGATATACCATTCAAATTTTGTTTTTCTGGACAACTTCAAAGACAAAAAAAAAGTGACAATTTTTAAAAATTTCCAAATTTTTCCATTGTGTGATAGTTTGGTTCATTAAATTTCCATTTTTCAGCATAAGAATTTTGTAGACAAAATATCAAATGAACACCTTATTCCTTATACAGTATATTTAAAGATTAATCCAATTTTATTTAATACAAGTAATAAAACTATTGCCTTCTCTAAAATTAGTGTAATTATTCATGTGCATAACGGCACACGTATATACACATCGAAAAATAAAAAGTTCCTTCTAAGTCCTAACTCTATATTTACATGAAAGCTGAATTAATATAAATGTAAACGAAATAATATTTATAAATTTTTAGGTAGTATATTTTGTTGGTACTATAGTTTTTTTTTATCGTAATAATGCATTAATTGAAACTTAGTATACATTAATATTAAAATAATGTACTAACACTGCTTAAATAATAATCTTAATCCAACTATGACAAACAAATCTACCAAAAAACTTAAATATAAAATTTTCGTGCAGGCAATTGTTTATTATGTATACATAACATGTGTATGAAATTAAAGTGTTTTGAAATAAATCACTTTATATTATAATTTATAAAGTTTTACTTATAAAAATTTCCTAATTAGACATATTTTAACTGTTAATAATCTTTTAAACTTCTTTTTTTTTGTTTTCACTCCGAATGCTATGTAGATCTTCAAAAGACAAAACTTCAAAAGACACACAAGGCACACTAGATTTCTAGGCACTAAAACTATCTCTCGCCGTAGCCAATAAAATAGGAAAGTGACCCTAACTGCAAAGCAATATAAAAGCTGAGAAATAAGAAAAGAAAGTGAGAGGAAATTTTAAATTTAAACTGTGGGAGTAGGATCCAAGCTTGGAAATTGGAAAAATACTATCGAATTATAACTAATATTTATATGGTTTTATTAAGTAAATAATTCGATCAGAAATCCAAATTAACACATAAACATAAATTATAGATCGCTGTTTTTAGTTTCATATATAAGAAAATTAACCACAAAAGCTATTTGGAAGAAAATATTTTCATTGAACCTTTTTATGAACAATTTTGCACAATCAATAAAACCAATAAAACAATAACAAAAAGGAAAATTGTTTATATACTAGAAATATATAATTCTGTATGTTATATTTTGAATGAAAATGATATTGTTTAAAGTATATAAGTAAGAACTATAAAAAAAGAAAAAAAAAAATAAAAACAAATTTACTTTAATAATTTATCAATTTTTTTTTTTTATTATCTTTTTCTGAATGCTAATCTAAACTAAAGACTTTAAGGAAAATTTTAATTCCTTACTGTTATTTTGAAAAGGAATAAAACATACTTTCTTTTCTTTGAATTTTTAGAGTCTTAAGAATACGGATTAGATTTATAGAGTCTATACTATGACGGATTAGATTAAAATCAAATAAAAAACGAGGAAGAATACAGTTGACTTTGTCAACTCTTAGATACCCGTACGAACCGTTAGTATGTTCAGAGCCTGTCACTTTGCTTACAATATTATTTTTTTAATATTTTAGTATTTTAAAATAATTTGGGTGAATTTTATAATTTCTAGAATTATGGGTTGTACATATATTCAAACTATATGTTTATGCATTCTTCAAAAGCAGATTTTAACATAACGATTATCAATCCAAAGCTTTTTCAAATATTCTATAGTACCATTTAATACTAAGCGGTAAATGTATATTAAATTTACTTAGTACAAAATAGTAAATATAATTTTAAATATTATATTATATTATATTTAAATATTCCATTGACAGAATAATTTCTTATAAGTACAATAAAATACATATATGTATGTAAATACGGCGCTATATAATATACATCTATATTCTTATCATTCATTCACTAGTGACATATACGATATGTAAATAAACATGATATTATATAAGTATGTATATATATCAATATCATATAAATAAAAATTCTTCAAGCAACCGTTATGTTGTTTATTTAATTACATTTTTTTGTACTACGCATTATATCCTCAACAATTTCAAATTATCGAGTAAAACAAAATGGAAAAAATTCGTTAATGAAATTTGTTAGAAAATTTGAAAAAATCAAGTAACACTTTCGTCAATTATAAAGTAACCCTATATTATTAAAAAAAGTTGTTAACAGCAATAAAAGTATAATGTTGAAGCTTTAATTTTTGTGTATTACTTCAAAAAAATTTTAACAGGTGTTCAAGTTACAGGTGTTTAAAAATAGGAAATTTTCAGTTTTTGACCCCTTACAGCTCCTAAACGGGGAGTGATACAAAAAAAATTTCTGAAATGACTCATACTAATTTTCAAAGATCTAACTTCCTTCAAAATTTCAAGTTTCCAACTTTAACCCTTTAGAAGATAGAAGGGTTAAAGAATTTTGCAAAATTTGAGTTTCGCATAACGGTAAATTAAGACACCGTATGCCACAAATATATATTTATTGTATATATACTTTTAAAGCTAATAAAAGTAGTAATCGTTTGGCGTTTTCAAAATGAAGATACACCTTATACAACTTGTGCTATAACAATTTAAATATAGAGCTTTTTTGAACCTTTGGGGAGCTGTAGCTCCGTAACGGGTGAGGCTACAAAAAAAAGTTATTAAAAATAAAATTAATATTTTTGTGAGATCTATCAGCAGTTAAAATTTCATAGCTCTATTTCAAAAAAAATGTCGGGATCTAAAAGTTAGGTGTTCGAGAGCTACCTTAAGGTTTGGTCCAAACTCAACCAAAAAAAATAGGGAACCTACAAATTACTCCAAGAATATTTTGTGTAAATTTCAAGATTCTAGCTTTCTTAGTTTTTGAGTTAGCGTGCTGACGGACGGACCGACGGACGGACGGACATGGCTCAAAAGTCTTAGAATTTTTTTCTGATCCGATCCATACCTTTGAAGGTATATCTAGCTCGCTTATTTCGAGGTGTTACAAACGGAGGAGTAATTTTATTATACCCGATCCTATCGTACGGGTATAATGAATTTAAAACAAGTAAATATAACAGTAAAGTAATGCAAACGATATTATTAATACCCTACACCTGAAAAATTTCAAATTAAATTAAAAATCCATAAGTTATTTTAGATAGTTATTTAATATAAACTAAAAACATAAACGCTTTTACTTTAAACTTTGGGAGGTGTATGGCAGCTGCTTCAACCGCCTCTCTTTCCCTTCTTATTCAACTTGAATTTCAGGAACGTAAAAGACGCATGATTCTACAGCCTTGTACAAAATTTCTGTCTGTATTAATTTCGAAGATGTGCTTGTTAGGTTTTGAGAGGCCACCCGAACCGCCACTTCAATTCATTTTAAATTTCAGGAACGTAGAGAACATTTCAGGGCACACCCTTTTACCAATTTTAAAGGTTCTATCTTTTTTAGTTTTAGACTATGCTCGTTTGCTCTTTGGTTATTTCGAAAGCTTCCAATTGCCGAAACTATGTTCCCCATCATCTCAAATATTAATTTTCAATTTTAAATAAAAGTAAACATGACAGAATACCCTTGTACCAATTGTAAAGTTTCTTTATGGGTTTTGGAGATACTTGTTTGTTTTGGGACTCGTGCGGAACCTTACAAAATCTGAGACTTTCTTTCGTAATTAATAAACTACCATATAAATTTCATCAAAATAACTTTATTAATTCATAAGTTATCGTGTGAACAGACGGACGGGACATCATTAAATCGATTCAGGAGGTAAAACTGGTTAACAATATATATTATATACATATTCATATCTAACTTGCTTCTTTTTGATGGTTACAAACACCATACCAAAGTTAACATATCCTATACCTCAGATGTATGGCATAAAAAATAATAGTAAAAATTAAAAGGACTTGATTTAACAACAAAAATCTTCAAAATAAAAAAAATTAAAGTTTTTAAATTTGAAGTTATTCTTTTTTCTTTTAGTTGAAGTAAAATTCACACAATACATGAAATATGAGTTTTTAAATAAAAGACTACCACTTCCTTTTTTTTAATTTTTTAACGAGCATTCATAAAGCATATGTAAAATTTATACCTTATGATCTAAAAAATATTTTTGTTATAGAAATAATCTATAATTTTTTCAATTACTTCAAATTTATTTTTTTTTGTCATTTATTATATATATATATATATATATATATACATAATATTATATAAAAGATATTTTAAGACCTTAAAAATAATTTTTGTGTAATACATTTTAAAAAGAAATATTATCATTAATTTAAAATCATTTTAAAACAACTCTTGATATTTATTTAAAGAAATCAAAAACCATATTTCAGAAAGGTCATCTTAAGGATTCAAAATAATTTTTTTTTTTTATAGAATTGTAAAGGTCATATCTATTATATGTCAATGATTGCTTTATCTGTAATATTAGGTTTGCATATAATCTTATTTTGATTATATTAAATCAATTTTTTTATTATTATTGCCATGGAATATAATTTGGTGATTTAAATTTTCTAGTATTAAAATAAAATTGAAGTGGGACGATGAAGTGATTTATATTTTATATTTTTAGACTAAGACAATTATATATACATATATGTTTTTGGATCAAATAATTGAAAATTCTACTTGTACCTTATAAAAAGTACTTCTACGGTCTCAGAAAAATGAAAAAAGTTCATAAACAATTAAAAAACTAAAACTAAATATCAATTTTTTATGCAAATGATACGAGTTCAAGCACAATTTTTTATTTAAAAAAAGGGAAATTTGAATTTCAGCTCAGTTGTTTTATGCATTTGATCCTATATAATTGAAAAGAGAGAAAAACTTTTAATATAAAAAGTCATTTAAATTAATCAAAAAAAATATATATATATATATATAATTTGAAATGTTTAAAAATCATCATGCCAGTATGAATCCAAAAATATTTACTACCTACTGTAAAATTAGTTCTAATTTAGGGAAAATAAAAGGATGATGCCTAAAATCATTTACATCACACTATTATATTCGGTCGTCAAAATATTACGAGAAACAGAATAACTATACAAGATCACATTACGGTTTTATTTTTTTATATTTTATAAATTAAAATTATTTTTTATTTTCATCTATCTATAATAAAATATAAATTATTTTATAACCTTTTAATGAACGAATTTTTAAAGAAATCATTTAATATGTACAAAATGGCCCATCATTTCCAAAACTATATAAGTAAAAGCAACATAATCTTACAGAAACAACTCGAATTTTATTGGAACAATGCATTTCTGTCAACTGTCAACTGTCATCATCATAAATATTAAATTTTTTATTGTTTTTATTGTTTTAAATTTTTCTGTAGATACTAATATATAATTTGAAAATGTGTGTTGGTCATTCCAGAATAAAATTATACATGAAATAAAACAAAAAATTTGAAACAAGAACATGGTGAAGTAGTATGTGATTGAAATGTGAAATTTACAGGTAAATTATGTTAATACATAACTTAGTAATTTATTTTGATAAATTTGTAACTTCCGATTGATGTTAAAACAAGATGGTAATATACTTGCTCCGTATAACAATACAGATGTATTAATCTAATCTAAAAACTAATTTAATAAAATATTGACAGCTACTTGCGCCCATTGGGCCAAACCAACCAAATTTTACTCTTGCTATAAAACGTATTCCTCTTCTACAAAATTGCTTATATATGCTTATTCAAATATTTATTAGGTACAAAGATATGAGTATCTAATTATCGCATATACTCAAATCTGTTTCGTTAGACTAACCGAATTTTGCAGAAATCGTTTCGGTAAAACTCAATTTGTTTTGACAAAATTTCAGATATTTAACTTCATTAAGCACTAAATTATGCTTATATAAAATATAGTTAATATAATAGCTGTATAGTAGCTATTCAAACAGGTCAATGTCACGAACTTGTCGCAAACGCAATGACCAATTTTTTAAATCTTCGATAAAAAAAACTATCCAAAAGTTATAATTTACCCAACCCAAATTTACTTCCTACCCAAGAATTATAATTTAAAGAATGTGGATATTATTTAAATGGTATTTTATATCATAATTAACAGCCGTCAATTTATTATTTTAAGTATTTTTCAGTTGTCAATTCAGACAAAGATACTATCGAAATAGGATAAGTTGATTTATTCATGTGTTGATTGCAATATTCATGTATAGTGCGCAGTATTTCACAAAACAGCGTCTAAATAGATCTAATTTATTACTTGATGATTTAATACAAAAAAAAACAAGGTAGAATGTAAACCAACGGTTTTTAAAAGCGCACATTTCCAAAAGACAATACAAACTGTTTAGAATTTTGACTTGCACAAAAATTTTAAAATTTCATGTAATAAAAAAAAACGTGAAAATGGTTTTTTTTTGGAATTTTGAGCGGCTGTAAGCTCGGAACCCTATATAACTAAGAAAAACCGTTTACAGACGTAAAAATATATTACTGGAGCTTTAATTTTTATGTCTTGCCAAAGAAAAATTTGTACATGTGCTTAAGTTACACGTGCGAAAAATAGTAAAAATAGCAAATTTTCAATTTTTGAGCCCTAATAAATCTTAAACGGGAGCTGGTACAAAAATATTTTCTAATGAGTCTTATACTAATTCTAAAAGTTCTTTCATGCCTCAAAATTTCAAGCCCCTATCTGAAAATGTGTCGGAGTTATGATGGTAGAAAAATCATGCAAAATTTGGTTTTCACATAACGGTAAATTTAAGTACTAAATTCAAAAAAATTGTATAATTTTGATAAAATCCCCGTCGAATGGCGTTTTCAGCTTGAAAAAATGTTAAGTAGAACATGAGATGTACGTATTTAAAAATAGGGCTTTTTCAAAGTTGGAGGGGCTACAGCTCCATAATGAATGGAGCTATATGAAAAAGTTGTTCTTTCAACATTTTTTTCTGAGACCTACCCTTGGTTAAAAATTTTTTTCGCTATCTTTAGCGGTGTAGAAGTTTTGTAAACAGATGGACGGACGGACCGGACTGACGGACAGATTGAAACTAATAGGCACATTTTTTCAAAATTTTTTTGGAAATGTACTAAAAATTAATATTATGGAAATGAACAAAAAAAAATCTCAACAATTGCGTCGTGTAATTTTAACTATAATTCATCTCAATAATTTAATAAAAATTAAATTCAGAACTTAAGAAACAAAAAAAAAAAATTATCAAGTGGTATAAAAACCATTAAAATTAAATTCTTTGAAGATTTTCTTATTTTTTTTTTTTGATTTCTAAACTACGCCATTGAATAAGTCTTTGAATTCGATTTAGAAACTTATTTTTTTTTTTAATATTTTTAAAAATTATTTCATTGACTTGCATCAATAATAAATAATATTATATTATTTTTTATTTTCTTTCCTTTTTTTTTCTTTCACTATTCTATCCTTTTTCCTTATTATATAAACTCTGACACATTTATATATTTTTTTTCTAATATAAAAGAAACATTAAATTTTTGATGATTCACTTAAAATCAAATTTTTCATCTAACTTAATATCATTATTTCTCATATACTGTCATCACTGTCTTCCTCAAACTCATTCTAATCATCAATATCTTGAAAAAAAAAAATGTAACTGCTTTTCTTAATATATTTATTTGAAGTGAAAGAGATAGCTAGATATATATCTTATATTATATGTAAAATGAAATTGACATAAAATCCTTTTCCTATAAATTTCTCATAAATTTTTCTGCAAATTTTGTTTTTTTTTTTTTTGTTTTATCTTGTTGATTTTATTTTTTTTTTGATGTAAAGTAAAAATACAAACAATATTTTTCACGTATAGTACATTTTCCATAATTTTCCATTTCATGAGTTAATTTATCTTTTTACTGTTATTTTTTTTTTTGCTTTTTAAATAAAAGTAAAAAAAGAAAAAAACCATTTTATCGTAATACCACCCTGGCAGCAAATTGAAAGGGAAGACTCTGTTGAAAAATCTTCTTCTTGAAGGAGAAAAGAGGAATGTAAAAATATTATTATGACAAGAAATATTGTAGTAGAGTATATTTGATATTTATGATAGAACAAATTTTAAATTGTACTATCCGCCCGCATATCCCTTTTCGGGTATTTTATAGGAATCAATAGCAATAGTGCAATTTGATCGTATATCTATTATTATATGTCATAATAGGAAGGGACAGCTTTCAAATTCTATAAAGAATATAATATATTCGTAATTTGTTAGTATTATCAACTTATATAGGTATGTAAGTTTTTAAGTAAATTGTACTTGTAATATTATAGTAGAAGAGTATATATTAGATCTATATATTAAAATATAATAATGAGTATTAAGTCTATTGGAAAATATATTTTATTTATTTTTTTTTTTTTTATTTCTAAAAATTCTCAAAAAAAGGTCATATCTATATGAGCTGAAATCTATAAGAGCTCATATCTATCAGCTCAAAAAGATCTCATAGATTATGTTTATAAAAATGGTCCACATGATATATGTAAATATATCAGAACATTTGATTAGAATTTTTTTTTTTTTAAATAATTTTAAATTATTGCTCTTAAATTAATTTAAATTTTGTTTTGGAAAGAGCTAATAAAGGGGTCTTCTGAAATAAAATCAGAACACAAAAAATCTGTAAACAAAATCTGATAACTTTTCGGGTTAGTAATCAGTGGACTCTAGGTTCGTAATGCGTAGTTCATAACATAGTAGAACCTATTCGACAACAGTTGGTGTTAAATTTTCTTAAATTTATATGACAATGATATCACTCTAATCGAAGAAGCTTTGAAATCTTCTCAGATTCATGTCAGAAAGTTTACCTAAAAATTTTTGAAAAAGAAACTACCGAAATATATTTCGCTTCTTTGTTGACAGACTGGTAGAGGTTTAGAGAACCCACACGGTCCCCCACAGAACACACTCTCCATAGTATCAATTTCTCTGCAAAATGATACCTTTCTAAAAAGTACAAATAATAAAATAGTTTGACTATATTTTATTTTTTTGAGCGCATGCTGTATTCCCAACAGATTAAAAATAACAAAATAGTAATAATAAAGATAACTTACAATCCCACTCTCCAATTCAGCGCTTCCGTATTCCTGACTTATCATTTTCTATCCCTGCTTCCTAGCCAACTGTTTCTACAATGGGATCTAGGTACGAAATCTAATATTTTCACATTCAATGCTATAATAATGAATGTTTCGAAAATAAAATAAATAGAATTTTTTGGTAGACCTAATACATAATACATCCATATAATGTAATCATTTACATACATTATCATTATAATGCAACATTTGGTTGAAAAATAAAAATTGCGGTTCAATTTGTGTATAGATTGATGTTGATGTGGTCTGCACGACTGCCAAAAAATTATTAGATTTTCGTGATTTGAATAAATAATAATGGTAATTTAAATTACATTACATTATTATGTCATACACTAGGATAATTTAAAAAAATAAATTTTTTTTTTCTATTTTTATTGTTCTCATTTTTACTCATTATAAAATTTAATATAAAATAGAAATTATAGTATTATAGTTCATAGATTCGATTACTTTTCATATAAATTTTAGTTATATTAAAATTTGTTCAGATACGCCGACATTTAAAAAAAAATTATTGTTAATAAAAATGAAGAAGCTATCGACACTATTTATTTTTAGACTATAAAAATATAATACAGAATCAAATAGATCTATATTGACTCATTGAAAATATGCATGTAACTAATAAATTAAATTTATGATATTATACTCGAATATATTTATTAACATATTTACATAATTATCTAAATAAATTTTGATATTTTAGATATTTTTGAAAATCCCTCGGCGAATTAATATTTAGTTTTTTAGATAAGCTAGAAGAGCTTATATGCATCTTATGAGCATCGGAGGGTCTTAGGTCTAAATCCTGGTCAGATCCGATTAAAAAATACGTAGTAATTTTGTATTGTAATAATGTGTATGTCGTATAATAATAATAGTAATATCAAAAATAATAAATACTAATACTAATATTAATAAAAAATAGCTGCCACAGTAGATCTGCCTTATAGTACCTCATGCAGGAAGGTGGTACATACCACTGCATATTGTAACTGACTGTTGGCCTTGACTCTATAACAAATAGTAATACGAAGAACAATAACCAATAACGCTATATTGGTACTATCTTCAATTATTACTTCATGAAGGAAGTTGTTATATACAACTGCATGTTATAACTGTTAATGGCTGCTGGGAAAATAGTAATAATAATAGGCGTATTAATGATTCCCTTACAGTCTCACTTCTCAATTCAGAGCTTCTGTATTCCTACCTTATCCTTTCATATACATACTTCCTAATCAACATACTACGTCTTCAGTTAAAGGTTTCCTTCCATTATATTGACTAAACAGAAGGAAGATTTTGTTAGTAAAAAAAAATTATAAATAAAAATTTAAGTGTGGAATTTTGATTATGTTAAAAACAGAAACATTTTTAGATAATAATTTACTTTTTATTTGAATATATATTATACGAAGATCTGTTTATCTAGCAGATACAACCCCTTGAGAATTTTGCAAGTGGTACAAAAGAATAACTATAGTATTTAATATTTGCTTAAATTTAATTAGTAATTTAATAATATTATATTTAAGTATAATATGATTTTTAATAATATTACTTTTTTTATAGGATAATATATAATTTTGAATATTTTTTAGGTCTGTTTTTGTTCATTTCATTTTATAATTTTAAAATGACACTTCTCTTGATACTTCTTTTTTTCTTCTTAATATCCTAATCACACGTCGAAATTTTGGAGCAGTATTTCTTTTTTATAATTATCTTATAGGTAATAAGTTAATACAAGAGTGTTATTGTGTTGAGTGTTATGAGTGTTAATAAACTAAAATCAATAATGCCACCCTTTAAACCATTCCGATGCCACACTAGAGAGATTAAATGTGCTCATTCCTGCACCGTGGAAATGCCTTAGGTATGCCTATAATGATAAAGGGTTGTGAAAAGTCATTTATTATAAAACAGCAAAAAAACAAGGTAGAATGTAAACCAACGGTTTCTAAAAGCGCACATTTCTAAAACACAATACAAACTGTTTAGAATTGTGACGTGCACAAAAATTTGAAAATTTAAAAAATAAAATTTAAGAAATTTTTTGTAATAAGAAAATATGTGAAAATAACATTTTTTCTGGAATTTTGAGGAATTAAGTCCGGAAACCTTTGTAACTAAGAAAAACCGTTAACACACGTAAAAATATATTACTGGAGCTTTAATTTTTATGTATTGCGAAGAAAAATTTGCAAATTTTCAATTTTTCAGCCCTAATACCATTTAAATAGGGGGTGGTGCAAAAAAAATTACTAAGGAAACTTATACCAATTCTAAAATTTCTTTCTTGTCTCAAAATTTCAAGCCTCTATGTAAAAGCGTGCCGGAGTTATGAAAGTAGAAAAATCATGCAAAATTTGGTTTTCCCATAACGGTGAATTTAAAAACTAAATTTATAAAAATTGTATAATTTTGATATTAATTTACAAAGTTTCGAATGATGTTTTCAAATTGAAAAAGTCTTAAGCAGAACATAAGATATATGCATTTAAAAATAGGGCTTTTTCAAAGTTTGAGAGACTGTAGCTCCGTAATGGATGGGGCTACAGGAAAAAGTTGTTCCACAAAATTATTTTTTTTATGAGACCTACCAATGGTTAAAATTTTTTTTCTCTATCTTTAATGGTGTAGAGGTTTTGTAAACAGAAGGACGGACGGATGGACAGAGTGAAACTAATAAGCACATTTTTTCAAAATTTTTTTGAACATGTGCTAAAAACAGTACAGGTTTGCTTCTAATTTACCTTCCAACTCTCTCTCTTTTTATTCTGTTTCACTCCAATTCCTCGCCTCCATTATCTAATTCTACAATAACTTTGTAAAAAAGAATCTTTTCCTACTAGTTGGGTAGCGTGCAGAAAAAAAAAAGTGGACTAGAAATTTAACAGTAAACGTTTTAATCCTTCCAGCTCGTTTTTTTTAACACCATTTGTACTAATAGACAATTAATCTAGTTTAAATTTACAAAGTGTGTCAGATTAATTATTTTATATTCATAATTATTATGACATCTATTTATTAATCTCATTTCATTATAATGTATTGATCTTTTTTTTTATAATTTTTTCAAATAATTCTAAAATCATTTCATTTTAAATAGAAACTGCTATTTACCATTTTAGATTGTTTACCATTCATTAACAATCAATTCGAAAACAAAATAAAATTTTAGATAATTATTGTATGGTCAAAATTAAAAACATATGAATATTTTTTTTTTATTTATACATAACAAGAAAAATAGATTATAAAAAATAATATATACACGTATTTATAGTAAAAATAAAATTAAAAAATAAAATAAATATTATTGTTAAGTTTCATAATTATTCCATTATAGAAATAATTTAAAAACTTAATATAAAAGACCACAATTCATTCTTAATTAAAAATTTTTATTTAAAATCTTAAAAAAAAAAAAAAATAATAATTCTAAGTTATACAAATTTGTTGTTTTGATATCATTTCTATTATTATTAATTTTTAAAATAATCAAAGTTATATTCATTATAGATACTTTAAAAGTTATAATATGTTGAAAAAATTTCAAGTGGTCATTTTTAAAATTATTTATAAAGTACCTACATATAAATTTTTAATTTTGAAGAATTAAACGAGATCAAAAAAAAAAATATATCTTGAGATCAATTAAGTAGTATCTGGTAATATAAAAATTAAAAAATATTAAATAAAAAAAAATTATTAAAAAACTATTATTAATAATATTTACAAGTGATATCATTTGCAGAAATTTATTAATAATTGTTTTTTTTTTTTTCTTAGTTAGTCATTTACAAAAATGTTTTTTTTTATTTTTTTTGAAATTTTTGTAAACACTTCAAAACATCTAAAGTACATATCTATCATTTTTCATAAAATGTAGGTAGGTACTATTTTTTTTTTTTGTTTTAAATTATTCAGAATTTTTCAATCAAGACAATCCAAAAATATGGAGAAAAAAAAAAAATCAATTAAAATATTATTAAATATAAATAAAATGATTCATACAATTTAAAATAGAAAGAAATTTAAATGTTACCTTAACATAATATTCTTTTTAATTTTCTATAACTTAAATATTTTCTAAAAGTTGTCTAAATTTAAGATCCTTAATTTCTTCTAAAAACTTTTACTTAAACTTTTACCTAAACTTAGACATATAGTTTATTTAGGTTTATTTAAATTACAGCGCTTCTGATCTTTGATTTTTCTATAACCAAACTGTCAGGTAACGTCCTTAGATAAATACATTTAGTTTCCAAAATCTATACTATAAACTAAAAAAAAAAAAAAACTTAATTAATTAATTAACTTTAATTCTAACAATTTCGTTCTAAATAAAAATTTTAAAAAAGCAAAAAATATTTTTCAAATCAAAAAGCATTGAATCCTTAAATCGCTAAATCATTTAAATAAATAAAGAAAAAAAAAAAAAATACAAAAAAATTGGCAACACTAACATTTTTGTTTTCTGTTTTGTTTTTTTTTAGTTAACATTGATTTATTACAGTTGCTCACTCCTACACAATTTCCTCATTTGTAATAAATTTACAAAAAGAATTAATTATTGATTTAAAAAAAAAAAAAACAAAAAAAAAAAAATAAATCAATTATAATTTTTGTTAATTTATAAAATTCATAAATTAATTAACTCATTTAAACTGTCAACAATAAAATAGTCAAAAATGAATGAATGAACACCCTGCTGTATTGTTTTTGTTTTTTGTACTCTCACAGCATGAAATCAATAAAATTAAATTTAACTCGTGTTAAATTAGACAAACATTTTGAAACTCACTCTCAGATCACTCACTTCTCAGAAGTATGTATATATAGAGATAATAATTAATAACTATAATAAAAAAAAAAAAACAAATAAATAAAAACAAATAACAAAAAAAAAACAAAAAACTCTTAAACTTTTATTTAAGCTGTTTCATATTATCTTTAAAATTTAAATTTAAATGCGATTAATAGCATTTGAGCTTTTTGTATTCTTTATCACTTCCCTTATTACATATACAAATCACATAACATAACATAAAAATATATAATTAATCCCGGAAACTTATATTTGACAAATTAAATGTATGTTATGTTTAAAATTTCGTTTATGATTACATTTAAAAATTACAATTTAAAGTAGAAAATATTATTTTTTTTTTTTTTGTATTTTAATTTAGATTGTTTTTAAAAAATTTTTTGTTTTTTCAGTGTTGCTGAACTTTTTAAAAAATTCTGTTAACACGTTCAGTCTCACGTACATCATCGATGAACATCACTCAAATGTTTCAAAATCAAATATAAATTAATATAAGAATAAACTGGTATTAAATCCCATGTGTATCACCGGTGAACATTACTGAATGTTCGATCAATAACGATTCAACGCAAGTTTATTTTTATGTTCACCCGTAAGGACGAGATTTTGAAACGTTAGTTGAGTGATTGT
Source organism: Poecilobothrus nobilitatus (assembly GCA_947095535.1). Taxonomy (NCBI): domain Eukaryota; kingdom Metazoa; phylum Arthropoda; class Insecta; order Diptera; family Dolichopodidae; genus Poecilobothrus; species Poecilobothrus nobilitatus. The sequence goes on along the minus strand of OX352772.1, from coordinate 314,564,570 downwards.
TCACCGGTGATACATGTCGATTCTAAAGCAAGTTTTTTTTATGTTAATGGGTGAATGGGGCTTAAAGTGTTAAAAATCTTTTTTGATTTTTTTTTTTATATTTCATAATTATTTAAGTTTGTTCAGTATAAAATTAAATAAGTAAAGTAATTTGAGTTATTTCCCCTTACGACATTTACATTCACACCTGAACAGGAAAGGCTGTGTAATTTTCTGTCCACATTTAGGTGGCAGAGAAATGAAATAAAAAAAAAAAAAAAATTTGTCCAAAAAAAAAAATAAGTGCATTTAGGCCAATTTGTCTTTTGTATAATACTGTAACCCGACTTAGAGTTTTCTAGAAATCATAATATGATACTGTTGACCTTTTTTACTACTCATAAGTATTGATCGAAGTAAAAGTCTATTTTATAAATGCTTTATAAATCTTCTCTCTAAACAAATACAAGTGTTTTTCACACCTTAACATAACAGAGATTAATTAAAAGAAGATTAAATAAATTTTACTTTTTAATCATTACCGGCAAATAAAGATATTTAAATTTTCCAGACAAAATAATAAAAAAAAAAAAATTACATGATAAAAAAATCTGAACAATTGAACACTAATTAATTAATTGAAAGAAAAATATTATTTACAAATTTTTGAAAAGTGAGAATGTCATCACCTATAAAATAATATGATTAATTATTTCTTTTTTTATGAGATGGTGTCATTTTCAAGGCTTTAAAAAAAAAAAAATTTTTTTTTATTATGATAGGATGACACATCTAAAACCAAGAAAAAAACAAACTATTAATTTTTAATAGATATATAGGTATTAATTAAAGAAAAAAATTTAAATAAATAAATATTTAAATTTAATCATATAAATAAATATAAAAGACTTCTGATCATTATTTTTACTATTATTAAAACTTACTACTGTTTACTACTGAAATTTAATTGATATAAAATAGTTTATAGACTCTAGTATTTTTAAACTTGAAATATTTTATTATAGTATTAGTGTTTATTACATTATAAATTATATTACAAATTTAATTTTTGTTTGAAAAGAAATGATCATCTTCATCATTCAGAATTACTTTTCTTGTTATTTAAAACGCCTAACTAATATTGTTATTAATGTCTTTAACAATGTTCTCCTCATTTAAAACTTGTTGCTTCTAAGTCGCTTTATTTTTTTTTCCTTACTCTTATAAGGAGTATAGGGCATCCACTAAGTCATTTATTATTCATATTTGACTAAACTTTAGTTTCTGGAATTATTATTTCACTAAGCCGTTGATTACTCGACTGTAGCTATTGTACAAGACTAGGAGTTTCATTAGTTCTACGCCATCTATTATCTTACACAAGAATTATATATTATTATTATTTTGTTATATATTTTTTTGTTCAATATGATATTAATTATAATTTATAGGATATATATACTTATTTTTTAATTTAATTATATTATACTAACTGCATATTATAAGAAAAATCTATATTAATTTATTAATCTATATGACTCAGCTCGGATTTGAACCCGAGACCTTTCGTATGAAAGGTCGGTGTCTTAACCATACTACAACATTGGCTGGATAGTTGCTTTATTTACTTACTGCTAAAGGATTTGTATACTCTTTTCGGATTTTATTAACCGATCTTGTTTCAGATGTATTCGAAGAAAAATATTCTTTATCGTTTTAAAAATTCTTTATTAATTGAATGCATATAAGCATAATATCATACCTTTTTACTTTAACTGAAGATTTTTTTACCATAAGGGAATATTTTTATTTTAATTGAAGACATTTTTACTTTAAGTGAAAAATCTTCATTTCAGTAATTTATGGTATATAAATATTTAATATACCTATATATTTTAATTTCGTAGTATATATATATATTTGGAACTGTTTATATATGTGTTATTTATGTACATATATATAAATTTGCATTGTCTGTATTTTTATTTTAACTTTTATTACAAATATCTACACTTAAAGTAAAAATCTTCATTTAAAATAAAAATGTATGCAGTTTAAGTAAAAAATATTCCCTTAAAGTAAAAATGTCTTCATTTAAAGTAAAAATTTAGTTAAAGTAAACAAGGTATATACATCATAATATTAATTAGTATGTAGGCTTCAGGCAATAATAAATATTTGTTTAATTATAAATTAGGAATTCTGTATTACCCATTCTTTTGTACAATTAAATTCTTCTTTTTTACAATTTTTTCATTTTTTTCTAAACTTGCCAATAATTTTTGCAGTAGTTAATATTAAAAACACTAATTATTTAAGGACCCTGATAGTCTAGTGTAATGTGGGCCCTGATAAGATGTAAAATACGATATAAACACCAAGGAAATGTAGGTTCGAATGCCACACACGTAGTAAGAATAATTTGCTCTTACGAGATTTACAGTCACATCTGAAAAGAAAAGATTATGTAATTTTCTTGTTAGATATATGTGGTAGTGAAATAAACTAAAAACAAAAAAAGTAATGATTTTTTTTTGTAAAATAATCCACAGAAACCACTATTTTTTTTTTTTTGTAATTTATTAATATAAATATCAATTTTTAATCATATATTCCTATTTTAGGAAAACAAGCGCTAAAAGTAAATTTTATAAAATTCTTCTTATTCTTTCTTAGGTTCAACTATTTTAAGAATATAATATAGAATAGTTCTTAAAATGTTTTGCTTATTTTGTTTACCCATACCAAGCTCTGCATCACTTTCCGCACATATCGTACTATATTTTAAATACTGGAACAATATATAGGTATGATAAAATCTCAAAATGCGACAGGTAAGTATATATTTCTCAAAGATATACTTTTGTCTCATAACAATTTCATAAAAATATTCTCCTTTAAAAATGTTGATCCCCAGTTAACGCCATCCATTTTTAAGAATTTGGAAAAAACAAAACCTTTTTATTAAAAATCTTTACGATAAAGCTAATTTAGTCCTTAATTTTATTTTTGACTTATGTTTGCACTATACCAAACATGTTACCATACTAACAGAACAACGTCAACTTGATATCAAAGAATTTTCATATTCCTTTTTATTAAAAGAACAATATGTTTATTTATTATTTAAAAAAATTATTGGGACTTTCAACACAGAAAGGTTTTACAAGCCAATATGTTTCCAATACGATAACTCACAGCTAAATTTGAAAAATTAACTTTTTTATGTAGCCCCATACATAACGAAGCAGCAGCCTCTTAAAGTTTGGAAAAAGCTAAACATTTTCTAAGTAAATCGGAAAAATGTCAGCTTCAACATTATATTTTTTAGGTGTTAACAGCTTTTTTTAATAATAAAGAGTTTTCTTAAATTTGAAAAAAATGTCTCTTGATTTTTCATAATTTTTTCTTATATACACAATTCTAAGAAAAATTACAAATTTTGGTGCAAGTCCCAATAATTCTAAACTATTTTTATTATTTTATTGATATTGTGCACCTTTCAAAACCTTTGTTTAAGTAAATAATTATGTTAAACGTGATTTCGTTCAAAGATTAACATTAATTTGGAGTTATGTATAAAATGCCAAAAATGTTCTTTAAATACATTTAGTTAGATATTTTTTTATGCGAATTTCTATAATTTTATTTTCTTTTTAGTCTTTTATCTTCTTCTTTTTCTGATGCCTATCCACTACTGGATGTCGGTAATTTTATGTTAAGGTGGCTACAATGTTCCATTCTATTTATGCTGTATGAACTAAGTCTCCAATTGTACGCAAACCAGTCCACTCCCTGACATTGCTGAACCATGATAGTTGCTTTCTTCCTACCTCTCGTCTTTCTTTTATTCTGCCTTCGACAATAAGCTGTAGTAATTCATATTTTGTTCCTCGCATTATATAGCCAAAATAGGCTACTTTTTGTTTTTAATTATTAAAAGTAATTCTCTTTCTTTCTGCAACCTCTATAGAACTTCCATATCGGATGTGTGATCTGTTGAAGATATCTTTAACAGACGTCTATAGGTCCACATCTCAAATGCTTCCAATTTGTTTATCATAGCTACTTTGAGTGTCCAGGCCTCTACACCATATAATAAAACTGACAAGACAAAGCATTTAAGGAATTGTAATCTTAAGTTAATTTTGACATCACGATTATTTAATATTTTTCTGTACTTATAAAAGGCATTTCTAGCGATTTGAATTCTGTATTTCATTTCTTTACCAGAATTTCAGTCTTCATGTAACTAGGAACCGAGATATTTAAAACTGATTACACGTTCTATCGCTTTGTTATCTACAGTGATGTTTGCGTTATTGTAAGCTATATTTCCTCTGCTAATAATCAGAAATTTTGTTTTTGCAGTACTTATATTGAGACCAAATTCCTTACTCTGTTCATTAACCTTATTCATTAGGTATTGCAAATCGTCTAAATTTTCGGCTAACATTGTTGCATCGTCGGCATATCGTCTGTTCTTAACAAATATCCCGTTTACTTTTATTCCTTTATCTACATCAGCAAATGAATCTTGAAATATACTTTATGTAAATATACTTTTACCAATATAAATTTTTAATTCACATAATACCGTCAAAATTCATTGTTCGAAGTATGTTAATTAATTTATCATGTTGTACTCTATCAAAAGGTTTTTCGTAATCGATAAAGCCAAGAAAAACATCTTTTTGTACGTTCCACAATTCTGTTCAACTAGCGGATTTCAAATGAGCTTCTCGTGTTGCCACAGCTTCTCTAAATCCAAATTGAGTTTTTCCCATGGCTTCTTCCAGTTTTTTATACAATCAATTATGAAGTATTTTTAAGAAAATCTCGAGAGTATGACACATGGGACTAATTAATCTATATTCGTTACATTTTCTTGCGTTATTTTTCTTCGGTAAAGCAATAAAAGTATTCTTCAGCCATTCGTTAGGATATATACTGGTATTATATATATTGTTGAATATTATCTCAAGTAGAACAATGTTGTTGTCATTGATAAGTTTTATAAGTTCTGCAGGAATTTCATCAGGACCTACTGCTTTGTTATTGTTTGATGATTGGATGGCCTTTTCTATTTCACTTTTTGTAATTCCTGGTTCTGTCAATTGCCTAAATGTTGTTTCTCTACAAATATTAGATCTAGTAAGGTCAGAGAACAAGTCTTTTATATAACTTTCCCAAACTCTTTTTCGTTTCAGAAATCACTGCAATATTATCTTGGTCATCCGTTAATATAGTTGACATTCTTTTTCTGTAGACAGCTGAAGTTTCTTTAAATTTTTTATGTAGATTGAAACCAGCATGCCGTTTTTCCAATATTTCAATTTCCGCACTTTGTTGCCTTAACCAATTAGCTTTCGCTTTCCTTATTGCAGATCAAGTCCGCCTTTGCACACTAAATATTATACTCAAAAAATCCACATAAATCATCTAGTTTTCCGTATCCAAGTTTTGCATTGAAATCGCCAAGAATGATATTGATTTCATGTGGTAGGTAGCAGCCCATTCTGAGTCAGACGCTCCTGAATTTAGTTTAATTTCAGAGTTTACATCTCCTAGCCTTTGGAAAGCCAATCCCATGAAGTAAAAGGCAGTACCATTGGCAGTTACTTCAAGAAACTGATCTGCATGATCTGCATGAAGTCTAGATAGCTATGCCGTCTCATTTCAGTTCTTTACTCCCTGCATACAAAATTCATCGGCTTCCCAATCTTTCTATTAATGGCGGAGCAACGTGATAAGAAAATATTGATATTGGAAAAACTATGTCTAGTGCGGAACGGGTAATTTTAGATCAGTTATGCAGCAGTTTGATATGCGATTAAAACTTATTTTAAAAAACTTCTTCTATCAGTAATACAATAGAAGAATTCAGTAATCGCTCACCAAATGATTTACATTAATAAATTTTAAATGTTAGAACTATAAAGAAATAACAGTTTAAAGAAAGAAATTCTTAGATAATAATAATAAAATTACTTAAACCTTTTGGATAAACTAATAAAAATCTAAAAGAGGATTTTTTATTTTTAGCTATAGATATATTTTTATATTTTGAGATTAAAATTATAAACCAAATATTTAAAAATAAATAATTTAATCCGTTATAGGAATGTAAAAAGTTAAATTGGTTGACTTATCATAAATTCATTTCCTTTGTTCAAAATTTTTTTTATTTTATACGAGTAGATATATGTATGTATGTACAATAACATTATTAATTTGTTTTATTCTCTTAAAAAAAAATGATCTTTTAGAATATATAAGAGTTAATTTATTTTTATGCATATTGCTTAGTAAAATTATTATTTGGCTCCATGAACAAAATCCGCAAAATTTGTATGAAACTTTGGGAACTATGAATATGTATGAAAACCCCCAATTTTGGGTAACCCCCAACGTATAGAAAATTCCTGTAAACAAATTTAAAATATTATTAAAACAGTCCTCAATCAAGAGTAATTTTCTGCGGTTGGGTACGAAATTCCAAAAAAAAACATATATATATACATAGGTTCTTAAATATCCCATATATCTCCTCATATATTTAAATATTCGTAAAAGGGGAATATCCTGATTTTGAATTGAATTCTGATTTGAATACAACTCTAAAATCCTTCTAATTTAGAATCTTTCATATATACATATATATACACACATTTTGCAAAAAGCAGCAATTTTGATTTTGAATCCAACTATAAAATCCCTCCTAAATCTCACGTATACATAATATATACATAAATAAATTAAAATATTCTACAAAAGGGGACAATTCTGATTTGAATCCAACTCTAAAATCAATACTAATATAATATAGTATGTCAATGCTTACCGGCTTCGCTACAAAAGTATTAAATTTTGACATTTCTATATGAAAAATAGTAAATTAGACATAGATAAATCATGCTTCTAAAATATTACCACCTTCCTATATGAGGAATTCAGAATCAGAATTCAATTTGAAAATTTTATTTTTTTGAATTTTATTACTCTTAAATTTTTGTTGCTAATGATATTGACTTGAAACAAAATGTTAATATTGGTTTTTCCATTTCTTTATTATAACAAAACTATTTTAAAGATTAAAACTCGTGAGTTAGTGTGGGTTAGGCTGCTTCTTACTAAAATATAGTACTGCTTCTTATTGAAATATGTGCATTATACGTTATTCATTATCCATATTATTCCAATTTTCCTAATATACCTTTACTCTTGCTCCAAAATGCATCAATGGTGTAGACAAGTTTATCTACCTTACAATACAACATTTCACCAATTAGTAAGCATAAAAAAAATTTAATACTGAATACTGAAAATCAACCATTCATCTGATGAACCTTAAAAATATTTCATATAATTTAGAAAATAAATTTGCATATAATTTTAAAATATTCGCAGAGAAGAAGTCAACTAAGTAAAAAAATACTAATTTTTTCTTTAATCATGAGAAGAGAATAAATAAGTTGAATGAAAATCTAAAAAATCAAGGAAGCTTATAGATATACAATCAGATTAGCATGTTATTGAAGAGTTATAAATCGACCTTTTGATGCAGATCAATTGTGCTAATTGTTGTTGATTTTACCTACACTCATAATACTTCTGTCAACTCTATACTGCCTCTAAGAAAATAAAGATTATGTATAGGGTTTATTGATGACAGTTCATCTTTGGCTAAGCAATATGCTCTTAGGTGTACATATCTTACTCAGAGTAAAGCTCTGCAGTTTTTGATTATGTAACCTGGAGTTTCCTCTTCTTTTTGACAGAATCTGCATGTACTGTCATTTTCTATTCGAATTTTCTTTCTTTAAGTATTACTTTAGCTAACAGTATCCCGTTCTATAATTTTAGAATCTCTTTTCTGGTTTTAAGCTTAAACGCCACCTTAAAGAAAAACTAATCAAACAATTTCTTTAAAAAATTTTATTTTTTCTTTGAAACTCTTGAGGCGTTTAATATTTTCTAACACCTCTATTAGAAAATATTAAACACAATTTAATAAATAAAATGATAAATAAAACGATTTGTTAATAATTATATTTATATGTACTTATATTTTTTTTTTTTTTATTATATAGCTACAATTATATATGCAATTATTAAAGAAGCATCATAATTGCAAGAAAATATTTTAATTAACCTTAAAATAAAGTAATTAAATTCAAGAGAATCGAATATGATATGTATACGTATAATAAGTATATGTACATAAGTATAATATATAATCTTTATATCAATTATAAAACAGTTATTCAGATAAAACGTTAAGTACCTGTTTCTTTTCCAAAGTTTTCAATTTTTTATTAAAACTTTTTTTTTTTTTTTATTATACTCATCTTTAATATCGTGTTATTTCTTCACGATTTATAATCTTTTTTTTTTATTTCTTTTGTTTTTTTTTTTTTTTTTTTTTATTAACTAATAACTTTAATAACTTATTAAGTATCTGATACAATGACAATGTTTTATTATTTTTTTTTTTATTTTTTATTTAAAATACGTATAGTTGACATACCTATCATATTTTTTAATATTGTAGGTACTTATAATATTATTTTTTTTTTTTTTTTTAATCATTGTATATTATTGTTGATTTATTATAATTGTTGTTGTTTTAATATTTAAATAATTTTTTTTTGTTTTTCGTTTTATATTAATATTGCTGTATAATATTTTTATGTAATATTGACATTGATTAAAATTTTTTTTTTTTCTTTCTTTCTTTTACTGCTTTTCTTTCTCTTTCTGTTTGTTTGATTGTTTTGGTTGTTGCCTTAGTCTTTAATATTTTTTTAATTTAAATATATATGTAATATGTATATAGATAGGTATATATTATATTTTTGTAGTATTTTTTTTTTGTTTTAAGAGTTTGACAGAGAAACAAGTTTCCCTTTATAAAGCGTTCATCATTTGATTTTTTAAGTTAATAATTTTCAGACGCCAATTAAAAAGTGAGAGCAATTTTTTAGTTGGGTGAAATAATTTTATTTTATTTGTTTTTTTTTTTTTTTTTTGTTAAACTTTGAGATTTTTAATTATTGATTTTTTATAATTTTTCACAGTTTTCTCAATTTTTTTTTTTTGGTTTTATTGTTGGTGAATCCAGATCTTTAGATTAAAAATCAGTTTGATTTTGAAAACGTTACAATAATGAAGTCGTTTTTAGTGATTTTCGTTTTATTAAATATTTTTGGTATAATTTTGGCTCAAGGTATACCTATATAGTGATTTTTGATATTAATATGTTTTTAACTTGTTTTTACTTGTTTTGTTTTTTTTTTTTTTTTGGTTTTGTTTGTTTTGTTATATAATTAAAAATTAAAAACAAAAAAAAAAAATGTTTTAATAAAATAAAATAATAAAATATACTTAATTATAAGATAATACTAATTAATTATCCATTTGGTGTTTTTTATTTTAATTTTTTTTTTTTTGTTTTTTTTTTTTTTAAATCACATACTAATTGTGTTTTCCTAGATGAAACAAAAACAAAATATTGCATGGTTACGGAAAAAAATGTTAAAGTAAAAGCTGGTGAACATTTAGTCTTACCAACTGATTGTCAAATAATAAAATGTGATGAAAATGGAGAATATACAATTGAAAAATCGTAAGTTTAATAATTAATATTAATTATTAACTATTAGTTTAAAAAAAAAAAATAATGCATATTGTGAGAGATAAACATTAAAAACCCAATATTGTAATAATGTATACTTATATTAAGTAAATTATTAAAAAGTATCTATAGATTTTTAAACAAAACAATAATAATAGTTAATTCCAGTTATAACCGAAATTGATCATAGTGATAAACATATTGTTCATATTTTTATTTGTTTATTTTTTTTTTTTTTTGTTTTTTTGTCAATTCGTATTAACCTTGACATATTTTTTTTTGGTCAAAAAATTTTAAAACACTCGTTTTATTTAAATGATACCAGATTTAGGGGTTCTTCTTTAATATTTGAATAAATTTTAAAATTATAATAAAAAAAACTAAGGATTAAAATAAATATAAAAATTTATTATTCTTTAGTATAGTCGTTTTATTAATTTGATAATTTTAACAGTTATTTAATTGGTCTGTAATTTTTCTTTTATTTGTTTTAAAATATTTAAGATGTTCCTAACACTTTTATAGAACTTAGTGGCATAAATAGAATAAAATTTTTAATAAATTATAACCGGAATAGAATCTTTACCGGAAGTTTTCTTTAATCTCAAATACAACAAAAAAAAAATAATCTTAAATGTAATATACATATATGTATATGTAATATTACATACGATTAAATGCTGTATTTCATCTTGGAATCAAACATAATAATGCTATAACTAAAACATTAATTTTTTTTTTTGCTTTTTGAGTTATGTAATATATGTAGCTTAAAATTTCAGACCAATACCAGTACCAAATCAATTAGTATATTAATGAAAGAGTTAATATTTTTTATATATAAAGTTACTTCAAAGCTATAGTCTTATTGAGTACAGTTATACATTAGTAAATAAAAATAATTAATTAGCCTGTTGAGAATAAGGCGAGAAAATCTGGGTAGTTTCATTTTTCAAGATCTAAGTGAACTGTCTGACATAGATTTGAGAAGGTTTCAAAACATTTTCCGTTAACGTGGTATCATATTTATATAAATTTAGAGAAACTTAACACCAACTATTGCCGAATAGGTTTTTCTATGTTTTAACGGTACACTAAGCACCTAGAATCTAATGATTACTGAAACGTTAGATCATCTTTTATCAATAAAAAAACAAAAATAAAAACAAAATAATAAAAATAATTTTGAAATTTATCGCTATTAATTTAAATAAAATGAAACAATGGGTGATTTAATGATTCTCACAAAAATGTAATTAATTCTATTTTTTTTTTACTTTTAATTTATATTTATTTAATTTATTTTTTATTTAATAAATAAATAAAAGCTTGCATTTCAAAATTTTTTTTATTGAATTTTTGGTCTTTTGGACAATTCTTTAATTTATATTTTATTTTTAAATATAACATTATGGTATGGTTGGTTTGGTGGATGTTAATATAAATATTGTAGATAATATTATAATACTTGAATGTTTGTATATAAAATATATTATATATATGTACATATTTACTTTATCTTTTATAAATTTTGAATTGAAATTTTGAAATCTGTCGACCGTTAAGTTTTTTTCAAATGAAATCAATTAAAATTGAACTAAACTTTGAGTTTTGAAACTTTACAATAATTATTAATAATATAATGTTTTTTTTTTTTTTTATATTATATTAATTTAAATTTCCGTATTAACAAAATAAATAACTAAATATAATACATTAGAAATTTAAATGGTACTTATCAGAAATAATATTCAACAGCGAATAATATAAAATGCGATTTATTTAAAATTGATAACAAATACATTATAATATAATTTTTTTTTTTTTAATCAATATACAGGGTGTTTCGCGATAAAATTAATATAGAGGAAGGGATGAGATAAAACGTCAATTAAGTGAGGCGATTTTATTCTCAACTGTTTATCATTGAAATATACGATTTTAAAAATTTTTTTATTTTTAAAATAAATTTATTTATTTTTGATGTCTATAAAATCAAAATTATGTAAAATTGGGGTATACAACAATACAAAATCTTAAAGCTTATAACGAAGACTAAAAAAATATCATATTTACTGTTATTTTTTACAGTTTAGATATTATACATATAAAACTAAACCAATTTATTTTCGAAATAAAAAAAAAAAAATTAGAAACGCTATTCTCTTAAACTACGGTTGAAAATCCAGAATCCAACTTTTCCTACAAACTTTGTTTTAAACATCTGAATCTTCTTTTGGTCTATACATTTTGATACACCCTATATATTATTTTTATTATATTTGGCCATAATGTCTACATTATAATTCCGGAATTTTTGAGTTTATATATTATAGAATATATAATATGGTAATGATTAATTTCTCTTCTACATACATTTTATAAAATGATAATTTTAATAAACTTCCTTATAGAATCAGTTATTTTAAAAATTGAAGATTTTTGTATTCATCAATTTTTTTATTAGATCACTTTGGTTAAGATCTAAATACATACATAAAAATTTTAATTCATTGTCAGTATTTTCTAGGAAATCATAATCTAGAAATGTAATAAATTTAATATGTAGAAAATGAAAGATTAATAATTTAATTATTAATATTTTTTGTTTTTTATTTTTTATTTTTTATTAATAAAAGAACAATACCATTTATTGAGTTTCAAAAAATTTTTATTTATTTATGCGAATTACAATTTCAACAGCATCTAGCTGTCATCTTCACTTAATAAATTTTTTGAAACTCAATAAATGATTTATTAATAAAAATATTAAACATAGAGATAGAGTTTCAGTTTCACACATGATGTATAAATCAAATTAATTATTAATATAATATTAATGGTTAATTCTTTTTTTTTCAAAAATTTCGAAGATTTCAAAAATAACGTCTTTATTATTTAGTTGAAAAGTAGATTTTTTTTTTTTTTTGAAATCTTTATGATTTTTAAATGAAACGAATATTAAAATTCTTATGATTAAAGATTTATTTATTAATTATTAATTTTTATTAATTATTATTAATTGAAATTAAAATTTTATAAATGGCTGAAATATTGAATCAAAATATAAAAATTTTAATTAATTTTGAGTAAATTCAATATTTAAAATTTTGTTCTATAAATAAATTTTATTATTTAACGCCTTCTATATCAAAATTATTTTCAAAATACTTAATTGAAGTATTAAAAATAGTAAAAAAATTAACCTGTAAAAGTTATCTCATAATATTAATCTCATAACCTCTCATAACATTTATTTGTACTATTGCAATATGCAATATTAATTTTTTATTTTTGCAAAAATGCAGTTTTTAATGCTTTCTTATTCTTACTAAAACATTCTTTTATATATACTATTAAAATTCAATATTAAAATAATTTTGAAAAATTTTAATGAAATTATTTAAAAAAAATTTTTTAATTTTTTTTGACTGGACTTTTTAAGAATTGTCATGAATTAATTTTTTTTAATTTCTATGTAAGAACTTTCCATTTTACGTTAATGGTTCATTAATTGTCTCCGATATAACTAATGAAATTGGATGAAATATCACAACATCTATTTTCTTGTGGTAACTACTTAGAAAAAATCTTGATTGTTATACATATTTCAAAATGACAAAGTTAAATAAGAAACAAAAACTTTAAAGACGAAACAGTCACCAAAATATTTGCCAAGTATTTAAACAAGTAAAACAAATAAGTAAAAACATTGTATAGTCGTTTGTGTCAACTCTGTATATCCGTATACGTACGAACATTAATTATACTGTTACCATACATTTTAATCATCTATTAAAAAAAATTTAAATGTCTGACTTACTTGGTTAAGAAATATATTATTGTAAATTTTTGAGCTCTATGGCATTTACTCGAATCTACTGTTCTAAACTAACCAAATTTTTCAGAAGTCGTTAACATAACTTAACTTCTTTAAATAGCCTGTTAATATAAACACAAAATTATGCTCATATAAAAAAAGAAGTTACATGATAAATACTCGGTCCCGTCGATCGAACTTGCTTAAAATCAATAGCAAAAGAAACAATTTTACAATGAAATTAATTTTCAAATGGTAAATATTTCAGAATCCTAGCCCTATTATTTTTTAAATTATCGTGTAAACTAATGAACGCACGTACATGGCAAAATCAATTTAGAATTCAATCCGGAGTAAGGATATATATATACTTTGCCATATCTATCTCGTCTTCTTTAAAGTGACAAATAAGTAGTGGAACATTTTTTATACTATGAGAGCTACGTTTCTACGTTCCGTATACCATATACCATGAGAACTTCGTCAAAAAAAAAAAATACCGTCGTGTTTGTATTTAATTTAAATCGAAATTTGGATTTGCGATTTTAAAAATAGTGAAAAGAGTTAAAATTGTTTAAAAAGAAATTTTGTATGTGATTTTAAAATTTTAAATAAAACCGCTAAAATTCGTGTAATAAAAAAAAAAAATTTTGTGATAAAAACTTTTTTTTAATAATAATTAAATTTAGTTTTTATCATAAATAACAAAAAATGTGTCTTAAATAAAAAAAAAAAAATTAAATAATTGCTTTACACTTAATATTAATATGATATTGTGTATTTTAAAAACATTTAAAATGGGAATGGAACAAAAGCAACATTTCATAATAAAAAAAAAAAAAAAAAAAACATAAAGGTTTGTTAAATTTATTATTTTATTTTATATGTATTTTAATTAATTTATTTCATTATATATAATATGAATATATGTTTTCATTTTCTTTTTTAAATTTTATATAATGTTTTTAAAACATAAAAAAAAAAAAAAATTTTTTATTTTAAGGTGCGATGCTTGCCAAGTAGATGATGATCCAAAAATTTTGACTGAATGCTGTTCAATTTGCAATAAAACGTAATTATTAAAACAATTTTATTTTTTAATTTAAAATATAAATATTAGATACATATAATATGTATTTAATTTTGACATTAATTTATTAAATATAATTCTTTTTAAATTATATTTCGATTTTATCTCTGCTTGATTTCCGATTTAATTCTCTGATTAAATTGAGCTGCCATTTTTTAATTGATATATGATTTCTTAATATTACCCTTTTTTTTTTGTAAAATATAATATAGATTTCAATTTTTAATACGAAAGCATATTGAAATCTCGCGAATTTAAATTTCACACTTTTATAAATTTATTTTTTTTGAATTTCGTTTTTTAAAACTTCACATTTTTAAATCCTACTTGTCAAAAACTAGGATTTTCACGATATTTTTTATAAAATATCACGAAAAGATGCAAATGGAAAATGTAATGGAAAATGTCATGCATATGTAGAAAGAAAAATTAGAAGGGATTTTATAGTTGTAGGAATTCACAGGAATTTGAAGCCGACAACCGTAATTTATTTAAATATTTTTTATTGGAATTCTTTTAAATGCTTTGATATTGAAATATTTATGTGAAAAACTTCATATTTGGTTATAAAATCAAGTTTTAGCCATTCAGAAATGCCAGAATACGCCAGTGATATCAATATCAAAATAAGTCAATCAATATATTTAATCATTTAAATATGAAATGTAAAAAAAAATCCCAACTATTAAAAACAATTTCAGATCACAACCACCGATTTTCATATTGCGGTGTTTGTATTTTAAGTTTTTGGATTTTGTGAGTTGACATTCATGGCATCAAATGAATATATTTTTTTTTTAAACACGAGATTTTAACGCACAAATATTTAACTGGTGAGACATTGAAACTTTTTTAAACTCATTCGTTTGACTAGTGACAAACTTGAAACTCGTCCTTATTTCTTTAACACGTAATTAATTAATTATTTCGTTTTAATGATTGAAAACTATTCTATAAAATTTGAATTAACACCATTTGAACATTGGCTTCTTACCGATTTTAAAGATCTATTTATATGGGATCTTTACAAATAGGGTTATGCAAAAAATTTCTGTCTTAGTACCAAGGATTTCTACATATTTATACCTAGATTTTTTTTTATTCAATTACCCCTTTGCATTAAATTACATATTATATTGTATTTTAAATGATTACATTTTAATTATTAATATATTAATATAATATAAACTTTTAACAATTAAGATAAATTATTAAATAAATTTCAGCGATGTTATGGTAATAAATCGTGGAGCACAATTATCAATTATAAATCCAAAACATGATATTTAAAAGGTTTCAACTTCAAAATAAAAATTTTTTCGACTAAGATTATTAAATATTTAAAAATTAATTTTTATTTTATATGTATCTGTATATTTTTGAATAAAAATAAATATAATTTAAAAAATAAAAAATAAACAAAATTTAATTATTGAATTATTGAAGTCTAAAAAATACTAACAATTTTCTTCACTGTCAAAGGAATGATTGAAAACAAAAAATGATTTTGTTAAAGTAGTGATTATGGAAATTAGAAAAGAAAACAACAAATTATGAGAATTGTATCCCTAAAATTTGATAGTCGATATTATAAATGAAACTTTCAAAAATATTACAAATATAAATTATTTTATTATTCATAATGAAAGATACTTGCGTCAAAGTTTAAAATGTAAAATGACAGATAATATACCTTTAATTATATATAAAAGATAAAATGTGACATTTCTATATATTGATCAAAAATTTTATTGACCCAGTTTCCATGTGTATTTTTTAAACTGATGCTCAACTACACTTTACGTTTCCACTTGTATTTTTTAAGCAATGTTACTTATCTATATGTGTGTGTAAAAATTTCATTTCATATGTGTAAAATAAAAATTGAAGCGAAAAGTGTACAAAAACAAAATAAATTAATATGATCGATTTTGATATTTTTTTAAGGATTTCTGTGTTTATTTTTTTTTGCTTATTTATTTATTTATTTATTTCATCATCTCCAAAAAACCCAATCGCTCGAATAGAGTTTTAAATTATTATAAAATTACAAAATACAATATACAAAAATACAAATCAGTGCATTAATTCAAAAATTGTCATAAAAATTAATTCAATAATCAAAGATTTTTTTTTTTTGTTATAACCAGAAATTCTATTCCATCTATTCCATCTATTCCAAATTTTCTATTTGGTATTAAGCTAAAATTATAGTTTTCAATTTAATAATTAAAATTAATGTTATTTATTATTTTTTATTATTCACATATTTCTTATTAAATTTAAATAATGTGCTTAATTTTAAATTTATTTATGTTATCGATTTCTTTTAACTCATCAGTAGATCATTATAACTTTTGTATGCTAAATTATGTATTGCATGATATGGTTATTGATGATATGATTCTTATATTATCAGCTTGCTAGTATTATGACATTTCTAGTATTATGACATTCCTAGTATTTATGTCATGACATTCAGATTTTATAATATGTGATAATATCCATATGAAAATGAGTTTTATCTAATTTTTAAATTAAAACGAAATGTATACAAAATGAAAACAAAGTAGAATGAAACCCAAAGGTTTTTAAAGATATATATATTTCAAAAGGCAATAAAAATAGTTTAAAATACTGTGACTTGCACGAAAATTTGTATTTTTTTTTTGTAATCTTATAATAAAACACTTACGGTTTATGAGATCAATTTTTTTACAGGGGCTTCGGTGGCCTAGTGAGTGAGATCGTATGAAATACGCTGTAAACACTGAGGAAATGTGGGTTCGAATCCCAGAGTTATACCCTTTTAGCACATTTACAGCCACCCCTGAACAGGAAAGGCTGCGTGATTTCCCGTCCACATTTATGTGACAGAGAAATGCATTAAATAAAAAAAAAAAATTTTTTACAGGACATATCCGTGGTTAAAATTTCATTGTTCTATTTTTAACGTAGAAGTATTGTAAACAGACTTGTAGAAATATTGTAAACAGACCGACATAGTGAAACTTATAAGCATATTATTCGAATTTTTTTTTTTTTTAATATGTAATACAAATTAATTTCATAATTTTCAAACTAGATAAATTTCAATTTTAAACTTTCAAAATATATTTTCTGTCGATTATTTTCCTTTCATTTAAAAAAGAATAAATCAAAAGTATATATATAAAATTTTTTCGGACCCTATTAAAAATTTTTATTTGTTATTAATTATTATCGCATTAGTTCGAGAATATGATAATTTTCTTTTTCGTGACAACAGAAAATCCTCTCCACAAAATTAGTTTGTTGGTATGAGGATATGAAACGTATGATTAATTTTAAACAAAAAAGCATATTCTTAACGACACGTGGAAAATAGACCATTGAGCTACATTGAGCTAAAATACTTTTAACAGTAACTGAATGATTAAGCGTATTATAAGTGAATTAACAAAAATACTTAAGTATTGAGACTGAAATTTTGTAAGATATAAACGGTTTTTTAAAAGTCGTCTTTTTATATACTATTCAAAATTTAGAAATAAATTATATATATAACTACTTATAAATAATTTTTCTTATTTTTTTATTTAAACCACTTAAAAAAAAAAAAAATAATTAAAATTTTTTTATATAATATATTTTTAGCCAGAAATGTCGGTTCAAAACAAATACGATGCATCTTCCAATTATAAGTCCAGAAAAAGATATTTAACACTAAATTAATTAAATTTTTTAATATATGTATAATAATTTTAAAATATTTTCTATTCTTTTATGTATTTAACATAGTTATTTTTATGGAATTGGTATGGGTATTGGTATAATTAGTATTATTTGCATTACAAATTTTTGTTTTATTTAATTATTATCTTTTAAATATAAATATTAAATATTAGATATAAAATTAAATATTAGGGTTGTGGTTAAATACTATTAATTAATATTTAAAAATAAAAAGCAGTAACTTTAAAAAATATTTTTTGTTTAAATGTAATGTTATCCTGTTGAATGATCCTTAATTTTTTTGCTATATTATAATGTAATATATATATATATATATATATATATATATATATATAGAATTAATTGGAGTTGTAAAACCAATTAATTTATGATTTTAATAAATATTGACGTTTTGGATTCATGAGTTCGAAAATGATATTTTTACCATTTTGAACATCGCATGAGTTCGAAAATAAGATTGTTTATAACATACTATAATATAATATGTGATGTGTGGTTGCAACTTTGTATAAAAATAGAAAATGTTTTAAACAATAAATTGAATGAAATTCGGCATAATTGTTTCGATATAAAGTACGTATACTACGTATACTCCTAAATAAGTTAACTTTATTAAATTACTGAATTGCCTTTGCCGATCCGGGCCATGAAGCCAAACTGGGAATCACTCACAATACCTCCTGCAGGAGTTGCAAAGCAGCAAATGAAAGTGACGACCGTAAGCACTTTCTTTACAAATATTCTGCCCAAGCTAGATCCAGACTCCTCTCACTCGACAAACTGCTCTACTACAACCTTAGCAAACTCTCTAAACACAGTATCAAAGAATTGATATCGTATCTGAACTGCACGGGTTGGATACAAAACCGAAAACAACCACAAAACATAGGTCACGTGAGTGCAGTGAAATGAAAATGGCGCAACCTAGTGCTAATTGTAGTCTTCAAGCAGGATCATGAAGGTTAACACCTTACCTACATAGTTACCTACCTTGCCGATATGGTAACAACAAAAACAAAACTAAAGGCAGAAACAACGGTTTATTAATATTTAGTTATTCTGCTTCCTTTCTTGGTCAAGTAGAAACTTTTAAATATTGTGAAATTTTTTTTTATTGTTATTTAAAAATATCACATTATATATTATTTATGTGTAACAAATTTTAAATTGATTTTTTCAATTAACTAATATTAATTTAATTATTAGAAAAAAGTGATATGTAACAATAATATTTAAAAAAAAAAAAGAAATAAAATCACATATGAGTGAATTATAAAGGTGATTGGTTCTTTTAGCATGCATTTTGTCTTTATTATCATGAAATATTCTTTAGAAAGACTTTAATTTTAAATAGTAAATATTAATTTTTAGCTTATGTAAAGGAAAACTAAAGTCAAATTCAACAGAAGAAAGTGCAGTATTTCATGTGTAATTTTATTTTATTTAAAAAAATTTTAAACTACTTTTTTAATTTAATTTTTTTTTTTTTTCATAATTATTATAGAATTCCAATAGCAAGATCACTTCATTTAAGACAACCTAAAAAACAAACACAACTAAGTCCAGAGGAACAGTTAAAAAAGAAAGAGAAAAAACAAATGCCACTAAGTCTTGAAGAGCAATTAAAAAAGAAAGAGAGAAAACAAAAGAAAGAGTTATGTGCCTAAAGTTATTGGTTATTGCATAAATTGTTTGAAAACAATTTTTTATTTTATAATATAATAATTTAAAATTAAAAACCGAAACAAAAAAAATAACAAACAGTATTTTTATATAACATTCAAATATAAATTTTTTTTAAGAAAATTTGTTTAATTTTTTTTTTAATGCTTTTATTTAGCGTACTTTGACTCAGACTAACGGAATTTTGTCTTTTGATTAGAATGACTTCTAATCGTTCTAATGAGTTATAAAATTAACGAAATTGGAAATATTGCAAAATAAAAGTATTTCATAAATATTTAGAAAAACAAAACAACAAATTGTATTCAAAACAAAAATTGTTTTTTATAGTAATTAACGCAATTTCGACCATCGACAACCAATAACAATTGCTTCACTCATTGCTTCTCTCAGCAATTGGTAACAATTGCTTCACTCAACTATTTTTCATCAAATGGAAAAACATAATTGTAATGAAAGGAGAAAAAAAATATAACTGTTTATTTAAATTATACAACACTTTTAAATATTTGCTGCTTAAAGATAAATGTCAAACCCAACCAATAGCGAAAAAAATTGAAAATATCTTAATCTAGGGGACGACGAATTTTTCGTTGAACGTCGATGATCACACTTGTAAACAACACGATTTGCGGTTATGGAAGGTTATCTAACTGTACTAATTTGTGATCTGATCTATTACCTATATATAAAATTTACATAGATCTAAAATTCTTACATCTTTACAGTACCATAAATTTGGACTCTGCCTGTCAATCATAATATTGGCTTAAGCAAACAGTTTTTTAAAAAATATAAAAATGAGATTTAATCTGATTTAAAATGAGAAAAATCTTTTTGAAATTTTATTTTTATTGTTATTTGCTATACGTTTTTCTTCCGTCCTGGGGTCGGCGGAAACCAAGTTAAAGAATATGCGCACGTTCTTTGTTAACAATACAATGTAATTCCATCTTAAAAACTACTCTTGTATGCATTATATTACACATTATTTATTAAAGTATAAAACTCTTACTGGCGAAATATATAATATTAAATATTGCCATTATAAATGTAAATTATTATGATGTTTTTAATTGCTCAAAATGTTGTGTTGTTTAAATTTAAACCCAAGTGCAAAACTCCTACATATACAAAAAATTTCTTTTATAATATGCAATAAAAAATAAAAAGGGGACTCAGTGTCCTAGTGGGTAAGAACGTATAAAATGCGCTATAACACTAAGAGAGTAGGTTCGAATTCCACTCACGTCGTAAAAGTTATTCCCTCTTACGACATTTGCAGCCACGTCTGAAAAGGAAAATTAACAGGTTCTCATGTACTAAAAGGTTAACTAATTTTAATAATATAACTTTAAATTTTTCATGACGCTTTTGTGTCCGAACACACTCACAATAGCAAAGAATTTAGTGGTTCTAACTAACTTATTGTTATTGCAGTATCTTTCATTGTCAAGAAATAAAGCTTTTACACAGTTTTAGCTTAATCAGTCGAAAGGTCAATTTTGAACTCAATCGATCAAGATGTTAAATAAAGGCAACAAAAAAATCTATTAGATTTTCATCGGAATGGATTAACGGAACTTAATGAAAATTGATCACAGGCTTTTTTTAAAAGGGTAAAATCATTTTGCAAAATTGTACATTAATCAGAAACAAATTTTTTTTGGCGAACTACCGTACAGAAAAGGGCTAATGGATCGTAACCAAATTAATTTTGTGACCTTTTTTGTGAAAGAACAACACTTTTAGAAATTTCCAATTCAATTACTCAAACTGTTTAAGCAGGAAAGCAAAAAAAAAACCAAAAATTTTCATTGAAGCCTTATGCTGAGACGAGTTAATGGATCGTAACTAAATTGAGTGCGCTTCTGTACATAAAATTTATACTTTTGCAAATTTTCAACAAAATTTATCAAACCGTATAAGCAAGACAACAAAAAAGAAACTTCATTGGGCCCTCGTGCCCAAACGGGTTACCGCAACTTAACAAAAATTTGTTTCAGCCTTTCTTTCAGACCATAAAATCAAAACTGGACATTAAGACAGATGCAAAAAATGTTTGAAAGCTCGCCGCATGAAAGCGGGTGTTATAGACATTTTATTTGCATCAAAATATATATGCAAATAATCTCTTAGGATACAAATCTGAATTCATTATCTAGCAAATTTTTGTTTTAAAAAATTTAGTTTTAACTAGGAAAATTATAAGAAGCTTAAATTTAACATTTTTAATATTTCTTTACTATAAATAGGTATGGCTTAAAACATTAAAATCCTGTATTCAATATTATTTATTTACCTTTCAAATTTTATTTTAAATTTTATTTCGAAAAATTTTCATTACATTTTTATCTACTGTAATAAATATGATATAAAATAAACATTTTGAAAATATAAAAAGATTTAATTAATTTTATAATTACTTATAAAAAATCATATTTCTTATTATTTTTGAAATTTTAGTTACACAGATTGTGATCGCTTGCGCGACCGTTTTAAACCAAAATGTTGCAATAATCAAAATTGTAATATTCAAAATGAAACGAATGATAAAACTGCAATAAATCAAAATAACAAAAAAACTACATTAAATCACAATCAAAATAACAATAACACTGCAACAAATAAAAATACAACTGATGACGACATGTCACTGTAAGTACAAGAAAAATAAAAATGTCAAGATAAAATTTTAAAAATTTACCGACAGAAATATTGACACAGGTAGTTTTTTTTTTTTATTTAATTGGTGGATAAAATAAACTTTAAATAATAAACATCTAATTTTACATTATAAGCCTTATAAATGTTTGACATTTTACAAGATCCAATATCTTGTATATTTTTATCCATTTTAAAAAACCGGTTTTGTTTTTTCAACTGCTTCAAATTTCTAGATATTTCAAATATATTTTATGATACATTCCTTAAGAGCCATATTTTTAATATCCAGTGATAGTTAAGTTATATAAATTGTCATTTTAATGATAGTATAGATGTCATTCTATCCAAAATAAAGATGGCAATTCTGAATCTATTAGAAATTTATGCTAGTTTATAAACGAATTTTATGTGTCTAAATGCCACTCTATCCAAAATATAGATGACATTATTAGAAATTCTATCTGAAATCTGAATTTATTAGAAATTTATGCTAGTTCATATACTAATATACCAATTTTATATAAACTAGCATAAATTTGTAATAAATTTAGAATTGTCATCTTTATTCTGGATATAGAGCGCCATCTAGGTGCTGTATTGCCGTATTATTTACAAAAAATTTGTCAATATTTAAAATACAAGTTTTTTTTAATTTTGTAAATAAGAAAATTATGTTAGAGTAACTAGTACATGTTTTGTTGATTTCACTACGTTACCTTTTTTTTTAAATAAATGTACAATAAAAAAAAACAATTTGAAGTGCTTAAAATTCTTTAATTAGTACCAAATCGCCTATTAAAATAGTCATTATTAGAAGTAAATTTCTCATGTGCCTCAAATTTTCTGTATCCTTTTTTTATATGCCTTAAAGTACACAAATTTAAAAATTTTATGTTTAGAACTACATGTGCTTCAATTTTTTTACCTACTAAACAATCCTAATGTTGATTCATAATAGGAATACTAAGGAAGAAATACTAAATTAATAAATTTAATAAAAATAATTGAACTTTGTCAAATTAAATTTAGTTACCTCTGTCAACCTGTAGTTATCGTATTTCATATTTTTCCCTCAAACTACATGTTAAGTAGTCTGAAACATATTATTCATTCATTAAAAGTAAAATAATTATAAAGATTTTTTACATGTTGAATAGACGTTGCTATCTATCCCCATTAAATTCTTTTATAGCTACTTATTAAAATCAAAATATTTTTTAAAAACCTTAAAGAACAATAAATGTATGAAAGAATAAATTTTAAACCTGCATCAAACTTTCTGTCGGATATGAACATATTTTAAGTATTTTTTTTTTTTTTTCTTTTAAATTATTTTAATTTTAGAACTATTAGGGGTCCAGTGTTATTGCGAAGCAATCCTAATGAAGATCCATAATACAAAACAGAGCTAAGCCAACAATTTAAACCAATATAATACTAATTTTACATTATAATTATATTAAAAAATTATTTTTAGTTATAATCACTCATATAAATTAATTTTTTTATGCTATACAAGAAAGATCTGGTCTTTAATGAAATTTTGAGGCTTGACATGACAACTGTGCAAAAAAAAAAAAAACTTTAATTTTACATTTTATCATCTCTAGAACAAAAAATCTAAAGAATCTATTCAATTATTATGTAAATTTTAAGATTTTAATTACAATTTATTTTAAATTTTTTAAAGACTTATTTACAATCAAATGTTAAAAAATTGTTAAATAGAATTAATTAAAAAAAAAAATAATAATAATTTATTAAATAAATTAATAAATTTAATTTTATACCATCTAAATTTATGTTTCTTTTTTTTAATTTACTCTATATCCTAAATTCGGCAATTTATTCTCTTTTCTTCAAAAAAAAAATTGCGCCTTGAAAACGTTAAAGAGAAGGATTTTCGTTAAAGTTCTTGAAAACGTTAAAGAGGAGGATAAAAATAATTAGCATTTTTAAGAAAAACTAATTTTTGAAAAGATATTTAGACTATTAAGATTAAAGATATTACTTAAAATTAGTGTTTAATTTTAGACGTCATGAATTAACTCCACAAATAATTAATTGAAACATGAACTAAGTGCGTAGAATTTTTGTTTTGTTTTTGAGTGCGAAATTCACTGTAAGATCGTAATAAAATTTTTAAAAATCAATGTTACAATATTACACATAAAGACATGTTGTAGGTATTAAGGTTAGTGCATTGAATTAACGCACATGGAAATGAAACCTATGGGCTTTCATTTCAACTAAAACAGAACTAATATGGTAATAATAATTTGTTTTTCAGTTTTTAGGTTATTTTTCAAACAACACTTGAAAATTTTGCTTATTAGCTTTATCCTGTTCGTCCGACCATCCACCCGTCTCTTTATAAAACTTCTATACTGTTTAAAGATAGAACAATGAAATTTTAACCATGTATAGGTCTTTTTGTATATCATGTATTTTTAGAATTTAATTTTATAAGCCTTGCCCGCTACAAAGCTACAGTCCGTGCAAAATGGAGAAAAGACCAATTTTAATATTATATAATATCTCATATTCTGCTTAACATTTTTTTCAATCTAGAAAAACCTTTAGCTTTATAAATTAATTTAAATACAAATTTTTTAAATTACATATTTAAATTTACCATTTTGTAAAAAAAAATTTGTAAGAATTGAAAATTTGATATTTTTAGACATTTGCGCAATTTTTTTGAAAATAAAACGCACAAATTAAAGCTACAACATTATAATTTCACTAGAAAGTGTCTTTTAATTTTATACAACTTTTTCTTATACAATTTTTCTTGATACAAGCTCTCTTATACAAATTTTTCCGCATGGGTAAAAAGTTAATGAAAAGCATAAAATATATTTTATTTAGACCAAATTTGAAGACATGTTATAGGTAGATACATTAGGGTAGGGTAGATAAATAAATTCATTGGCCGATATTTGAAAATAACAATCAAGACTGTAAAATATACTTGTAATATTCATATTAGAACTGAATGCTTTTCCGCAGTGTGTTTTTTATACCCTACACCTAAATTATAGGACATATTAACTTTGCTTTGGTATTTGTAACCACCAAAAGCAAGTTAGATGTAAACATGTATATTCTTATTCTTAATCAGTGTCACCTCCTGATTTCATTTAACGATATCCGTTCGTCCGTCCGTTCGCACGATAAATCAATAACTAATAAAGCTATCTTCATTAAATTCATATAGTAAGTTACTAATTACAAAATAAAGGCTCGGATTTTGCAACCTTCCGAACGAGCCCCAAAGCAAACGAGCATCTCCAAAACCAAAAAAGATAGAATTTTTAAAATTGGTACTAGGGTGCCCTGAAATGAATGAAATTAATAAAGACAGAAACTTGAAATTATGTATTAAGGGGTTAAATTATGCCTCTTTTACGGTTCTGTAATTCGCGTTGAATAAAGAAGAAAAGGGAAGCGATTCAAGCAGCTGACATACGCCTATCAAAGCTTAACAAGCATATCTCTGAAACTAATAAAGATAGACCCTTGCAATTTTGTACAAGGATGCTCTATACAAAGCTAGTAAAGGCGTATATGTTTTTAGTTTATATTAAATACCGATCTAAAATCACTTATGGATTTTTAATTTAATTTGAATTTTTCAGGTGTAGGGTATTAATAAGTCCGTTGTATCGACTTACCGTTAAGTTTATTTGTTTTTTCTTTCGAATTGAAATCATACTATTAAAATTTAACTATAATCATCGAATAATAATTCTATTATATCGGCAGCTTTCTTTATCTTCATTCTTCAACATTGATAACCTTTTAACTGTTTATTTTCATTTTTGTTTTTGATTTTCTTATTAATTACTGATATATTAAAATTTTTACATATTAACATAATTATTTTTACATACCTATTAATAAAATTAATAATTCAAAGTTTAAAATTAATTTTAAAAAATTTCATATCATATTGGATCAACACTTCATTTTATTTCTTAAAATAACCCATTATTATTCAACTGCTTTTAAATCTTCTTTACTTTTAAAAAAAGGTATTAATTAAAGAAAAAATATATTTTAAATTAATATAATATTTATTTTAACGTTTTTAGTTATGAATCCTGTTTTGATCGAATTAATGCATCTTGTTGTCCGTAAGATTAATATACAATATTATTTCTCTATTACAATATTTTTAACTTTAATTTTATTTTTATTTTATAGACCACGATTAAGTGCTCCATTTCTATCACGAGCATCATTATCAAAAGATTTGAAATAAAAAGAATTTAAAAGAAAAAACAATTTAATTCAACTATAATACAAAATCTTATAAAAATTTATATGTATACATTTTAAATATTTTATTTTTAAATGTATGTATGTATGTAATGTTTTAAGAATTTATAATGTAATTAAATATTTTAACAAAAATGACAAAAATGACATTTATAAAATTACCTTTTAAAAAAGGCTAAAATATAATAAAACAATAATCAAAAATAGCTATTTTTTGTATATACCCTGCTATACCAATAACAAATGTTTCAGATTCTCATAATTCTATGTATTTTTTATCTCTTTCTTACAAGTTAACTTTTTATTACTATCAATTCCTACAAAAAAAAAAAAAAAAACATTTACGAATAACAGAAGGTACCAAAGTATTGAAAAAAGTTAGTATAATTTGCTTAGTGTCCCTCCTTATTGCAATAAATATTCTTTGATTATGAGTTTTTAATACATGTATGTATGTATGTATGTAAATAAATTTAAACACACCTATAATGTAATTCTGATTAAATAAATTGTACAATTACAATCAAATATCTATTGTCTATTTTATGTGTATAATTAATTAAGTGTATGTGTAATTAAGTGTATAAATAAGTGTATGTGTATAACTCACTTTTATGTTTGTACATACCTAATTTAAATACATATATTGAATACCGTAATCTAATATGTAATTGTTGATTTGTTTTTAACAGTTTTTCAAGGTTTTATGTTCAATTAGGTGAGTTATAATTTTACATATTAGAGATTACATTTACTTTATTTATTTCCTTATATACCCACCTACTATATTTATCGAGAGGCATTTAATTTGGTTCTTTTAAGAGAAACAAGATCAAAAAGCTTGTATGATAATTTTTATACCCGTACGATAGGATCGGGTATAATAAAATTACTCCTCCGTTTGTAACACCTCGAAATAAGCGAGCTAGATATACCTTCAAAGGTATGGATCGGATCAGAAAAAAATTCTAAGACTTTTGAGCCATGTCCGTCCGTCCGTCCGTCCGTCCGTCCGTCCGTCCGTCAGCACGCTAACTCAAAAACTAAGAAAGCTAGAATCATGAAATTTACACAAAATATTTTGGGAGTAATTTGTAGGTTCCCTATTTTTTTTGGTTGAGTTTGGACCAAGCCTTAGGGTAGCTCTCGAACACCTAACTTTTAGATCCCCACATTTTTTTTGCAATAGAGCTATGAAATTTTAACTACTGATAGATCTCACAAAAATATTAATTTTATTTTTAATAACTTTTTTTTGTAGCCCCACCCTTTACGGAGCTACAGCTCCCCAAAGGTTCAAAAAAGCTCTATATTTAAATTGTTATAGCACAAGTTGTATAAGGTATATCTTCATTTTGAAAAAGCCAAACGATTACTATTTTCATTAGCTTTAAAAGTATATATACAATAAATATATATTTTTGGTATACGGTGTCTTAATTTACCGTTATGCGAAACTCAAATTTTGCAAAATTCTTTAACCCTTCCATCTTCTAAACGGTTAAAGTTGGAAACTTGAAATTTTGACAAAAGTTAGATCTTTAAAAATAAGTATGAGTCATTTCAGAAATTTTTTTTGTATCACCCTCCGTTTAGGAGCTGTAAGGGGTCAAAAACTGAAAATTTCCTATTTTTAAACACCTGTAACTTGAACACCTGTTAAAATTTTTTTGAAGTAATACACAAAAATTAAAGCTTCAACATTATACTCTTATTTCTGTTAATAACTTTTTTTAATAATATAGGGTTACTTTATAATTGACGAAAGTGTTACTTGATTTTTTCAGATTTTCTAACAAATTTCTTTAAAACGAATTTTTTGCATTTTGCTTTACTCGATAATTTGAAATTCTTGAGGATAAAATGCGTAGTACATAAAAATGTAAATAAATGAACAACATAACGGTTGCTTGAAGAATTTTTATTATTTATATGATATTAATATATATACATACTTATATAATATCATGTTTATTTACATATCGTATATGTCACTAGTGAATGAATGATAAGAGTATAGATCTATATTATATAGCGCCGTATTTACATACATATATGTATTTTATTGTACTTATAATAAATTATGCTGCCAATGGAATATTTAAATATAATATAATATAATATTTAAAATTATATTTACTATTTTGTACTAAGTAAATTTAATATATGTACATTTACCGCTTAGTATTAAATGGTACTATAGAATATTTGAAAAAGTTTTGGATTGATAATCGTTATGTGAAAGGTTAGAATCTGCTTTTGTACATATGTACAAAATGTAAGAATGTACATATAAACATATAGTTTAAATATATGTACAACCCATAGTTCTAGAAATTATAAAATTCACCCAAATTATTTTAAAACACTAAAATATTAAAAAAATAATATTGTGAGCAGAGTGGCAGGCTGTGAACATACTAACGGTTCGTACGGGTATCTAAGAGTTGACAAAGGCAACTGTATTCTTCCTCGTTTTATTTTACTTTTTATGCAACAAAAAACTGCTTCAAGTAAATACTTCAATAATAATAACAATTTAAACCTTGTTGTAATAGAAGCGACACACAACGGAACGGAACGGAAAAAAAACTTTCTCCACATTCAAATTTATAACCACCATTTCTTACGTTACATTCAGAATTTTTATTAACCGATTCGTTCGCTGTAGATACAGTGACCTGTAAATAAAACACTTTTATTATGCGTTGTACTTCAGTTCAAGCACGCTCCTTTTAGTAAATTTTAAAAATACTTAAATGAAATGCGATAAAAATGCAAAAAAGTAACAAATATTTTCACAAAACATTTAAAAAAGCCTTTCTAAAACTTAATTTTTGTTTTCTTTCTAATATGAAACCACAATATATCTCGTTTATTCTCAAAAGTTTGTTTTGTCCATATAATGTACTTATTAATTAATACAAAATGGTTACATATATATATGGTTGTTTGGTATTTAGTGTTTTTAAATTAAATTATTTGTTCCAAAATAAAAGAAGGGAATATGTACATATATATTTTTATATATTGCAGTTGCATACATTGTTTAGATAAACCTGACGATTCCATAGATTTAAGTTGTTGTAAAAGTAAGACACATTGTGATATTGTGAACCCCGTTGAGTAAGTTTAATTATTTTGTTAATCCTTTCTATTATGATTTAATTTTTTTTTATTTTTTAACTATAGAGTGGTTCCTTTCGGTGGAACTATGCAACGAAGTGATCCCGATAAAGACATATAAGAAAGCGGTAACATTAAGACAAAAAAATTTCTCTTTGTAAATCAAACATTTTATAAATATAATTGAGAAAAAAATAAATTATTAATAAAAGAATAGGTACTTCTGTTTTATTTTTTCTTATATTTATTATTATACTAATTATTACTGTTTATGATCACACTATATAGGTATATTTGTACTTTTATCAACATTAATCAACAAAAAATAATAGATTTATTAACAGCAATAGATATCTGAAACTTCACATTATTCAACAATAGGATATTTTTAAAATTTTTGCCATTGAACTATATTTATGTAAATTTAGGAGTTGTATGACAGCTACTCATACTCATTGCCCTAAACAACCCAAATTTCACATAAATTGTTACCATAAAACTTAATTAATTTTCATTTTTCAAAATTTCGGATGTTTAACTTAATTAGCTGTCAATTTGATGGTTGGTTACGAAATCTGAGATTATTTATATCCGATATTCACAATTAGAAGAAATTTTATAGTTGACTAAAAAATTGGAATGCAGCCATTTAAATGTCCTCAAACACCACTGAGGTCATTATCAAAACAATATTCAAGTTCATAAATACATTAAATATATAACAAAGTAATAATAAATAATCAAGTAATAAAAAGGACAATGGTTTTAAAAGAATCACATTTCCAAAGTGTTATCGTATTTAGAATTGTGAAAAAATCAATCACATTTTCTTCAATATTAAATAAATCCAATAAAATTGAGAAAATCCTCGAACGGTATAGAAATTTTGTAAACAGGCAGAAAAAAAGTTACGATAACGGACTTACGGCTAGAGTGCAATTAATAGACACATATATACAAAAAAAAAATGTCGCGTTCACAAAAAAAAAAACATATTTCATTGCGAGTTAAATTATGAAGAGAAAAACATTTTACAGTTATACTATTAAAATAATAAATTACAATATTAGGTTTTATTTCTTTAAATCAAAATAATATTTAATTAGGCTTTATTTTCAATTCAGGTGGGAAATAAGCCCTAATGCAGCGGAATTTCGCGAATTAGATTTTATTTTTCATTCGAATTGGGAATGAGGTCTATTAGGTCTATTAGGTCTCATTTCCTTAGGTGTCAAAGACCTTATTTTCTTAGGTTTTATTTAAAGCTTTATATTTACTAGAACATAACAAATAATAACTTTTTGTTTAATTTTCAATTATTTATTGACTAAATTCTCTGCATGTTATTATAACAACTAAAAATTAAAATTTTTAAAAATTTAATAAAATCTTAAGAATCTGTAGAAAAAAAAACAAATTTCAAGGCTAACAATGCATGTCAAAAGTTCGGTAAGTGTTTGTATTACAAGAAAGGACAAATGAGAAAATTTAGCAAAGAACTTTATCGCTTTTTAAACTAAATTAAAATGCTTTTACACTAAAAATTAGGTTATATTACAAATAATAAGCTTTTCTAAATTTATAATTCAGCGTAAGGGTTATGGTTTTAAATTTAAGGTAAATTGATAAATTTGATGAAAATTAGAAAAGCAGAAGGTTTTTTTTTTTTCTTATTTTCATTTATAAAATAATTTTATCTATTACAGATGTAAATCAAACTACGATAAAATAGAAGTAGCTGAAACTTACATTAGTGAAATTACTCCTCCAAATCGGTAAATTAAATTTTATTTATATATTACATATATTTTTTTTTTATATTTTATATTATATTTTATATAATTTTCTTTCATTTTTTTTTTTATTTTTATAGAGTTATAGTTTTAGAAAGTCCAACACTTTTACGTGTCAACCCAAAAAAAGACATATAATTTGATTTTACATAATAATTGATACATGATTGTGTTAAGTTCTAAAATTGTAATATTATAAATTTCATTTAAATTAAAATAAAAAAATATTTAATGAAATAAACTTTTTAAATTTTTTTATTTAACAATATAACATTAAAAAATTATTTTAGATTACCTTTCAGATAAAATTATTATCAGGCGTCAAATCGATTTCAAAAGATGACAGATATCGGGTATCTCTAATAAACTGAATGTTAAATAATTAATAAATTATTTATTAAATACTTCATTTCCATATTGGTATGAGAGTTTAGGGAATTGTAATATAAACATGATAAAATGCCTTCTTTCCAGTTCATTTTTTTTTTAAATAAAATATTTATAACGTTTTTAGATGATACAATAAAGTTTTAACAATGGATTTAAATTATTAAAGCTATAAAATATTAATTTTGTGAATCGAATATCGAATAATCGAATCGAATATTTTATAAATTTTAAATCATAAAAAACACAAAATTATTTTTTTTTTTTTGTAATTTGGTACCTACTGTCATCTAAAACAAATCTTTTCATCTCATCTTACATCATTTAAAACCAAAAGTGTACATATATAGAACCTTATAATATTCGAAAAAGTAAAATCGTTAAAAATACAACATAATAATATTATAATTTGCTTTAAAAACAAATTATGAGAAGTTATGAGAAGTTAACGCTTATATCTTCAATTTTTTTCGTTGATGGCCAAATTTGACATTTATCCTTGAGCAACAACAATTAAAAAAGTAATATATTTTGAATAAATAACCATATTTTTATTTTTTGTTTTCCTACAATTATGTTTTATGTTGATGAAAAATAGTTGGGCGAAGTGAAGATCGCCGGTGGTCGATTGTCGGAATTATGTTTATTACTTTTATTACAGAAAAAATTTAAGGTAAACAAAATGAAAATTTTATTAAATAATAACTAGAAAATTCCCTGTGCAATTGCACAATTTCTATAGATGCAAAAACATTTAAGTTATCATACTGACTTCCTTAATAAACTCCCTAAAAGTTTCATTTTTACATCCGCACCATTAAAAAACGTTGGAATCACTTACTTGATGTAATAGAAAAAAAATACATAAAACAAATCTAAAAACACAAAATAAAAAAACCTATGTACAGTTTTTTAATCATTGAGAAAAAATGGTCCAAGCTAAAAACACATTCCAGATAAAAGTTCGTGGCGGTTTGCCAAAAATTGTTTGAAACACTTGTAAAGTTATAAACACTTATAAAGTGCACAAAAAAAAGCGGCGAAAAAATGCCGGCAATATTTTACAATTTAAGATAATAATATGTCATTTGAAGAAAAATTAATCGAGGAAATATTCACCCACCAACCTATACGTCATTTTTTTTGTTACATTTGAAACAATTCAAATAATCGAAATAATTTTCCATCGGTCGCCGCCCTGAATGTGTGTTTTATCTTTCACTCGACCTAAAAATTTTCCGTGGAACTTCACACGAAATTTAAAAGAGTATGCCACTTGGACACCTATTAAATAATTAGTGTTATTTTTTGTTATTTTGCAAAAATATTTCTATCAATCTCAGTGTTTTCGTAATGACATAATATTTATCTAAATATGCCGAATTTTACATTAAAGTAAAGTTTTTAATGTTTTTTACATTATATCAAAAATTTTAACTTTATTTAACAAAACTACTTTCAAATCTTTTGCGTTTATTACTTTTTGCTTGAAAATTTGCTGGATTTATTTTATTTAAATGTACTTTGGAAGAGGTCTTTGGTATATTTAATAAAAGATTCATGTCTCTGATAATGAAATTTCATAAATTTTTTTTTTGTGACGGTAGTTTTTGACAGCTTTTTAATTAATCTTATAAAACCGTCGCGACTTTTTTTCTGACGATTAAATCTTTTCCGTGACGGAATTCACACATACTAAGCAATTTTAAAGACTATATCTGATCTAATGATAGTCTAATAAATCTTATTTTTTGCCATGACTAACAATATTATTAATGGTCTAATAATAAATTAGTACAAAATTATGAATCTATTGTGAGAGAACGCTTTTAAAATGATATTTTCTGTTATTTTTTTCTTTTTTTTTAAGAAAAATATCCGTTTCTATAATATTTAGTAAGTGTCTTCTAACTTCTGTTATGAAATATAATTATCTAAGTCTACCGATTTTTTGTATAAATAAAAGAAAATGGAATATTTTATGTTATATCAAAAATTCAGCTTAAAAATCAAAATTTCATCCTAAATAAACAAAATTACTTTAAATTATGTTGCGAACCTTTTATAATAGTGAAAACAAAATGGGGCCTCGGTAGCCTAGTGGGTAAGAGCGTATAAAATACGCTGTAGACACCGAGGGAGGAAGGCTGTGTAATTTCCTATTCACATTTATGTGGTAGAGAAATGCACCAAAAAAAAAAAATCAAGAATAAAATCGGCCTATTTTTTTTTCCAACAGAAGATTAATAATTTATTTTTAATTTACCGCTGGGACCAGTTGGTAATGGATGTGGCGGTCAAATTTAAAAATTAAATTTTTAATTAAAAATTTGTATCGAAAATAGTTTTTAAAAAATAAAAAATCTTAAAATGCTTACTTTTAATGAAAATTTTGTGTCTCTGATAATAATTTTAGTCGAAGATTTGTGTCTCTGATAATAAAATTTTAAATTATTAAATAAATGTACAGAAATATCATCATTGCCAGTTTAGTTTACATTCAGTGTGAGTGATTTATTATAGAAATAAAACATTTTTTTTTACATGTTGGCAAGGTCTCGCCAATATCTTGTATATTATATTATAGATGAAAATCTTAGATGTTTAGACTCGAATTATTTTAAAATATTTCTAATAATAAAATAATTATTTTTATATATAAATATATATATATATAGATAAATTATATTTTCGAAATATAATTTTCTATTAAGTTAATTTTAAATTTCTATGAAAAATTTTCTAATGGTGAAAAAAAAATTTAATATATATAAATGGTTTTTCTTTAAGTAATTTATAAAACATTTTGTTAGATTTTTTAATTTTAATTAATTTATTGCAGTTGTAAATCTTGTAAATTTGAACAATCTGATGATCCAATTTGTTGTTATGATATATGTTCACCATTTCAGTAAGATAACTTTTATTTTAAATTTTCAAAATAACACATTTTTTTTTTCTTATTTTAGGAAAACAGTTAAACAAAGTGTACATCTACTTCGAATAAACCCCAAAAAGGATATATAAAATATTATTATGACGAAAGGCTTTTAATTAAAATATTTAAAATTGTATCCTATACTTTAAGGAAAATAAATAACGAATTTTAGAAATCTTTTATGTTTTTTTTTATTTAATTTTTTTTGTTCGACTGTTTTCAGCTTTTAAAAATTATTTTATACGCAGAATAACGACATTCTGGACTGAGTATAGTCCAAAGTAATTTATACTATATGTATATTACAAGTCATATTAAAGATCGTGCTAAAATATTATGTAGGATCATCTCTTAATATTTTATTCTTTTTAGTGTAGAGTTTCATGCCGAATGATAGCATTATAAGTAATAGCTATAGCTATATATTGATTAATTTCGTCTTAATATTATACAATTTGAATTTTTGAAATATATTAACAAGATCAATAAAAATTAAAGTCTAAAATACACTAATTCAATAAACTGGAATAGTATGAAAAACCATGTTATAATTTTTCACAAACTTTTAAGATATTTTCAAAAAAAAAATATTTTTCTTTGATTTTAAAAACATATTCCATATTTTCTTAGACTCATCACTGAGCCAATGAAAAATTCTATCGCGTCATGTCAAATTACGTGTACGAGTATATCCTATTTTTGTCCTTTATCTGTTTTTAAAAGCGATCACTAACGAAAACGAATAGGTTTCAAATTATGATTCAATTTTTATTCAAATCCCATAGCTCGCTAACATCTAACAGTAAAGACAATTGTTTCTCAAAGTCATCATAGATTTTCATTAAAAGTAATTAGATCGTACATATAATATAAGTATATAGACAGATATTATCCTGTAAATTATATTCTTAAATATCAAATTAAATTGTAAATTATTTAATTATTATTGAGATTAACTAATAGTATAATTAATTATATTTTATAGCTGTAAATCATGTTATGGTGGCACTTACAAATATGGAAAACCATTTTGTTGTACTTTATTTTGTTCTGCACCCATACCGTAAGTTTAGTATTGTATTATTTAGTATTACGATGAAAATTAGTTTAAATAATTTTACCTATATTATTTATTGTAGTCCAAGTTCAGCCGTATTGCTACCACGATATAATTATAATAAGGATATATAAAAGGAAGGAAAGGAAAATTTTTTAAAACAATAATATGTATTAATATAAATATTCATATAATTAAGATTTTAATTTTAAAAAAACATATTACTCAGTATAATTAAAAAGATTAAAAATCAATTAAATAAATAAAAATTATATTTTTGAATAAAGCTCATTGTATGTGTTTTTTTTTTCTTTAACTTAACCTCACTCTTTTAACGTGAACAAATATTTTATTTGTCAAAGCTTCTTTTATTGTCGATGTAAGATATGTTAAAAAGACAGTTTGTATGCAATGACCTGTAAAGTAATGAATATATTGATACTTAGTACAGTTTAAGGTATCATTACTTAATAGTTATTACTTTTTTAAGTATTAGTAAGTATATTAAACTCAATATTTTCAAAATTCAAGTACCACTAAAAGAATGTAGGTAAGTAAAATTCTTAAAATTCCAAAAGTTCTTAGATATGAGTTTAAATACATTTTTAATTATTTTTCATACTTAAGTATTTTTCGCGGAACTTGGTCGTGGGTATTATTCTAGATTGTTAAGTATTTTTTAAGTCCTTAAGTATTTTTCGAGTTACATAAGTCCTTTTTAAGTATTTACTTATATTACTTAAGTATTTTTGAATTATTTTCAATACTAAATTCCAGTACGAATAAATCCCAAAATCCACAAAAAAAATCCACCAAAAAATATCCACAATTATTTTAAATACTTAGCTGTTGAAATACATATATATGTAAATGTAATAAGAAAGGACTTTTCAATTGGTTACAAAATCAGGGTTCAATAATTTGTTAAGGGGGGTTTGGGACGGCAGTCGCCATACTCTTTTAAATTATTTGTTGTGTAAATATATATATAAAAATGATAATTAGAAAAGACTTTTGAGTTGGTTTCAAAATCAGGGTCTAATCATTTGTTTAGCAAGGGCTCGGGCTAGGGGCTAGGCGGCAGCCCTTACTGCTTTATATTTTTTGATGTTGATATGTATGTATGGAATAAAAATAATCAGGAAGATTACAAAAGATTAAAATAATCAGGAAGATTAAAATTTGTTACAAAATCAGAATTTTTTACTTTTTTCAAAATATTTTTTGCACATTTTTGAATTTGTAAATCTTTTTTTTTTGTGGATTTTGTCTTTTGGATTGTTATTTATGGATTAGGTCACCAACTCTCCAGAACTATTACTATTGTACTACACTGGAATTTTTTACCAGGTTTTATTAAAAGTTTACTAGTATGAATCAGTAATCACTAATCACCAATATTTATTTACCTATTGTATTTAAATGTATTTTAAATTTTAGAAACAACTTTATCTAATTTATATAATACATATATAAGTTAAATCTTTTTTATTTTAGAATCTTTGTTCAATCCTATAAACTGCTACATAATTTACTATAGAACAATCCAATTTTAATCATGAATAAATTTAAAAAAAAAAAAATTAATGTTGTAGAACAAATTTTTCATGTTGCCCCAACCATGAGCCCCTTAATGATCTTGTAAAAATTACATAATTTCAGCTTTTTGTACAACACTGTAAAAACATGTACTAAAAATAAAATTAGTTATACTTTTTATTTCAAACATCGCAAACTTTTAAAGCAATTAATTTATTGTATAAGATGTTACTTCTATATATTATTTTTATCCTTACTCCTCTGGAACATAGGATCTTCACTAGATATTTCCATCGAAAAAGATTCGTAACTATATTGTTCTGGCATTTTCCCAGGATCTGCTATTTTTTATAAAATAAAAATTAATATTATGTTTATGAGATTGCATTATTGCAAAAAACAAATTTTTAAATCGCTTTATTAGTATAAAAAAGTTCCTTTTTTAGCAACTATAAAATTTTTTGTAATTTATCGTGTATTTAAATCAAATAAAAAAAATATACGGTCTATTTAATAAAAATATATTGAAAATTTTGGAATTATTTTACAAAAAAATTTATTGGAAATATTCCAAAGACACGTGTTCTTGGTACTATTAGATTCTTACTGACTAAACCCAACTTCATTTTCAGCAATGTTATTATTAAAATCTATATTACGTTTTCACTTAAATTTAGTTCTTTATTATTTACATCAGTTGTATATCATTTTAACCCTTTAATTATTTATTAGTGGTTTTTTTCGTTGATAAGTGTAAGAAATTGATACATTTTTTAAAGCCTTATCTAAAAACAAAATTCTATTTCAATTTAAAAAAAAAATAAATAGAGAAGGAATTATAGATTTTGTAATTTTACTTAACATTTTTTTGGAGTTCTTCATTTTAAATATCTAAAATATGTCAAAGTATTGTCAACAGAAGCAAAAGCAGACTCTAGCATAGCTTCACGGTTTTATGTTTAATATCATTTCAATACATAATTCTACTTAAAAGATTAAAGTGGCACGTAAATTGAAACATGAAAGCGATGCTAGTATTGGGTCATCAACTTAAGGAATGCAAACGTTTGTTTGTCGTATTGAATTTTTTATATAAGATTTTTTGAAAAATGATGGGAAAAGGATATACCTATATATTTTTTTTTTTAACATCTTTTTTTATATTTACCTTATATTTACATTGTTGTATCTATTACAACAATGCACAAAAACATTTAGATATCCAGTAAATTATTTGAAATTAGAAATTAAGTTGTCATGTAAGGTAGATCTTCAGTAATTTCTTCCCCATGCATTAATTTTCTGCCTGCACAAACAGAGGAAATATCGTGCTGTCTGAACCTGGTTGAAAGTTCATCCGGAGTAGAACGCTTGAGCCTGTTTCGCTGATTTCTGTTTGAAGCCAAATCTCTTGCCAGTATGTTTGGATGTACCTTCAATCTATTGAAATACTTTTTGCTGGACAAACCTATTACTTCTTTAATCAAACATATTCGAAGATCATTTTGAATAGTTATTTTACGCACGTACCAAGGAGCATTGGCTATTGACCTCAAGACTTTAGAGACTGGAAGCCTTTCCAAGATTTCTATGTTCGATTTACTGGCCACTGCCCAGAGCTCAATCCCGTATGTCCATATTGGCTTTAGTATGGAAAAGGATATGAATGCAAAACAAACCATTCAATATTAATTTTTAAAATAAGAATATTTTATTTTATTTCCGTTCAAGTTAATTTATACCCAATCCTCATGAAACTATACTGTATCACTCTGTATTTTAAGCTCATATTGTATTATAAGATGATGACATATTGATAATAAAAAACAGTTTGGCTTCTGTTAAATTTTTTATTTAATGTTTTTTTATGTTTTTAATAATTTTAATAATAAAGTCGTTCAGTAATAATTTTTCTATATTTTTTCTTTTATATTTTAAAAAAGAAATTTTAAAATTTCTTCAGTTTTTATGTCACATAACAAAAAAAATTTTTTTTTTTCATAATTTTCTTGAAATTTCTTATTTACAATTAATTTTTCTTTTATCTTGAACATCTTTTTAATACATTTCCATTATTTACTACGACAGAAATTTTTATTCAAATTATTATCTATAATATTATCATTCATAGTAAATATTTAGGTCATAAACACACTCACACATACACGTTTATTTTTAATTTTTTTTTTTAAATTAACTGAACGTTTTTAATAGAAATATAAAAAAAATTATTTTCTCTTTTCTTCCCGCCAATTTATTATCTTTGTATTCAGTCCAAGGGCAAACAATTTTCTCAACTAGAACAGTGTAAAATGTAAATAATATTTACACGCATATGAAAAAAACCTTTTTTTTTGTTTTTGTTTTTTTTTTTATATATTTCAAAATTACATCGTTACCCTGAACTAAATTTATCTAACGACTGACTGATGACTTTAAAGTAAAAAGTGATTGATTAACTTTCAAAATCACGACGACATTATTCTTCATAAGTTAACAAAAAAAAAAAACAAAAAAAACTAAAATATAGAAAAAGAAACAAAATATACATACATATTTATAATACATAATATACATACGAAAAATATATAAAAAAAAAAACAATACCACCCTTAAGCGTCAAAATTCTAACATCACAATATAATTTTCAATCTAACAATCATTATCATCATCTTTGTCATCATTTCATACATAACAGAATAGAAACTTTAAAATCTCATTATTTTACAATAACAATATAATAGAAAGAGAAAACAATATATATGTTATCCTTTATTAATATATAATAGAAAATTATTAGTAATATTATTATATTTCATCTTTTTTCTTCTTTAAACATTCATTCAATCATTAACCGGTATTTGAACACAACTTAATCAAAGCTAATGATTCGAATCAAGGGGCAGAAAACCATTTTTTTTTTTGGTGTTTTTTATACTCTTGTCTCTTAAAATTTTTTTAACAATCGTTTTTTATCACCCAAGTGAAATTCAATTTTATTTTGTAGGAAAATTTTAACTTTAATCTGTCCACCAATCTCCTCCCTTTTTTTGCTTCCTTTTTCTGCTCTCTTTTTTTTTTTTTTTTTTTGACTTTTTTGGTAAACCTTAAGAATTTTCTAAAATATTTCCCAGACATTTATAAAGAATTCATCAACAACAAAAAACATAATAATAGAAAAACATAAAAATATGATAAAAAAAAATGAATCTATGACTTTAAAAAATTTAATATAAAAATTTGTGGGGAGTGAAATTTAAATTTTTAATTATTCTCTAGAAATTGAGTTTTGCTGAATCAGAGTTGTAGATTTATAAAGAAATACGTCTGGCGGATTCATAAAAATAATAAAAGAATCAAATTGATGTGTTAATAAGATTTTGTGATGACAGGTCGAAAATTTAAATATAAGACTAAAAGTTTGGTGCCGTAAATTGGGACAAAATATCTCTATTACCAAAAAGTTGTATAACAAGTTGTTTAAACGCATTAAAGTGGTTAAATTACATTATAAAATAAAATGAAAACTTTAGAATACTTATAATTTTAAGTCATAAAAAATAATAAAATAAAATTTAAACCAGCACGCATGTTTATTTAGAATTACAAAATAAATTGCGAAATTTAACGCATTTATTTTTATTTTGTAATTCAACGCATTTAATTCGCACTGATTAGGAGGCGGTCTCATTATAGTATTACTAAGTTATTTATTATTCATATCTGAATAAGCTTCTTCAGTTTCTGAGAATCATTCGTTTCAATAAGCCGATAATTACTCGGCTGCATGTACAAAACAAAACTAGCAGAAGGCTATGAAACCCAAATGTTTTTATTTGTACGCCATCTATTATCTTGTAGAAGAATTATTATTTTAATATTTTATATCGTATTTTAATATTAATTACCTATAGCATATATTAAGTTTTTGTTTAATTATAATTATACCTGATTATACTAATTATATATTATAAAAAAAATCTATATTATATTAATCTGTATGATTCAGCCATGGTTTGTACCTGAGACCTCTGGAATGAAAGGCCAATGTCTTAACCAATATAATTATGGCTAGATTACTTTATTGAACAATAATTATTTTAATTAAATAGATAATGGAAAAACTTTTAGAATGTAAATTTTTTTTTAAAGACATTTATATAAGAATTGATAATATTAAAATATCTATTTGAAATTTTATTAACAACTTTTAAAATTAAATATTCTTTTTTTTTTTTGTTTTTAGAACTTTACCTCAATTAAGTGGACAATCACAAAATGAACTAGAACTTCCAATGTGCAAAAAGAAAATTACGTAATTTTAGTCTCTCTTAAAGTTAAAAAGAAAAATAATTTATTATATTTTTTATTTTAGATACCGAAAACTTAGAATAATCAATCCAAACAAAGATATTTAGAACTTTCAAGAAATAAATTTAAATAAAATAGTTTTGGTATAAAATAACAAAAACATAAATATCAAATCGATTAGATAAAAAAAAAAAAAAAAATTTTTTTTAATTTTTGTCTAAAGTTATTTTTTATTTTAATAATCCTAAAATGTGTTTTTAATATAACAGGATATGGAATTTTAATTTTTAACGTGAATGAGGCTAAGACTATAATAATTTTGACATTACTTTTGTGACACCATAAAGGAGTCAATATAGTTATGGAAAAGTATATAATATAATAATATATTCTTGCTACATATATTAAAACTGCTGCTTTCGCAGTCAAAAAATAATGAAATCAGTGTCAGCACAACTTATGGTTGGTTTAATGAATTAATCTGGGCATCTAAAATTTTGTCAAAAGAAGTTCAGTTCTGTAAATCAAGTTTTCCAATAACCCCTGTAAAATTTGGTTGATCTACCACAAAAAGTACGGGAAGCTGTCATACAACTGAAAAACGTAAAATAACCTCAAAACTTGATACTTAATAAAGGTAAACATCTGAAAACTTGACTATTTTATAAAAGATGATCAATTTTTATGGCAATAACTTCTGTTAAATTTGGCGAAACGGGATCAAGAACAAAAATAACATACAACTTCAAATATAATGCAACTCCGAAATTTACATAAATATATCTATACGCACTAAATTAAGTCAAATAACTGTAATGTTGTAAAAAAAATTTTATAGTAACAAAATATACTATAATTATTCGGGTATCCTATCCGAACAGCATCATATTAAAATATTACAAAAAAAAACAAGATTTTTCATAAAATTTTTATAGCAAAGTCTATATTTATTAAGATTAGGTCAATAATGAAGGCTTTAAAAAAAAAAATTAAATAACCATAACAAACTCTACTATTTACATTTCGATTTTTGAAGAAATATAATATAACAATTTACTAGTCACACACCTCCATCACAAAAGAGAACATTTGTTTTTTATGATTTCATTCCGATTTCTTTTAACTGTAATTATATAGAGAAGATAGATTAGATATAGAAGAAGATTAGAGAAGATAGATAGATTTATAGATGTTTTTGAACTGTAACTATAAAATTATTTTTATATTCCTATAAAGATTTAATTTTGTTTTTCACTTTATAGAAAATAAAAATTGATAACAATAATGATTGCAGTTTTAATAAATTTATTGGTGTAATCTCCGTAAATTAGAAAATAATTTAAAAAAAAAAATTGTAAAAACCACGTGGTAAATAACTCAATAACATTAATAATCTGAAAATTCAAAAAGAACTATAGGAAGAAAATTTTCATAATTATTAAATTATTCAACATGTTCATTTCAGGCAAAAATGTTTCATCAAACATCCTTTCAAAAAAAAAAATAAATGAATTATAATCAAATTTTAGCACAAAAAAGCACAAACTTCAAAAAATAATTGTAATTTTTTAACAAAATATGATGACCTTGATTAACAAGGGTTAATTTAATTTACCATGCATTTAATTTAATTTTACCTGCCTACAAATTCTTTTTTCTACCCATCTAT
Organism: Poecilobothrus nobilitatus; assembly: GCA_947095535.1. NCBI lineage: Eukaryota > Metazoa > Arthropoda > Insecta > Diptera > Dolichopodidae > Poecilobothrus > Poecilobothrus nobilitatus. Next base: position 314,520,855 of record OX352772.1, on the reverse strand, counting down.
ATAAATCAACTTAATTTTTTTTTTGTTTTTTATTCATAAGCAAATTCACAAAAACACATACATAAATATGTAATTCCCAAAATCCCATCTAAATGTTTAACCCAACAGATATTTTCCTTAAATTGAAAAATAAAATAATCTGAAAATCTCTAATAAAATCTAATTTTAATTTTTTATTTTATTTTTTTTCTTTTGTTTTGTTTTTTTTTTTTCCTAAATACAAGTTTACAAAAATGAGAATGAGAAAATCACAGTTCAGCATATAAAATGTTAATGCCAGAAGAATATTGTTAAAAGCCAGTGAACAATAACAACAAGAAAGTATAAAAAACACGCCCTTTTAATTCTTAATTTGTGGTGCGTGTAAACAGGATTATCACAACAACAACAACAACAACAAGAAAAATAACAATAAAAGTAATAATTTGCTGAAACAATGTCATGGGAATTTTACAGACGGAAAAATCTCTTTTAAAAAATTTTTTCTTTCCGGCTTTTATTCTTTTCATTATTAAAAAAAAAAAACAATAACAAGCAAAAGAAAAAAAAATTTAAAGAAAGACAAAAAATAAAAAACAAAAGAAACCACAAAACCACTTTTTTATCACCCTGTGGCCTAATAAATAATATCAGATTTTTTGTTTTTTTTTTATTTTTCTATTTTTCTTTTTCTCTCTTTCTCTCTCATTTGCTTACTCTTAAACCTATAAGTTTTGCCGTTATATATTTTATTTATCCCTGCTTCATTAACCTTGAAGATGAAAAGAAATTTTTCGCCTCCAAGCAAAGAAAAAAAATTAAAACTGGGAAAAAAAAATTTTGTTTCCATTCTTTCTCACTCCTTTTTTTTGTTTTTTTTTTCTTTTTTTTTCTTTGAATACACTTATCTCTTTCTAGCTCAATTATGGATTTTAAAAAGAAATTTTTCTTTACAACAACAGAATTGAACGAGAAAAAAATGAAAACATAAAAGGAACAAAAGAAAGAAAGACTATATTTTAGGCTTAAAATATTTTTTTTTTGTTTTTTTATGTTTTTCTTTTTATTAATATTTTCTATCCTTTTCTGTTTTGTTGAATTTAATTATAATTACCTTCTAGAACAAAAAAAAAAAAATTTAATCAATTTAAATGTAACATATTGTTTTTGCTATATTGTTATTCTATCAAAAAATGTTTTAGGTACTACTGATATTACGTAATTTTGTTGCTGCAGAAGCTACTAATATTATATTAAAATGGAGCTTCTAATTTTAATATTAAAATGAAACTATATATAATATGAAAAGAAAAAAAATAAAGGTAATAATAAATTAGTAAATTTGTTTCTTTTAATCATTCATCTAAATTTTTTCGTAGACCAAAACAAAAGGAAAAAATTTTAAAAATTATTTTTTTTAATTAATAAAGAAATATTTCCCAATGATCTCAAGAAATAATACACAGTCAAACCTTTTAATTAGAACCATCAAAAAGAGATATCAATAAATTAAGACTACATATGTATGTATCTAATATGATTAATATTTTTTTTTATTTATCCTTTATTGTTTGAGACAAGTAAGGATCATACAATTTTTTTTAGGCAGCTTTATTCAATATGAAGTATCTAAGCAAAAAAAAATTTTTTGTGGCATTTTTCGTACAATTAGCTACTAAAACTACTTTTTTTTTGTAAAATTTTGTAAAATAAGAGTTTTTTGCAATTTTGAGGGGTTGTAAGTCCGGAACTCTATATAATTAATAACATTCGTTAGCATACATAAAAATATATTACTGAAGCTTTAATTTTTATGTCTTGCCAAAGAAAAAATTGTACAGGTGTTACAGGTGTTTAAAACTAGCAAATTTTACGATACAAAAAAATATTTTGAGAAAACTTATAGCTACTAATTCTAGAAGTTCTTTCTTCTTTCAAAATTACAAGTTTCATACAATTAATAGAAACCATTAACACACGTAAAAATTTATTACTGGAACTTTAATTTTTATATCTTGCCGAAGAAAAAAGTGTATACGGGTGCCTAAGTTACAAGTGTTACAATTTTTGAGCCCTAATAGTTCATAAACAGGGGGTGGTTCAAAATAAAATTTCTGAGAAAACTTATACTAGTTCTAATAGTTCTTTCTTCCCTCAATACTTCAAGTCTTTATCTAAACGCGTGCCCCAGTTATATAGGTAGAAAAATCATGCAAAATTTGTTTTCAACATAACGGTAAATTTAAATACTAAATTTTAAAAAATTTTACTATTTTAGTATTGATTTACAAAGTTAAAAATTTCTGTAGAATGGCGTTTTCAGATTGAAAAACTTGTTTAACAGAACTTTAAAAATAAGACTTTTTCAAAGTTTGTGGGGCTGTAGCTTCGTAATAGGACGGGCTACATGAAAAAGTTATTCTACAACATTAATTTTTTTTATGAGACCTACCCATGAATAACATTTTTTTCTCTATCAAAAAGTTCTCTATAGAAGTTTTGTAAACAGACGGAGAGACGGACGAGCGGACAGAATGAAATATGCTACAAATTACTACGTTTCTTAACCCTCCAAATTATCTTACTAGGTAGACCCACCCTCTAGACCCAGAAAAATTCTATAAATTTTTTTAATTATACCCTAAACATAACCAAAAACCTAGTGTATGTTACACACATATAAAAATTTAATATTGAAGCTTTGATTTTTATTCTTACTTACCACAAATTTTTACAGTTACACGTGTTTAAAAACAGCGAAATTTTTAATTTCCGACTCCTTAAACAAATGAAGGTACAAACATAAGTTATTTATACTAATTCTTAAAGATCTTTCTCTTTGTCGGAAAATTTTAAGATTTTTACTAAAAGCGTTGGGGAGATACAGATGAACCAAAGTTTTACAAAATTTTATTTTGACATAACGATAAAGTAAATTCGAAAAATTTTTTTAAACGTTTAATATTATAATTGCTAAAATGATAATAAAGCTTAAAAAATTTTATACCGATTAACGTTTTTAGATAGAAAACATAATTAGCAGATCTTTAGATATAAATATTTGAAAAAAAAACTTTTTCCAACTGCAGTGAGAAGTTTAAGTCGCGAAATTAATAGGATAACATACAAAAATACTCTACTAAATTAGTATTCTAATGACAACTATCCATTAATTAAATTTTATTGCTCTATGAAGTGGGAAGAACCTAATCTAATAATATCATACCCCTAAAAGTTGATTAAGTCAAACACATTTATACATTCTACAAAAATTCTTCAAAATTTTAAATTTTAAAATTAAATAAAATAAATTTAAAAAAAAAAATTAAAATGTTGTTTCAATTTAATAAGGTTTCACTGTATACATTTTACAGAGAGAGAATAAACATGATTACAAAATTAATTTAATTAATATATGAAAATATCCTAGACGTACTAAAATACACCTGATACTGTGGAAATTGGAATAAAAAAAAAGAAACAAAAAAATAAAATGGTTTTAATTTTTTTTAAAACAAAGTATTGTTATGCATTTAAAAAAAAAACCTCCCATTTAGTGATTGTTGTATAAATTAAAGTTAATTTATGTAATTAGTTATCATTCTCTAGAGTGGAGATGATAACTATTTTTTTTAATTTAATTTTCAATTGGTAAATAATTTAGATTCAAAAAAAAAAAGAAAAATTAGTGCTTTTATCTGAAAAAAATATTTTTTAATAATTTTCAATTGTAGGTTTTAAAAGAGTTAGTATTAGCCAATTTTTGAACAATTTATTGAAATATGGTCGAAGTGCTAGAAATAAATAAAATCTAATCAAAATATTTATGTAGGAGTTTCGGTGGCCTAGTGGGTAAAGTGTGGGTTCGAATACCACACACGTTGTAAGAGATAATTCCTCTTACGACACTTACAGCCACGCCTGAAGAGGAAAGCCTGTATAATTTCCTGTCCACATTTATGTGACAGAGAAATGAATAAAAAAAATAAAAAAATATTTATGTTTTTCAAAGGAATAAATCTGGTAGCTGCGTATTACTTTTAATAAAATCATAGGGTATTTTATTAAAATTTCAATTAAACGGAATTCGAATTAATTATTTAAAATTTTAGATTCACTTTAAAAGAAAAGAAAATGTAGCAATTAAAAATACAATTAAAAATTTACTTTAATTGACTGCAGATAGCAGCAATATTTTAAACCAAAGTTTTCTTTCTAAACATATGCTGTCAAGAAGAAGAAAAAATTATTATTAATGTACCAAAAATAAATCTATTTAATCCAAATTTATTTAAATTGAAAAATTCTAATTTTAACGATTAAAGATTTTTAAAATTAATTTACATTCAACTTAAAATGATAAATTGAACAATTTAACATTTTTTTTTGTATTCATCTGTTGTACAATTTTAATAATTGCTAGGTGGTCTTTAGTGATTTAAGAAAATTAATTTTGAAATTTTAAGATTGAATTAAAATGTAAAAATATATATGTACTAATTATTCAAATTATTATAAATAATTCTATTAATACATTTAAATTTTTAAACTTTCGAAATTTTTTAACAATTGTTTTATATGGTTTGGTCTTTTTAAGAAACTTTCTTTCAGTTTAAGGAGGCAAGATATGATTTCATAATAAGAAGGAGGAAGAATACAGTTGCCATTGTCAACTTAGATACCTTAGATACTTATTTAAAAAAAAAATGTGGAGATCTAAAAGTTCGTTGTTCGATAGCTACCCGAAGTTTTGGTCGGATCTCAACCAAAAAAAAAATAGGAAACCTACAAATTCACGTAAGAATATGTTGTGTTAATTTCAAGACTCTAGCTTACTTAGTTTTTGAGTTATTTTGCTGGCGGACAGACGAACGAACGGACAAAGCTTAATCAACTCAGAATCTAATTCTGATCCGATCCATACATTTGAAGGTATATCTAGCTAGCTTATTTCGAGGTGTTACAAACGGAGGAGCAATTTTAATATAGCCGATCCTTATCGTATGGGTATAACGATCCTTATCGTACGGGTATAAAGGCTGTATATAAATCTATTTTATATACTGCTGTAGAATTTTAGCAGCTATGTTCGATGAATGTCGCGTTATGTTGGGCATTCCAAAAGGAAAATATAGATTATAAGAATTAGTGAAGCGCAATCATAAGTAGTTCAAAAAATTGATAGATCATTTTATGTTTTAATTCTTTGAACTGTCATTAGCAAATATCCTCCCTTTCTACTCCCACTTTAACAATACAATCTTATGTGCTAGTTCTTCAATTAATTCCTGGTAAATAAATTTCTTTTAGAATAACCAACTTAGCGCACTATTCATCGAATACCTCCAAAATTCTAGAGCACCAAAAAATGGAGTTATATAACAATAGATTCGTGTTGTTCAAATGGTACATTGCTACTAAAGGTTTTGTAGCCTATTTTTGTGTTAGAAAAAGATATTAATTGATGTTTAGTAAATTAAAGTTCAACATAGTCAGTGCACTTTTTTATTCTCTTTTTAAATTGTTCACCGTACCCTCACACAAAAAAAAAAAACTGTGATGATCTTACCAGTAAAACTCGAAAAAAAAATACGGAAATAATTTTAACACTAATAAAATGTTAAAAAGATTATATCATCGATTTTTGAATGGAAAAATTATAACAGGATTAACAAGAAAAATATATTTACTACCATTCAGTTTCAGTCAATCTTACAAGTCAATTTTCTAAATTAAAACGATTTGTGATAGAAAATATGGTATTTTTGAGTAACACATATAAAATTAATTGAATTTAAAATGTTACATCATAATAATTACTACATCTTCAAAAATTCATTATAGTCCTTTTTTTTAAATTTCCAACATGATCAGTATCAGCGTTGGTTATGGTTTATGTTGACTTAAACTTAAATAAGGTACTTATTGTACAGAAAAAGGATTCCATTTAAAAATAATCTAGAAAATTTATTAAAAAAATATTTCGAAAATAATATGGAATCTAGGATGAGAAAGTTTGGAGTAATTAATTTAAAAAAAAGGATCCATAAGAAAAAAATACTTAAAGTAATGATCTTTACATTTTTTTGTTATATAAAATACACACTTCTTAGATATCATTACCTAAGATATCCTAATATATATTTAATTATTTGTCAGTTTTATATCTTATAATAAAAGTAAATAAAAAATTACAAAAAAGGAAAGAAATAATAAAAATAAACATAGCACACAATTTAATCAGTATATTATGTAATTTAAAAATCACAATTTTTATGTTATGCCAAAAGCAGACGTAGTTTGAATTGTACATCAGAATTAACTAAAAATTTAAAATAAATTCTTGTTTAAACAAAATTTATTTGTAAAATTTGTATAAAATTTTTCAAAGGAATATAACATTACATTATAAATCATGATACCTATAATTTTCATTATCATCATCATCATTATTTTTTTTATCTATAAGAAAAATTTATTAAAGATTCCAAAATTAAAACCGCGCAATATAAAAAAAAAAAAATTCATTTCTTTTTTTTTTTTTACCAAAAATATTTCTTTTTTGTTTTGCAATTAAATAAAATAAAAAAAAAATTTTTTTTTTAATTGTTTTTGCATTTTACTTTTGCTTTTAATTGCAAACCGTTTTATTTTCAATTAAAATTTAAATAAAAACCCATTTTTCTTCGTTTATTTCAATTTATGTGACAGAGTAAAGTAAATATACACGTAAATTATTTCATTTATGTTCTGTTTTTGTTTTTTTTTTTTTTTTTGTTTTAATTTATTTTTTTTTTTATATTTCTATCTCACTTTATCTTCTATTTGGAATATTTTAATTATCAGATTGTTAAAAAAAATTATAGGTAAGTTTTTATCACTTTTTTATTATTGTTATTTTTTTTTACTTTAGTATTAGTTAAATGAACTTTTAAATGGTCATTTTAAAATTGAAAGCATAGTTTTTAGCTTGAATATAATATATCCTTTATAAATGCATTTTGCATACTGCATTTTAATTGTTTTAAAATATTGTTGTTGGAAAATATGGCTAAAATGTTATAAATAAAAATGTTCCATAGATAACTTCTTAATATTGAATACACGATTATGATTTTTCAATTTAATTATTGGATCTTTTTGATTCAACTTTTGATTCTAAGATTTTTTGGTATTCTTCAATTTAGTTGTATCGTAAAAATTATACCTTAGTACTTTACATAACTTAAATTGAAGCATCGCTCATAATATTTGAGTTTTATGTCTTATTTTTTTGAGCTTATGTCTTGCATTCATTCTCCGATTCAAAATAAAATGAACTTTTTTAAAATTTATATCCATATATTCTTATATTGATAAATTATAATTTAGATTTTGATTGAACTGTAACAAAAACTTTTTACCTCATATATAGATTTTGCCTCATATAATACCTAGAACAACAGTTGACCAACTGAGAAAAAAAAACTATTTTTAAAACAAATCTTATACAAAACCAATAAAATAATATATTTAATTTTTATTTAGGTGCAAAGTTTTTTTTTTTACTTTAGTAGTTTAATGGTTAAGTTTTAAAAATCTAAGGAAAAACAGGCTTAATCTAATTTCATTCAAATTTAGAAAATGCCTTAAAGTATGCAATTTAAATTATAAACTTTGAATTATTTTCATTTTAGTACAATTTCAGGGGGCTTCGGTAGCCTAGTGGGTAGGCGTGTGGCGTATTAACCGAAGGAGTGTGGGTTCGATCCCTGCACAAGTCGTAAGTGTTTTTTTCTTTACATACCCCCCTTACGACCAAACATAATGTAAATATATAGTATATAATATAAACAAAATAAATAATATTAGTATATAATTTAATAATAGTATAAAAACCTATAATGGCCTTAGTAGCCGATGGTTGAATAATATTGCACTACATTAATGTATGTAATATTAATATAAATAAATAAATAAATGAAATTTCAACTGTTCTGTTTTGATGTCAACTTTAACTGTTCAACAAGAACTTTAAGTGCAACAATCGAACTGTAATTAAATCTCTATATAAAAATGATAGTGTAAATTGAGACTTTTAAAAAAATTAACAATAGATTACAATTTTTACAAATTTTAAAATTTATTTCGTATATAAAAGTATTTTATTGTATTTCTATATTTATTTCAAATATATTATATAGAAAAAAGTATTTTAAATACAATAATTTAGTTTCGTTTTAATCGTTTTCTACACTTTTTTTATAACCTTTTTTTCTTTATTTTTTATTTTTCCATATAATTATCTTTAACATTTACAAGTAATAAAATAGAAAGGAATGAACAATAAACCGCGAATAAAATACAAATATATTTATAATTAATTTTTTTTTTTTTTAATTTCGTTTGTTATTATTACACAAAACATAACTATATTTTGTCTTATAAATTTAAAAAATATAAAAATGGTGCAGTCTATTATATTCTAAAAATAAATAAAAATACAAGAGTTGTTAAAAAAATTCTTTAAAAAAAATTAAAAAAAAAAGAAGTGAGTTAAAAAATAATGGTTAAGGTGGTGCATTTTTTTTTTTTTTGGATAAATTATTTTAATACAAAAATTTGTTACTAGTTATAAAAGAATTTCTAATATAAAGATTTGGCCAAGATATAATTCTTACAAAATATTACATCTACTTTAATTCTTCACTTATAGAAAGTCCTAAACGGCTGATTTACATTAATTTCATTAATTAAATCTATATATTATCCTTTTAGAGATTTATTATATTGATATCATATCAAATGGTAGATAGGGTCACCAGGATTGTTAGCTGAATGGTAAATGATGAACTATTATAGCAACTTCACTTAGAAATCACATTTTATTCGCCAGCACTACTATCTGCAACAGATATATTTGTCATAAAATCCATCAAGTGAACTGCTCCTGGAACACTTATATCATATCTTAACTAAATTCATATTGTAAGTGTCATAGTAGGAACAAATAACACATATTGTAAATATAATAAATATTTTCAATCATATTGAATATTCCAATTTTTTCAATATGATTGCAGAATTACAGATGACAAATTTTTAATATTTCTTAGCATTTATTTTTCTTCAATTTCTGACAAAATTCTGTATAAGCTACAAACTATATCATTATTTTACATAAATTGACTAAATGGATTTTACGAAATTTTGTATAAGATAATAAATGAGTGTACTACAAATAAATTAACATTTTAATCAGACCTTTAGTTACTCAAACTTTACATAATGTTAATTCAAATTCAAATATAATTTTCATAGTTTCATAGTTAAAACTATAAATTTTTTTTTTACTGTTTTTAGATTTATGTTAAGGAACATACGTACAGATTGAAAGTGCAGTACACGTATTTTTTTAAAATTTATTTTTAAAATTTACTAAAACTGTGCAGACCATCTAAAATTGAATAAATTAAAAAATTCCGCATAGTTTTCACTTATAGATGATTTTTTTTATAATGCTCGTGTTAGATATAAAATATACAATTTTACAAAACAATGAATTAAAAATAAAAACAAAGAAAAAAGAATTTTTCTTTTTTGTTGAAAAAGTGAGTGGGCGGAATTTTGCCTGTTATGCTTCAACAGTTATTTAAAATAATTCTTAAGTACAACAACAGAAAATTGCATAAAAAAATTTTCGACTTTTCCTTTGTAAATGTAAAATAAAAATTCATGATGAAAACTAGTACATCAAAGTGAATAAAATTTATTTTTGATATTATAATTTACATTATACCAATTATACAATAATATTAATCCTGTTTTTAAAAATGTTAAAATTCTTTTTAAAAATTTTTAAAATTTTTTAACTTTAAATAAATTAAGTTTAAATGTTAAAATGTAATATACAATGTATATAAGATATTTTGCAAAACTTATTTCTGAAATTATGTCCTTTTCCGTAGGAATCTTTTTAATTTATAAAAAATATTTTGGGTACTATCCAAAATCAAGAATAGATTTGCACGTTTTGAGTCATTAGAATTTTCACCATTAGGTGTCTAAAAAAAATAGCTTTTAAATATGACATAAAATTATTATTTTATTTAAACTTGAAATAAAATCATAATTCCGATATTATATAATACATATATTTAAAAGGAATTTTTAAATATATGTAGTCAAACCTCTTAAATTTTCAAGATAATGAAATATTTGTTAAATATATTTGATAATTTTTGAAAAATTTTATATACATTTACATATTACATAAGAGAAATACTTTGAATTTATACAATTTAGTTCAATTTAAAATGCAGCTTAAATTTTTAACAAAATAAACAAATGGTTATTATAATACCATTCGTTTTTTCTTTTATAATCAAAAAGAAACCTCTAAAATAAATATTACAATATTTTACAGAATCTCAACAAAATATTTTGTAATTTGATTTCCATTAAAAAAGAAAACAAAAAAAAAAAAAAAAAACTCTTCAAATAATCAAAATAAATATTTTCCAATTCATATCAATTACAAATTTTCTTGTATCTTTCTTTTCTTTGTTTAAATAATATATTTATTTACATTATTATATAAATACAAGTAATTATATACATATATACATACACATATAAATTAATAATTGACCAATTTGTTATATACTTGTTTAATAGTTCACACCAAAATCAAATAAAGCAAAAAAGAAAATTGGAGCACCCAAAGTAATCATCTATTTTAGCCACGTCTAGACCCATTCCATCATGTACCGATTTTTTACTATGCCATTAGCACCAGAAAAATATTTCTTTTTTTTTTTCTCTCTCTTTGTATCTTTTTTTTTCATTTAATATAAAAGGCGATTTTTTTTGTTTTTCTTTATCCTTGAGAACGATCTATATCGATAACAGTATCAACAACCAATACCTATACCAACATTAAAAGATTTCTTCATATTCTCCAATATTTCGTTCGTGTTCTTTCCCACCTTTCACACGAAAAACTAGAAGTTAGGAAAGGAGATGAAAAATATCAAAAAAAAAAAAAAATTTTACCTTAGAACTGAATTTTCTAAAATTTTATTTTTTTTTTTGTTGTATCTTAACAACCTACCTAAAAAAAAAAAGAAAACTAAAAAATATGAACCACATTTTCTAGGATTTTAAGCCTAGGTGTATGCAACATAGAATATATTGCAAAAAATATGAGAAAACAAAAAAAAAGAAAACATTTTTTTTTCTCACAATAATAATCTAAAAACTTTTATATTATATTGAGAACATCCTATTACTGAACGTTTACTTTTATACCATTTTTAAAATTCTGACCACGATTTTTCAATCATTTTAGCAAATCATTGGAGGCTATTATATAGCCATCAAAATGAAAGGCTCAAACTTAAGTACCATTTTTTTTTTTTCTTTGAAAATTATACAGCTTTTAGAATATATAGTACAATATAAAATTAGAGTATGAAACGTGTTAGTTTTACTTTATACTTTATATTTACAAGAACAATTAAAGTAAAAACAGAATATACATATATATATATATATATATATGTATGTCTAAATAGAAATAGATAGTTAAAAAGGTAAAATAAATGAGAAGAAAAGAGAGCAAATTTAGAATAAAAAAAAAATTATATTTTACTTTATTCTATTTATGCTTTTTTTTCATCTATTATTCTATTAAAACACTAAAAACGTTTTTATTTCAGAGAGAAAATAAACTTTATTCGATTCTTTATATTCCTTTTAGTTAATTTTTGTTTAATATATAAAAAAATTATAAAATGAAATTAATCATTTAATTGGACGTTTTGAATACCGATTAATTTTGAACATTCTAAATGCTGAACATTTTGAAACTGATTTTAAAAATTTTCTTAGTCTCGCATTATAAAAAAATATTTCTTAATTAAACTATGCTGGGGAATGAACTTTAATTGAAATAGACTATTGCGATGTGCTTCACACCCATGTGTTTGAGAATATAAAACGTAACTTTAAGAAATGAAAAAAACCCTATGATAAGCAATTGTCATCGCGATGATGGAAATCACAGAGCAGACTCTCTTGGCACTATGATTAAAAAAAATAACAAAGTCCTGATATTCTTCGATGGCTATTTGAAAAATAAATACATATTGATTTAGCACAGAATGTAATATCCACAGTTTTAACAAGGTTTTAAGTTTCAAAAATATTAATCAAACTTTTAAACTTTTCACCCATAAACCATAAATGATAACTATAACAATAACACAGTACGTGCCATAGTAACATAAGAAGCCAATATTATAATATTTTTATAAAAATTTCCAAACCAGTACGATGGAACATTTGGACATGAGTGCGAATACTTTTAGTTGTGCTCCAATAAAACAAGTAAAGAAAATGAATTACTGCAATCATGTGTTGTAAAATATGTCATAGTCATAGATTAAATATCTTTGCAGATATATAGTAGTTTATAGTAATCTGTTTCCATGTTTTAGTTTTAAATAAGGAATGACATATTCTGTACCTTGAGTACAACTTTGATTTTATAGTATTACAAACATTCAGAACGGTTAGATTTTTATAAGTGATAAAATGTCATGAATTAATTTTAAAGTACAGTATGAGCTTTTTAATTTTAAGATTAACGTAATCAGTTTATTACGTTAATAATCAACTTACATTTTTATATAAAAATTTTACTTTCATTTTTATATAAAAATTTAAAATTTTTCCCGAATACTTTAAAGTTGAATACATTCAGTTGAAAAATATTTTTATATGTTTTAGTGATTATTCTGATTAAGCATAACTTACTTACTATCGGCTGGTTCACTTATATATTTACTATACGAAACATTTAACTAACAAATAAAATCCTCTGAAAACTGTTAATGTCAATATTTTTAAAAGAAAAATTACTCTTTACTAAAGAATAATTTTTAATTCATGCTTATAAATCACAGAAATTACTTATTTTAAAAACCTCCCTTTGGATTGTGTGTGTGTCATCAATAATTTTAGTAGATAATGTTTGAACCTTTATAAGGGATACAAAATAAGTTTACAAACCAATAATTATTGCAAATTATTCCTTTTATATTAATATATTTCAACAAATATCTTATTATTTACCTCATCAAAGATTATTTTCTTTAGTAATTTTTTTCTAACCAATTTTTTTATGGCAGGATTTTCATATTTATTGGAAAATAAATCAAAGTATAAAACCTCTAATGAGATTTATTTTTTATGTAAAAATAAAACTAATTTTTTAAAGAGACAACAAAAGTTTTTGCTTTAAATAAATAGATAAAAAATAAAATGGAAAAAATACATATATTATAAAAATAAAAGGAATAAACAAAAATTAACTTTAATTTAGATTTTGAATTCTTTTCTAATATATTTATATTTGATTTTATGAAAAATTGATATTTTTATAAGTTTTTTTTTTGTATTCAATAAAAAAATTAAAATTTTATTATTTGTTATTTCTTCAAAAAAAAAAATATTTGTCATAATATATTTTATGGGGTTCCCAAACTTTAAATCTTAAAGCAATCTCAAAAAAAAAGGATTATGCAAATTTCTTCACTGCAAAAAGAGCTCACACATAAAATATAAAAATTATTTTCTGAAAGTTTCTAATTAATTTTTAACAAATAAGAGCTATAAGATTTCGGTAATCCTTATAAGAGAATCCATATTCCCTATTTACATTTTATGGCACGTCATTTACAAAAAAAAAATTTTATATGTGCTTATTGGTTTAATCGGTTCACTCATCCGATCTAGACCGTTGTATGGGTCTTTTTTATCCAGCCCCAACCAAAGCAGCTCCTATGCTATAACTCCAAATTATAGAGTAAATATATCAAAATATAATTTAAAGCCAAAAAAAAACTAGCTAGAAAATCCTTAGTCCAATTGTAAAGAAAATTATAGAGCCAAAAGCGTGCCAATAGTCTGAATAATATCTAAACAAACAACCTCAGATTCATTCGAATTTTTAAATAATTATATTGAGCAACATACAGAGACTTTACAACCCGTCGATCTGTGTAAATTCGTATTAGCGGTCAATCATGACAGTCTTGTGAGTTAAGAGTTTTTTCTTCTCTGAAAAGTCTTTCAAAAAAAGTCGCACAATCATGAAAGTCTTATGAATTAAAAAAAAAAAGACTTTGCTTTGTATGGAAAATGTTTGATGTCAAAAACATAAACTGCATTATCTTATTGAAAATAAAGACATTTTTATATGAAATTTTGTGGATTGAAAATAATACAAAATAAAATTGGGAAAACTAGTTTTATTTGGAGTTTAATTTTAGATGAAGAGATTGAAGAAATGGAAAGGAAAGTAAATACTATTTTATACCGTGAAAGAAGATGCCTAAGAGACATTTCAAATTTTTGGATACACAGATAAAAACAAATTGGACTTTGAATAAAAATTATAGTACAAATATAATATATGTATATGTAGGTATTTTCATATCTATGACTATGCTATAGTGAAGGTGGCTATAGAAGCCCCCGTATTTTGGCAATCAGAAGTCGGACCGACGTGATTTAAAAAAGGTACTCACAGATTTTGAAGTAGAATTTAAATTAGTAAACAAAAATAAAAAAATTCGACTTTTAAGCCCGCCCCAAAAAACGGACTTCAAACTTTCTTGCTACTTGCCAAGTGCAACTTTCTGGAACTTTTTTTAATTTTTTTTTCATTTTTAGTTTCTATCGGGGACTAGGTTTTTTAAATCAGATCAGTCCGACTTCTGGTTCCTAGGATATTGATGTTTATTGTTCAAAGTCCACAGATAAAATGCTTGTGACTTAAAAAGTCTGAAATTATGAAAAAAGTCATACAAATAAACATTCATGATAACGAAAAATAATGACTCTTTTCTCAAAAAAAAAAATTCTTTTCCCATGAGACTTTCATGATTGACAATTAATGACTTTTTTCTAAAAAAGAAAAAAGTCTTGACTCACAAGACTTTCATGATTGACCCCTGAAACTAGTCAACGTAAAATTAACAATCAATTTTTCATTGACGTTATTTAGTTTAAGAGTAAATGCATTATGTAATTGATATGCTCTGATATTATGATATATTATGGATTTATATGAGGTCGCAAGATTTTCTTTGTTTTAGTCTTCTAATAAAGTTTTGATTCTCAATCAGTCGTGTTACTTTCACATTGAAGTAGTGAGACAAACGAATTTTATATTTGTATGCAGAATTTAAAATTTCGTCTGATATATTAGGGATTTTAAGGTTCCTATGAATATCGGTATTGCGAACATATCAGGGAGCATTAACTATGTTTCGCAATATCTTATTTTGGAAGTTTAAATAATTAATTGTATTAAGCTGTTTAGCATAATGCCATAACTGAATACTGTAAGTCCAGACTGGGTTAATTTAATTCTATATCAAAACTTTATTGTAAATAAATTTTTTTAACTTACGCCCCTATAAGCGAGGATAATTTAATATCTAACTCTTTCCTTTTTTTTTTTACATGTTCACTCCATCTGAGTTTCACGACTAATGCTCAGATATTTTGCTTTAATTTTTGCCTTAACCTTTTTCGTAAAGGATAGTGTGATCGGAATATTATTTATGAAAAGTATTAACTTTATAACATGTATTAACACTATAATTAAATTCAATCACTTAAAATATACTTTTAATTTTTTTTTTATTTTTTGTTTTTTTTTTTAATGCATTTCTCTGCCACATAAATGTGAACAGGAAATTACAATCCTTTCCTGTTCAGGCGTGGCTGTAAATGTCGTAAGGGGGAATAACTTTTACGACGTGTGTAGGATTCGAACACACACTCCCTGGGTGTTTACATCGTATTTTATACGCTGTTACCCACTAGGCCATTGAGGCCCCTTTTAATTTTCTTCTTGGTTACCTTCTCAAGATTTAAGTTAAATAATTTGGTTTAAAACAAATTGGGTTTACTGAATTCAATATATTTTGATAGTTTGAGAACAATTGAACTAATATAATATTCTCGATTTTTTGTTAAAATAAATGAATAATTCTTGAAATCAAAATTTATCCTAATTTTATAATTTTTATTACAAATTTTTATTATTATTAGAATAAATTTAGTTTTTGATATTTTATTTATTAAAGTTTAAAAAAATTTTTGTATAATAAATAAATTTGATTGCATTAAGGAAGTAAACATTAAAATTTTAAATAAAAAGAATTTAACATTTTTATAACACCCATTACTCTTTTGGTAGTTAAACTAATTTGTTTATCCGTCTATTAGTGTATAATTTATGTAAAGGGACCCAATTTGAACAATGTTAATTCGACTTTATTTTGTAGAGTAAACTCGGGGAAACGAACTTTTAAATAATATATTTAAGTTTCTTAAGTAAAATTAGAATCTCATAGCTTTCACTTAAACTTAATTGAATTTTTCTTATTCACTTCACACATTCTTCACAAGTTTTATTTAAGAACTTAAATTTAACAAATCTTTTATAAATTCCTATAGGTCTTTCAAAACGATGACGAATTCAATAGAATAAAATATATGCACACCATTTTTAGAAAGTTTCTCAAAAATATTTCAAAAAATCTGATTATTAGTTTTATCTTTTACATCTGTCTGTCTTCTCGTCTCTTTACACGATTTCTACAACATTTATGACAAAAAATATTGTTTCTTCATTATACCGAAAGGCTTTTGAAGGCTTGACATAACCTTAAGATTAGAGGATCTTTGAGAAATAACATAAGTTACCATAAGTTTACAGAAATAAAATGTTTTCTCCTCTTTGTTTGAGAACTATTAATGCGAAAAATGAAAAATTCTGTATTTTTAGATACCTATAACATATTATAAACACATGCGCAACATGCGCAAATTTGTTTATTTTTAATTTTATTAGATTAAAGTTTCAACATTATGGTTTTGGCATGGTGTTAACGATTTTTCTCAATTATATAACATTTCTTTAAAATTAAATAAAATCTCTCTTGATTTTTCACAACTTTTTCACTTATATACATAAAAAAATAAAATTTTGATAGAAAAGTAGTCGGAATTCTAAAATGTTTTTTTATAATATTTTTCAAAATGTACCTCTTATTTTAATTAATAATTAATTAATTTATATGCGACAATAAAATCTGATATTTTATAATGAGAATTATTTATTCGCTCATTATTCTTGACAACTAATTGACAACTAAATTTGATAATAGAATCGAGACTCACAATAATTACTCAATAATTACTTTAGTTTTGAGTAGAATATAGAGAAAATTCTCTCAATAAAACGAACAGAAAATGTTACTAAATTTTATTTATGACAATTGAAATTTAAAATTTATTTTTAGGTGTTCACTTTTTTAACGAAAAAATTCATATTCATATATAAATTTTTCAAAATTTAATAAAAAAAAAATTAAAAAATGCCTGGGAATGTTTTAAACACAATTATTTTATCGGGATTGCTGTCGTCCAGCAACTTTTGCTTATCTTCAATTCTAACAAAAAGTTTCTGAAAATATTCTACAGTTACCTTCAGTTTCATATTATTATTTAGCTTAGACTGTTTAAAATGTCTTTCCTAGCTGATGAATTAATAACTTCAAATGTTGTTGTTTATAATTTTTATAACAACAAGAAAACTCAATTTATATTTAAATGTCACGTTCCGCAAAAAAAATTAAATAAAATTTTAAACGAACTCAAATTTTCATAATTTATTAAATTTTATAAAATTTTATTTATATTGAACAGAATGATATAAAAAACTTTAATTTTTCTGAAACTCTTTTTTTTTTGTACACAATGGAATAACGTACTGATTTTGGCTTTTCTTAAGATAACGGGACCCCTCGTAAGTCCAAATCGATCAACGTCAACAGTACTTCGTAACGTCACCTCTAATGTAAATAATAATTATGTAAAATAAAATTTCGCAAAATTGTTCGTTGTTCGACGCAAAATAACATTATATATTAATAATAATTAAATTTATATTAAATTTAATTTAATATATTATAGTTTAATTATCCCTTCCTATATATTATATAAAAATATCCCTTACTATTTTATCTGACCTATTCAGAATTTGATAGAAAACTAAATTTTGTGCACAAAACAACTACGTTAAATTGAAGATAATAAAACTTCTCGAATTATCCTGTTAACATGCGGACACTTGCAAACCCAATTATATAAGAACACAGACTTAATGATATGAAAAAGTTCATAGCTGGGGAGATACCTGAAGTTTTGGTCGGATCTCAACCAAAAATAAACTGGAACCTACAAATAGCTTCAAAAATATTTTGTATAAATTTCATGACTGCAGTTTTATTAGTTTTCATTAGTTTTTTTATTAGTTTTTAGCACATTTCCAAAAAAATTTTGAAAAAATGTGCTTATTAGTTTCACTCTGTCCGTCCGTCCGTCCGTCCGTCCGTCTGTTTACAAAACTTCTACACCGTTAAAGATAGAGAAAAAAAATTTTAACCATGGGTAGGTCTCATAAAAAAAATAATTTTGTGGAACAACTTTTTCATGTTGTTCATTACGGAGCTACACCCCTCAAACTTTGAAAAAGCCCTATTTTTAAATGCATATATCTTATGTTCTGCTGCTCATTTTTTCAATCTGAAAACGTCATTCGACAGGTATTTCTTTTATCTTTGTAAATTAATATCAAAAGTATAAAATTTTTTGAAATTTAGTATTTAAATTTACCGTTATGTAAAAACCAAATTTTGCATGATTTTTCTACTTTCATAACTCCGGCACGCTTTTAGATAGAGCCTTGAAATTTTGAGGCAAGAAAGAACTTTTTTAATTAGTATCAGTTTGCTCAGAAAATTTTTTTGGACCACCCCCTGTTTCTGAGCTATTAGGGCTTAAAAATTGAAAATTTGCTATTTTTAAACATCTGTAACTTAGGAACCTGTACACATTTTACTTCTGCAAGATATAAAACTTAAAGCTACAGTAATATATTTTTACGTGTGTTAAATGTTTATTTTAGTTGTAAAGGGTTCCAAAGTTGCAGCTCTTCAAAATTGCGAAAAAGCCCTATTTTCATATGTATATATCTCAGACTCTGCGTAATAGTTTTGCAATCTAAGACCGCCAGAAGATCGAAAATTTTATTATCTATATAAAACAATATCAAAATTATGTAATATTTTGTAATTTACTATTTAAATTTACCGTTATATGAAAACCATATTTTGCATGATTTTTCTACTTTCATAACTCCGGCACGCTTCTAGATAGAGGCTTGAAATTTTGAGACAAGAAAGAACTTTTAGAATTAGTATAAGTTTCCTCAGAAAATTTTTTGCTAGCAGCCCCTCTTTAAGAGTTATTACGCCTCAAAAATTGAAAATTTGCTATTTTTAGGCACCTGTACAAATTTTTCTTCGGCAAGACATAAAAATTAAAGATTCAATAATATATTTTTACGTGGGTTAACGGCTTTTCTTAGTTATATAGGATTCCGGAATTACGGCCCCTCAAAATTTTAAAAATGTCCTATTTTCACATTTTTTCTTATTACATGAAATTTTCAAATTTTTGTGAAAGTCACACTTCTAAACAGTTTGTATTGAGTTTTGGAAATGTGCGCTTTTAAAAACCGTTGGTTTACATTCTACTTTGTTTAATTGTTGGAACAATAACTCTTCCAACAAGAGAATTCAAAATTGTTATTTTTATATGAAAAAATTGGTTGTTCGGGAGGTACTCGAAATTGTGGTCGGGTTCTAAACCAAAAAAAAATTAGGCAAACTACAATTAGTTTCCGATAACTTTTATTTGAATTTCATGACTCCAGTTTTTTTAGTTTTTGAGTTATTTGTGGAACAGACGGACGAACGGACAAACGCACATAGCTAAATCGACTCTGAATTTAATCGTGAGCAAGAATATATGTACTTTTCCATATCTATCATACCTAATTCAATGCATTACAAACGTAAAGGTAATTTTATATATTATACGGGAGAGAACTGCAAAAATCAACATCGAAATAAATTCCCAAAACATTTCCATAGAAAACCAAAATATCTCTAGATTTTTAAATAATAATTTTAGGTTTTAATTTTGAAATTTCTTAAGAAATATAATATTATTAAAATTTTATTTTTGCAAAACTTTTTTGATTTTTCAATTATTTCCTTTAAAAACTATCAAATTTTTTACATTCCCATACAAATATATCTATTATGTAAAATTTATACATATATAATAAGTAAAACTGATATAATATGACCTAACTTATAACATATACTCGTACCATTTGAAAAATTTTCAAATATTTTTTTTTTTCTTTTTGAGAAATTTTCATTTGAAGGCCAGTTCAATGTGGTAAAATAATCAAAAAACTCTTCTAAATATTTTCCACTAAAATGCATTAAGGCAAAAAAGAAGAAAAGCTGCCAAAATTACAAAGCTTTTAAAATTTGATGATGAGAAAATTTACAAATGGAAAAAACAAAAAAAAAAATAAAAAAGAAAAACTGGTAATGGTCCAAAATTCTAAGTGCATCATTGAATATATTTTCTATTGAAAATTTTAACTTTCTCTACTCAAAAATTGGCTTTAATTCAATTAAAATGATTTTCAAATAAAATTTATAGGATATTTTTGATTTAGTTACAATACATGAACCGTATTATAAAAATTTCAAATTTTATACAAACTTTTATCAAATACGAGTATAAATTACAAAACTACAATTTAATGTTAACAATTTTTTAAATTCCGAAATAGGAAAGAATTAGGAAAACAAATCAAGTGTAGCCTGTAAATGATCTGACCAATGATGCAATGCGTCTATTTCCAGTTTTTCAGGCAAAAGATTTAAGGTGGAAATCCCGGTCAGTTAATTCTAATTACATAATAATTAAACCACACCTGAGAGGGAAAAGTGGATTTATTTTCTCGTCACATTATATGTTGTAATGAAACCAAAATAATAAAAAACTAATGATGCAATGCGTCTATTTCCAGTTTTTCAGGCAAAAGATTTAAGGTGGAAATCCCGGTCAGTTAATTCTAATTACATAATAATTAAACCACACCTGAGAGGGAAAAGTGGATTTATTTTCTCGTCACATTATATGTTGTAATGAAACCAAAATAATAAAAAACTAAAATGGATAAATGGCAAAATGTATTAATTTTTTTTTTCTCGTAGAAGCGAGAAGAAGAGCGTAGAAGCGTAAATGATTATTCTTCAAAAAGCAAAAACACAAAATACTTTTCAAAATAATTTTTTAAAACTTTTTCAGAACATTTAAATTATAAACTTGAATTAAACTTTAGAACATTTGTAACAATTAAATCAATATTATAGAAACCATTACCATTGTACTTGCATTTGAACATGAACTTAAGGTAACAATTGAACAGAAAATACATAAGCATATTATAGTGTTTTACTACTGTTACCTTTGTTCAAAATTCTTCTACAACTTAATTTCAAAGTATTTATGGATAACTTTAAAATAATCCACAAGAGAACGCATAAATGTACATACATACATATATACCTATTGGAAACTCTTAAATAAAAATTATTTTGAAAGTATCAAAAACTAAAAAATTGAAAATTAGAAAAAGAAAAAAATGTTGTAAAATAAAAATAATGAAAAATTCAATTCGGTATCTATTATTTTAATATGAAATCGATTTTTAACTTAATGATCATCTAATCTAATGGATTTTGTGTTTATAATCATCATTATCGTTGTAATATGAATGGAAAATATACTCTAAAAAATTTCATATCACATAAGAATAAAAGAAAATTGAAAAAAAAAAAAAAATCAATCAAAATTGAACTGTAAAAACCCAAATCTTTGGAAATTATTTTAGTAATTTATACAACTATACTTTTTGTTATATTATATACTATGAACTATTCAAATAAAAGATTTGTTTTTAAAGAACTTACCTCTCTATGTTTAACAAACCGATTTCAAAAATTTAATTTTAATAACATTTGTATTAAATGACTTTCTTAAAATTTTATGAAAACTATTCTAAACATTTAATTAAAATTTTCTTGTATGATTAATTATAATATTATCTTTACAGCACTTTAATTATAATATTATCTTAATCTTGTAGTATCTAATACTACAAGATTATTAATGGGTATTTTTCATTCTTTTATTCAATTTTTTTGAATTAAAATTTAATTCTGTAATTAAACTTTTTGTTTAAATTAACACAACTCCTGAAATATTACAAAATGCAACAACTCTACCTATTTTTTGTAATAGAACTGATTGAATATTGATAGTTTAAATAATTTGCCTTAAAGTATGCAATTTTATATTTTTGTTGACATTAAACTTTAAACATTTTCCGCGTTGTGTCGGTACTGGAAATGATTAAGCACGGAAGGGGTAACATTTCACAGGCACCATCTTTTTTTAATTAGAAGGTACATTACTGAAACAGTGGTTTTGATAATATTGCATAATCCTTTAAAATTAAAATAAATAAGTAATTTAAATTTATTTGAGGCTAAGCGTAAATCCGAAAGTTTGAGTTATAATTGTCCATATGTCGAAGATTTTTTCAATAGAAATAAAAAAATTATTGAAAAAATTAATAAAAGTAATAAAATTAAAAAAAATAAAATTAATATTAAAATAAATATAAAACATAAAAATTGTTACTCAATAAATTTCATATTTAATTTTTATAATTTAATTTTTGATAATGAATACATTTCAAACAAACTTAAGCTTCAATTATCTATAACTTTTACTTTCTATCTCTAATTTTTTTTTTTTTAATTACTTTTATTTTTTGTTATAATTTTGCAGTCTCATGAATATTTTAACCTACAAAACAAAGTTAACAAAAAAGGTTTAATTATTTTAATTTTTTAACATTTAAAAATATTTTAATTTTTTTATGTTAAATTTAATATCTAATAAGTTAAAATTTATTCTAATTATTTAATTTACAGTATGTTGTATTATTAATATTTATTTATCATTGTAAAATTTTAAAAAAGCAATGTTTAATATTTTTCTTTTTATAAAACTTAACTAACTTAACCTAGCTAAACCTAACTTAAATTTATCTAAAACTAATCTTATAAGCTAAAATAACCCAAGTGTTTTTAGATGATATATTAATATGTATTTAACCACCAATAATCTTTTCTTATTATTTTATCTTTTTCTGTTATGAACATATCAAATCTTATATTATCTCCATTAATGTTGCCTGGGATATATTCGATTTTTTTTGCATGTAGCCCGTCTACTATAATGAAATAGTATAGGGACATGATCTTGGTTTTGAATATATCCATATTTGTCTAAGAAGATGAAATGCTCAGGAGCTATAAAGCCCGTGAGCAAGGTCTTCTTAATGTACTCTTCATTGTGGTAAAATATATGTGATATTAAACCATTCTCTGGAGTATTTAGTGCTCTATCATAATGGCTTCTGATTAATTTTATCATAAAATTATCTATTCTCATGATTTTTGCTTCCTTGTACAAGTATTTATTGGAATAAAAATGCTTGTATTGGGACTCAGGCTTTCTATGTTTATTAATACCAACCCTTATGCACTTTCTTTCGAATTTACGTATTTTTTCCATTAAGCTTGCACTAATGTTGTACCATACAGGTACATTATAGACAAGATTTGGCCTTATTAATGTCTGGTAGCATATTATTTTAACTCTATTGCTAATATTTTTGTTGTAAAAGAGTTTTTTAGCTGCCATAAAGGATTTATTGCCTTTATCTATTGCGTATCTTACATGATCAATGAAGTTCAAGTTTCGGTGTAACTGAACTCCAATATATTTAACGAATTTTTTGTTTGCGAAAGTTGACATAGGCGATTTAACTTTAAATTGTTTCCAATTTTTTCTAATGTTTGAACTAGTTTTGTCAACCGTATTACGGAATAATATGATTTCACATTTACTGAAGTTCTTTTTTAATATCCATATCTTGCAATAATCCTGAACAATGTTAAACATTTTTTGTACATCATGTTGAATACTATTTACCGTGTCACTCGCAGAGTATATTATAATATCATCCGCGAATGCTAGAGCGTAGTTATTTCCTTTTACTCGATCTAGCATGAATAAAAGATCTCCTATATAGATGGTAAAAAGGATAGGTGCATTAACAATACCTTGCTAAAGGCCATTTTCAATTACGAATGATTTGTCAGACTTGTTATTTTTGCTATATACTAAAAATTTGTTGTTATACAACATATTTTTAATGAGTATAATTAAGCGTGGCGGAAAATTATATTTTATTAATTTGTAGATTAATCCATCCAACCAAACTGAGTTAAAAGCCTTTTCAAAGTCAATTAAGCAGGCCCCAACGCCGTAATTCATATTTATAAACCAGCATATATCTGATGTTAATTTGGTTATAGTATTAACGGTACCATGTTTGTGCCTAAACCCAAACTGGTTTTCTGGAATAAGATTGATTGACTTTGCAAAATGTGAAATTTTATCATTTATT
Organism: Poecilobothrus nobilitatus; assembly: GCA_947095535.1. Lineage (NCBI taxonomy): Eukaryota > Metazoa > Arthropoda > Insecta > Diptera > Dolichopodidae > Poecilobothrus > Poecilobothrus nobilitatus. The sequence continues at coordinate 314,496,338 of OX352772.1, read as the reverse complement.
ATGGTTTCGAATACTTTACTAATGTTTGGCAATAAACTTATCGGTCGATAATTGCTAAAGTTGGTTGGATCTTTGCCAGGTTTCTTTAGCAAAAAATGTGGAATGCCTCACGATTTTGCGTGTCATCCTTGCACAGGGGCCATGCTAATCTTCTCTATATCGTTCCAATTTTAGTATATATTCTGCCGAAGCAAGAACTTTCTACCTCTAATTACCTATGTCCCTTATTAGAAGATTATTTGCATGACATTTGCATTGAATTACAATAGATATGAATCTAAAAATTTATTCTGATTTATAATATATAGGTTTCTTTTTGTGAATATTAAAATTTTTTTGTGGTGCTTAACATATTATTCAAAATATACACCTTAAACAATAGCCTTTAAAATAGAATCCATTCAGTTCAAATATTCAATACATATCTGTGCTATACATACGAGTTATGTATGATTTGATTGATTTTTATTTCATTTTAAATTAAAATGAAAGTTAATTAAAAAAAACCTCAGTTTTATATGTGCTCTATTCAAAGCACTTTTCTTACAAAAAGCATAAAACATAAAGAAGGAAAATTTAAAGATAGAAAACTAACCTTTCAAATAATAGAAATTCAGAAAAGAAATCGAATACAAAATATACTAAGTAAATTAATGATTGAACTTGTGATAATGTTTCCCATATTAATACGAGTACAGAATATTTTAAAAAAATTGTGTTTTAAGAATTAAGATTTTTGCTTTGCGAGTAAAATTTTTCGATCGATAATTGAAAATTAGAGGATTGAATGATTTCGAATATTCATAAAAGATGTTATGGTACCACTACTATAGAAATTTGATAATTTATGATTGGAAAAGAGAAAACATCTTAACTATTTAAAATTTTAAAAATTTAAAAAAAGCAAAATAATCAACAATATAGTGGAATTAATGATTTTAGAAACTGAAGGCTTGTCAAATACGAATAACAAAAGGCTTAGTAGATACACTGTACTTCTTATTGGAGTGGAAAGAAATAAATTTACCATGTTGTTTTCGTCAATTAGTTTTAGTATTTCAGCTTTTATTTTGCAAGATTCTTAGGCAGGATTAAGGCTTTACTTAAAATTTTATCGTTTTTAATTAAAGGAAAAACGCAGTTTTTTTCAGCAAGATTACTTTTGATTTCTTTTCCAGAAGAGATCCATATTTTGACTGCTTTTCCAGATTCCAGCAGAATTTTTTAAAGTCTTTCATCTAATGCAAAATTTTAATGAAATTGATTATTGATAGATTGATTGATTTTAAAATATGTTTGTTAGCCATTTGTTTAATTTCTATTTCTTAACTCCTATAGATAAAAATTTATTTATACTTAAAAGTGTATTATAAAAATACTAAAATTAGCTTGATTGAAAGACTGGCAATAATAATTCCAACTTTGGTTTCTGTGATTTCTTGTTTGTTTATCCGAAACTTTTGTTTCCTGATCACCACATTTTACTTACATACACCAAGAATATCAATGTTTAGCTATTAAATTTTCTCGAAAGCATTGAACAACTTTCAAATTTCAATATAAATTACATTCACATTTAGAATCCCAATTTTTAGATGTTGTTCAGATTTATCTGAGAAAATTCTTAGCAAACTTACATTCAGAATGCTTCATCGACTTTGTACCAATATGTATTTCTAAGAAAAAAAATACTGTTTGTAAAATTTTTTAATTAAAATAAAAAACAATTTCCTTAATATGACAAAGCTTCCAAAATATTTCTAAAAACTTTAAAAAAAATAATTTTTTTTGTATATTATGTGAATGGAAAATCTGTGAAAAAAAATAATTTTAACATATTTTCTAAACTTTGAAACAATAAAAATTTAAATTTTTTACATTTTATTTTTTTAGAACTTTACAATTTATTTACATGTTATTTAGAATGAAATTTTTAAAATTTTAAAACAAAAATAAATTTATCATAATAAATGTTGATTTATACTAATGAAAATTTTAAATTAATACTTAATAAAAAAAAAATTAAACTCCATTTTCTTATTTCATTTGTAAGAAATTTTAGGAAACCTTTTCTGTTCTCCGTTTCTTCATTTTTCTATGATATTTTAATTTGACTTTCTGTGTCAATTAGACAAGATTTAACCGATTTGTGGTATTCTAAATTGTACTCTTAATTGTAAATTTTGTTGTTCGAAATTATAACTATAGATTTACATAAATTAAACTTTCGACTCTTAAAATTATTTTAATCTCGAATCTTTCCCACTTCATCGGCACGTGACGACACCGTGGCCACAACATATTTTTATTCACACTATACCGAAGTTTGTCGTAACGACAACTTATTTTTATTATATTAAAATCATGTTATCGTTCCTGTATTAGCTAATTCAAACATAATGTTGGACCAGATTTTTTTTTCATCCGTGAATATTATTTTATTTCGTAATTTTTTGTAATTATATTCATTTCTTATGAATATATTCATCGTTGAGGAAGATATTTTCAATAACGTTAAGGTGCCGGTACGACGTAGTTGATGATGCGTCATCACGGTATTATCACGTGTCGGTGTATTTTTTTTTTTTAGGTACATATATTAACAATAAATATAACATTAAACAATAACAATTTTTAAGAGACAGTATGAATATACTTTTTTAAAAAAAAATGACAATTTTTGAAAATAAAAAACAATTTTTGAAAAGACAAATACCAATTTCAATACCAATTTTAAATTACTCACGCAAAACTTTAACAATCCTTGATTTTCTTTAATCCTTAATAAAATTCTTATGCTATTTATTTGCCCTTATACATAGGTACATAAAAAGATTTTTAATAAAGATCATTAAACGCGAAATAAATTGAGAAAAATTATTTATTATTTGAGAAAAGTTTTAAAGAAATTTATACAATTATTTTATTACATTGTTACATTGATAAATATACATTGTTTAGTGACAAAATATCGTATTTCCTTTTCACTCTCTCTAATAGACATATATTTTTATATTATTTTCTACACCGTTACAAAGATTGTTGTTACTTTAAATACGTGAAACCAATGATCACTTATGATGCCGTAGCGTCGGACCCAACTGAAGAACTAAAGAATTCAACTGACAACAACGTGGAATGCACTTAACAAAGTGCAAAGACTTGCCTGCATCTACATTACAGGAACAATTCTACTCCTGCCCGAATTCTACGAACCTGCCCGACTGTAGTAATCGAGATAATACTAAGAATCACACCACTACATATAAAAGTGGAGAAAGCAGCCAAATGGGTGAAGAAATCACCCATTTTACGGGGGTTTGGTTGAGGAAAATGTATAGACTACAGAGCCTATACTCTATACTCGCCAAACGTTTACTCCTTATTGAACGTCGCCAAGATGAAAGCTACAACAAAGTTTGTTGTTATTTTAGATACGTATATTAGAACACATTAAGTAGAATAATACAATCAGTTAAATTTAAAAATAACTCATTTTTCAAACCCTGTTTCCACATCTATTTGAAACGTTAAAACTGACACGTTTTTTATAAAAATGTTTTATTTTAAATTTTTTTTTTTTTTTTTAAATCAGTGGTTGTCTTTAAATGGTATTAAAATATAAATTAATTCCTTAAAAATCTAAATTATTTATATAAAATTACTAAAACAAAATATAAAATTAAAAAATTCTAAAGTCAGATACCATTTCAATACCACTTATACTTCCATCATTATTTCTATTTGTTACATAAAATATATGTTTGATGTTTTTAAGTACAATTATATCACCTTTATGTATTTTCATATTTTATTTTGTTTTTCTTTTTTAATTCTGTGTAAATATTTTATATTTTCCTGAAAGAAATTCTTGAAATAATCTAATATTAATTGAGTCAAACTAACTTAAAACTTATTTAAACTCCCACCAACAAAACAAGTAAGAAAATTTTAAGAATAAAAAAAAAATTAGAAACAGATAGATATATATATACGAGTATAATAAAGATTTATATTTATGAACAATAATGAACAGTTTGGGAAATAAAATATACATTAATAAAAAATATTTAAATTTCTTCAATTACTTAAAAATGAAAAAGATGTCCTTAAAAGAAATTGCATACTAAAACACAATTTCTTGAAAATGTTAATGACTTCCTAATCCTAAATAAGAAGATGTTGCTTTAAGGACATTATAAATTCGTTAAACTTTCTCAACTTTAATTATGATAAAATGATATTTGCTAAAATGCTAAAAAGATTTCACTATTTAAAATATCCAATTAATGGCTAGTTGAGTTTAAAATTTTAAGTTGAAGTTTTCGGATGTTATTTTAGTGTGTGTTATGTTTGATCTTATCTTTCAAGAAGAACGCAAAATTTTAAAGTATATTGTCTAACACAAACTAGGTTACCTCTGATCTATCATAAGGTTACCATTTCAGGCCTTTGTATTCAATATATTTATTGTTGATCTTTTCGAATATTTAAGTAATATACCTCACGATGAGTTTGCTGTGATGATCTTAAAATATATAAAGAAATGAAGAGTAGTTCTGATGCATCGTTACTTTAATCAAGCTAATAAATATTACAAGATTAGTGCACATCAAAAATAAACTAGAAAGATACACCAAAATGAAAAGTTATATTGGGTCATTTTTATCGTCATGTTTGAATGATATTACATTTTGATATTCAATATCTAACAAATTAATTTAGACTCATAATGACATCATTAAACAAAACAAGATACGTGCAATATTTAATGGGCTATAAAAATTATACAGAGTGGCGCTATAAACTAACCCCCAAGTCATTAACCCCAAAATAAAAATAAAATAACCACCATTGTTTTAGTTAAAATTTAACTTGGGGATTAATTCATTTTTTTTTTTTGGGGTTAGTTCATTTTAAAATTTGGTGATTAGTTCATATGCACTAACCTCCATGGAGAATAGTTAATTTTTTTGGGGATTAGTCCAATTTTTACAGATTAGGTTTACTTCAACGCTCACTCCACTCTGTCATCGCTGTACTGTTCGGTCATTGAACATTTGTTCTAAAGAAATAAAATAATTAATGCTTCCACTCAAAGTCTTCCAACTTGAAACGATGAGTGCAAAAGATGCCCACACATACACTGTCGAGCTGTCAAGATGGCGTAACACAGCATTCAGAAATTCGTTTGACATGCGCACGTCGCTTTTATGGAACCATATGCCTGCACATGTGTTCCCAAATTTGGTAATTCATTTGTGTACGATATAACGAAATTGAAGAAGAACAAAATAACTACTAAATTTTTCGCTTCATTCTCCACTATCCTAATTATCCCTAACTCAATTTCCCAAGTAATCCATTTCTTATCCTTTTTTTCAAAACCCAACCAAACCCAACCAGTCCTAAAGTTTGGTTTTAAAGGAAGTGGATTTGATTGGTTAGAGTCCAACACTACCCAGAGGAATCTCGTGTAGTTTCTTTGAATGACTTTCGTTCCACTGTCGCTCGTAAAAAGAATTTCCTTTTAATTTCGGAGATTATTTCACTTAATTGCGAGAATATTTCATTTTGTATTTGGGGTGTTACTTCATAATGAAATAATCGTCAATTTTTTTTGGGTGTTATTTCATTTCTTTTGAGGGATTATTTTTTTCGGGACTATTTTCGGCAGCTCCAAATTTTTATAAAAGTCCAATACAATGCAATTATTGAAAACTTTTCGATACATAGTTTTGAAAAATTATAATTTTAAACAATTAGTGTAATATCTATAAAAGTTCATAAAAACGGTTAATTATTCTAAATTTAATTTTACTATTTTATTTACCACAACTGTAATTTTTATTTTAAAGTAATACAAAACAAAAAAAAATAAAAATATACAATAAAAACATTGTTAAGAGTTATATCCTTTTTACCGCACAGTTTATTTTTCAAATCATTTTATGGTGTTCATACCGAATGATTAAGGATCTCATACAAGTATAAAGATTTTATAATTTTGTTTGACTTTTAATATACTTATTTATATTATATAGGTACATTATCCTTAATATATTGTATAGATGTATATGTGAAAATAAGTAAGTTAAGTTGAAAAAAAGAAAAACAAAAAAAAAATTATCATTGTTATTATATTATAATACTTTTATAGACATAATATTATTTAGTTGAATTTTTTTTTTTGTTTTTGTTAAGATGTAGAAGTTAAAAAAAAAAAATAAAATAAAAATATCAAAGTAATGATGTCATAAACATGATTTACACCCATTATTTGTGGTGTTATGTACATATACAATAATATGTATATGAATGGTTTATAATATGTAAATATATGTATTATGTTTTTCATAAAGAACGAAAGAGAAAAAAAAAAGTTTTTTTTTTGTTTCCTTTTTGAGTTTTAGCAGCTGTAATTTTATATTAGTCCTATTATACAATGATAGAAATAATAATAATAATAATACAGGAAAGAAAGGAAGGATATAACTTTATTTACTTGCTTAACACACATTTTTAAAACTAATTTTTTATATTATATATTATTATTATTATATTTTTATTATATTTTTGCATTCAGTTTTTCATCCTTTATTTTATAGATGATAAAATTATCTTTAAAATAATATGATATTATTTTTATATAAAAATTGTCTGTCGCATCATTTAAAAAAATCTAAAATCTAAAACTACAAATTAATGCAATTAAAAATCATTTTAACATCAGCTAATCTTGGTCGAAAAATTGTAACATGGGGATTCTCCTCGAAGAGCGTATAAAATACGCTGTAAACACCGTGGGAGTGTGGATTCGAATCCCACACACATAGTAAGAGTTATCCACTCTTACGACATTTACAGCCACGCTTGAGCAGGAAAGGCTGTGTAATTTCCTGTCCACATTTATGTGGCAGATAAATGCATTAAAAAAAAAAATCTTTAATAAACAACTAAATTAAATTTTAACTAATAATTAATTTTTAAAATCATCCATCATCAACATCATTCTGAATAATTTCAGAATCATTTTATTATCTTAGGTTCTCTCTATTTTTACAAATAATAAATGGAACTTTTACATAAAAATGGTAGAAGAAAGGAACTTATAAAAAAAAAAATTGAGAAGTTCAGAATTAAGAGACAAAAATTATTTTTTTAAGTTATTTCCCAAGAAGTTAAAAAAAAAACTTTACGCTTCTTTAGAGCAGAAAATTAACTCTAAAATATCTGGTACTCTCCTATCATTAAAAATCTAATAAAATATTTTATAATAAAACTAATATTATTATAAATGATAAATTTTAAAACAATTACACCAGCTTTTGAAAATAAGAACAAGAGATTTTCAGCAATAAGTTATTATTAGTTATTTAACTTTTTATTGTGGTGTTATATTATTACCTAAAAAGTGTTATATACTATTGGATATCGTAATTGTTAATCGCTTCGCCACTGTTTACGTTCCTTTTTCAGAGTAAACTACTCTTCTCTACTCTCAACTACACCAGCCTTTGATGAGAAAGAATAGATAGAACTAAATACGGTTATGTTAAATTAGCGTTCCATTTACCAACTATTGTCAACTCAAATATTATTTTAATGTAAAAGTAACGCAAACACTAATAGCAAAATAATAATAATAATATGCGGATTCGTTATTTTTTTTAAAGTTCCACTCCCGAATTCAAAGCTTCTGCATTGCTGTGCTATCCTATCCTATTCCTACTTCCTACTGCGTTAGCATTAAGTGTTTTAGTCCCATTATATTGGTTAAAGTGGGAGTTGGCTTCAGTTAGTAAAATAACACTAACACTATTTTGCACTGTCAAGAGTGTATTTTTGGTGTCTTTGTAAGGTTTCCACCTCTTTTAGGAAATAAAAAATATTTGAAACATTATACACTAATGTTTAAATTAAACTTTAAAAATTTAGCATTATAAAACTTAATTCAGTTTATATCGTTTAATAAAATAAAAGCTAAGTATATTTGGTAAACATTCTATCAAAATCGTATAGTAGATCAAGAAAATAAAAAATTAAATACACTCAATATGAAATGTACCTAATAAATATAAAATTTCTATTTTAAACTTTTTATTCCATTTTATTAAATCTTGTCAAAGTTTTATTTACTGTATTGGACGTAATTTCAAGATTTTTATTTTCAATCACTCGCAGTATAAGAGATTTTCAATCATTCAAAATATAAACCCGCAATATAACAATATAACACTTTTGAATCACTCGCAATATAATACATAGAAAAGAACGATATCACAAGATTGCATCAACAATGATTGATTGATTGATTGATTTTAGAGTTATTAAGATTGATAAAATTAATTTTACAAATAAATATGTTTCGAATTTTTTCTTTTCGATTTTTAATACGATTTCAAAAATTTTTAATACGATTTCATTTAATGAAAATATGGTATCTATACAAAAAGTCTAAAATCATCAATTTAAACAAAAGAATTATAAGAGTACTAAAGAGTAATAATTAAGAGTAAATAAGAGTATTAAAGAGCAATTAAACAATAGATTATAATTGATTAAAGACATGATCAACTTCATCTCTAGAACATGATCACCTTTTCATTATTACCGCAACACACAGGGGTTAAATAAAAATTTATTATCAGGATAGCTTTGATTTAAAAATTATTTCTAAAGAAAAAAATTTTTTATTACAACTTAAACAACGGTAATTTAAATACTAATATTATTTTTAGTATTCATTATAATTTTATTTAGGAATAGAATGGTGCGGAAAAACATTAAGAAAAAGTGAATTATTTTCTCTTATTGTTTTTTTCGTTGTTTGGTTTTTGTTGATTTTTTTTTTTTTTTTTAATATAATGGCCGTTGTTTACAGGAGTACAATATGTTAGTTGTCTGATTTTCTTTAATATTTATTTATTTTATTTTTTATAATATTTTATTTTTTATTGTTATTTCTTTTGTTTTTTTTTTTTTTTTAACTTTATTATGATAGTTAATGTACTTTGAAGTTGTTTTAAATTAAATTAATTTGTTATTGTTTGGTTGTTATTTTTCCTTTTTATTTTTTTTATCGTGTTTTATAATTAGGCATCATAATATGATTGAGTGGTTTTACTTAAATCTTCTTTTCTTTTTATTCCTTTGTTATTTTCAACTTTTAAAGTTATAATTGTATACAGGATAATAAAGATTAAAAAAAAAAAAAAAAATTTACAAGAAAAAATGTATACCTAAGATTAAACAAGGTAGAATGTAAACCAACGGTTTTTAAAAGCGCACATTTCCAAAACTCAATACAAACTGTTTAGAAGTGTGACTTACACAAAAATTTGAAAATTTCATGTAATAAGAAAAAATGTGAAAATAGGACATTTTTGAAATTTTGAGGGGCCGTAAGTCTGGAATCCTATATAACTAAGAAAAGCCGTTAACACACGTAAAAATATATTATTGAACCTTTAATTTTCATGTCTTGCCGAAGAAAAATTTGCACAGGTGCCTAAGTTACAGGTGTCTAAAAATAGCAAATTTTCAATTAATAACTTAGCGTAATAACTTTTAAACAGGGGGTGTTACCAAAAAATTTTCTGAGGAAACTTATACTAATTCTAAAAGTTCTTTCTTGTCTCAAAATTTCAGGTTCCTATCTAAAGGGGTGCCGGAGTTATGAAAAAAGAAATTTCATGCAAAATGTGGTTTTCACATAACGGTAAATTTAAATAGTAAATTACAAAATATTACATAATTTTGATACTGTTTTATTTAGATAATAGAAATTTCGATCTTCTGGCGGTTTTAGATTGCAAAATTATTACGCAGAGCCCGAGATATATACATCTGAAAATGGGCCTTTTTCTCAATTTTGAAGAGCTGCAACTTTGGAACCCTTTACAATTAAAGTAAACCTTTAACACACGTAAAAATATATTATTGTAGCTTTAATTTTTATATCTTGCAGAAGTAAAATATGTACAGGTTCCTAAGTTACAGGTGTTTAAAAATAGCAAATTTTCAATTTTTAAGCCCTAATAGCTCATAAACAGGGGGTGGTCCGAAAAAATTTTCTGAGCAAACTTATACTAATTCTAAAAGTTCTTTCTTGTCTCAAAATTTCAGGCTTCTATCTAGAAGCGTGCCGGAGTTATGAAGGTAGAAAAATCATGCAAAATTTGGTTTTCACATAACGGTAAATTTAAATACTAAATTTAAAAAAATTGTATAATTTTGATATTAATTTACAAAGATAAAAGAAATACCTGTCGAATGATGTTTTCAGATTGAAAAAATCTTAAGCAGAACATAAGATATATGCATTTAAAAATAGGGCTTTTTCAAAGTTTGAGGGGCTGTAGCTCCGTAATGGGGGGGGCTACATGAAAAAGTTGTTCCACAAAATTATTTTTTTTATGAGACCTACCTATGGTTAAAATTTTTTTTCTCTATCTTTAACGGTGTAGAAGTTTTGTAAACAGACGGACGGACGGACGGACGGACGGACAGAGTGAAACTAATAAGCACATTTTTTCAAAATTTTTTTGGAAATGTGCTAAAAAGAGAAGTAAAAAAAATATGTATATTTTAAAGTACCTAATGTTAAAAAGTTAAAAGGGAATTATTTAAAATTTATTGTGTCAAGGATGTCGATTTAATAAAATTTCAAGGAGTAATTGCATTTATTTAAAATAAGGTATTATTATAAATTACGGCAGTAAATTTATTTTTAATTTTTTTTTTTATTTTAATGAAAAATTTTACTTTAAAAAAAAAATCCTAATTATATTAAATTTTTTTTGCGTTATAATTAGGTAGAAAAAGTACCTGTTATACCTATGTAATACCTGTTATGACCATCTGCTTTCTATTAATATAAATGACCATTTGTTTTCAATTCCTGGCAATCTACTTTCTAGTAACTTAAGTGTTTAGTCTGTTTCAGCTTTACTTTGGTTAGCATTTCTACTCATAAATTGTTGTTAAAGATAATATTTGTAAGTTGTCTAAACAACTCAAAGTTTTATCTAAGATGTCGAAACCTATTTATACAATAATCAAAAGTAATTAAGTAGGATGAAAGTCTGATGACCGCGAAGCTCATAAAGTGTGATTAAAAAAAAAATAGTGAACAGGTCATAGGAATTATACCTCGCTTTAACAAATTCAAAGTTTAGTGATACTTATTTAAGTTTAAAAACTACATTAGTCTGGCAATATAATAGAAAAGATATCCCTGCCGATTTTACAGTACAGCTTAAAGCTATATTAAACTTTCTTTAAAATTAAGATGTGGTTAAATTCAGAAAGTATGTTTTATCCCAATTTTTTCTATGGTAGGATTTTAAATAAAAAACAAGGTACACTATAATCACAAATTTAGAGTAATAGTATTGGAAGACCACTAAGCAATGAATTTCCGTCAGCCAAAGCGAGACTTTAAATTTCTTTCTAAAAAAAAAGTATTTTGTTCTCAAAGCTTCACCAATCAGGAAACAATTAGCTATCAATTGAATTTCAATATCCCTGCTTTTCAAAGTTTTTTTCATATTGTTTCAAAATTGTTAGATGATATGTCTTATATTTGTTGCTTTCAAATATAAAAACTTTTACAATATTAAAATCGTAGATTTGATCCCATTTACAGGAAAAGATAATATTGCATTACAAAACTAAAATATTTTTAAACTAAAAATTTCTTTTCAAAATTATTTTATTTTTCAGGTTATCAAACGTCAATAAACTTAACATCTTTACACATATAAATATCAATTTATTACCTTAAATCATTTCACCAAATTACTAATCAAGGTTAACTTGAATGAGAAAACCAACAAACATTTTTTTTGTGTTGTTTTGTCAAATTAATTAATCAATTGTCTATTTACATGAATGTGTCCTAGATATTTTTATCTATCAACATAAATATCCTATGTAAAGATACCTGCAAACATATTATTTTATTTTCTATATCACTAACAGTACATTCTGAAAATGACCCAATAATATGGATTCTCTATATGGTGTAATCAACAAGACCGCAATTTTCGTAATAAAATTAGCAACTAAATAATCCAGGTAGGTAATTACAAAAGAAAAAAAAAAAAGCATTGAACTTATCATGTAATTTTTTTTTTTAATTTTATTGTCAAATAAATTAAGGATATTCAAAAACACTAGAATCCTAAAAATCAGATAAATTTACTAACATTTTTTCAACTATATCCTTCTCGTTTTTTCTTACTGTAAAAATTGAAAAAAAAAAAAAAACTAATTTATCGGTTAATTCAATTCAATCCTGTTAAGGACAGAATCAAATAGATCAATACTTAACATCGGCAAGAAATAAAGGAAAAACTGAAAAAAAAAAAATGACAAAATAACTAATTTACAATAATGATTTACCAAAATGGATCTCATTCAACCTACTTTATCCTATAGTGTAGAAATCCATATCAAAAAATGTTTGAAAAAAAAAACAAACAAACAAAAATAAAAAAACTCCAAAAGTAATTCCCAATTCTCACAAATCTTTTTCTATATAATGAAATTATCCTTTTCATTTACAACTTTTCTTACTTGGTTATAGATAAGTTAGACAAAAGGAAAAAACCTAAGGAAAAATTGTTGAGATTCAATATATATGAAAGATTGTCTAGACAAATAAGAATTTTTGCGAAACTTATAAAAATCCGAATTAAATTTAAAAGTTAACCAATAAAAAAAAAAAAAACGAAATCAATTTAATACTTACTTTATATTAAATAAAATACAAGTTTAGTGATACTAGTTTCAAAAGAAAAGGGTTTGTTATTCTCTTCTTGAGATAATAAATTATAGATCGTTGGTTTAATTCCCAAGAAAATATACATCATTCTATGATTATTTCTAACCATTTTTTTTTTACTATCTGTAAAATCTTCCTTAATAATATCTTTAAATTCATTTTATCAAATATAGATATTAACAATTTACGTGACCAATATCTTTAAAACATATACAACTAGTGTAATTTACTATTTTTATCCAAATATACTCCAAATATATATTTTTTTTAACCTAAATAAGAGTCAAATAATATAAGTCAACCATTTTTAAGTTAACTAGGAAAACTTAAAACCTAAAGGAAAATCTATAGTTGGTAAGGAACGATAAAATAGTAAAAATATAGCATTACATTGAACCTTTGGAGGTCGACAGACCGACAGACTATGAATAACCATAGCCACCCTTGGTGAACTAATTTCAATATCGAAAAATGGCCAAATAACAAGAAAAATCAAAATCAGAAAATTCAACGCATATGTAATGTCTATATTACTGTATAATAGCGGAACCTGGATAACTACTAACAAGATCAAGCAAATATTCCAAGTATTTTCGAACAAGTGCCAACAAAGAATATGCTGAATATTCTTGCCAGATACCATCAGCAACAAAATCTTATGGCAATTAACAGGCAAAGAAACAAAAATGAACCAAATCAATCGTCAAAAGTGGAGGTGAATAGGCTACATCTTGAGCAAACATCCAGAAAATATAACCGAAATGGTCCAAGAATGGAAACCCCAAGGAAGCCGAAGAAAAAATCGACCCATTAACACCTGGAGACCATCAATAACGGCCGAACTAGCGGCAAAAAGCCAGCTAACTTCGGAATAAATAAAAATCATCACTAATAATCGAAAGCAATGGAGAAGCAAGTCAATGCTCTATGCTCCCTCGAGGAGTTAGAGGAAAAAGGAAAATGTTTAATCTTTAAAGCTACCTATTGAAAAAAAATTAAATGATATATTAGAATTAAAAAAAAAATTAAGAAGTTAATTAACTAATATGAGATCTTCTCATATTCATCGTATCGAAGTTCAATTATTTTATCCAGTCCATTCCTTACCAGTCACAATACTATATATTTCAATATTTATGTTTTACAAGACTATTTACTATTTTGATCTACTATAAAACAATTTAAAAAAAACATTAATTTTGGTAAGGTAACTCATTATTAAAACGATTCTTTATGTATTTTAAATAATTTTCATTAATCCATACCATATCTTTATCTATTCAAAGTTAAAATAAAATACCCGTACACAATTTCATGACATTATTCGGCCTCGTACCATTATGTTGATACCATTCAAAAAATTTTTTTACTATATACCCTATCTGCAATACCCAACAATAAATGAAAATTGATTTTTTTTTTAATTCTCAGAAAAATATTGAAAAAAAATCACCACCATTTTTGGATCCCAAAGAAATTTAATAAACCGAAAAAAAAAAAACAGATCTATAAACGGATGTATGTATTTAGAAAATACAAAATACCGTTAGTCTTCGATTTGCTCAATAAACCAAAGAAAAAAATATTAAAATATTTCTTGAATCTTTGAATCTTTGTTTAAAACTATAGTAAATCCTCTTACGATTAAGAAGTTACCATATTACTACTCTATAATTATATACGACTACTTTTTATATAAAGGCGGTAAACAAAAAAAAAAAAAAGGAAGGAAAACAAAAAAAAATAATTTTTCCTTTTATTTGAGGACAATCAATTTACTTAATGACTGCCAAACAACTTTTATACAAAAATGAAAACTTATCTCATTCCAAACCTAACTCAGCTCAATTTAACTCCCATTTAATGTTACTACCATTATACTTTTTTTTTCCTTCTTTAATTCTTATTACTATTTTGTTTTTTTTTCGTTTTTTTTTCTTTTCTCTTGTTTTAACATTCTTTCAAATTGGTACAATCTCTCATACTACCAATATTCATTATTGTAAATCTCTTGGATTGCCCCCACATAATATTAATTGCCCTTCAGGGTAAAAAGCCATGGAAAACAAATTTACTTTGACATAAACTTAATTAGCTTTTTGTCTCTTCATTTTCCATTGATATTATATTGTATGTAAGATTAAAAGAGATAGAAAATAGAAGGAATCCTTTTTTATTATTTCTTAGTCTTTCAAATACGATGAATGTGAAGTTTTTTTTGTTATTTTATTGTATAGGTAAAAAAAAAAAAAAAAATGTTGAAATTATTTAATCAAAAAAAAAATAAAAATAAAAGAAAAACAAAAATAAAGTGAAAGAAAAAATTATATTTATAATCAGTATTTGAGGGAATTTCTGGTTCAAAGGATAATCGAATCCCTTTTTTAATTTTTTAAAAATTTCATTTTATAAAATTAGATATATTTTAAATTAAAAATTTAAAATATATTTTTTTTAAATTCTAACATTTTACTATAGTTAAAAGTTAAGTTAGATTTAATGCGGCTTTATATTAACTAAAATAGACTAAAATTTTTGTAATAATCAGCTGCTTTTCATCAGGAAACAAAATTAAACTTAAAATAATAATTTTGGTCATTATTTTTTCATTAATCAGCCAAAGTTCAATTTAATGCCAATTGAATTAACTCTTCTGAGCAAATGTTATTAATTCGACTGTTTTATCACAGCTTGAAATAATATCATCTTTTTTTTTGAGTGCAGTTAATGTAAAATTAAAAATTCTTTTAATAATTTTGTAAGAAGATTAACTTTAAATTGTTTTATTCAGCTTTAAAAATCTAATGTTATAATCGTGTTGGTTATAGTAAGTATTTAAAACAATTCTGTAAAAGGTTTCTTTTAAAATAACATATGCAACTAGAACAAAGATCACCTTAATACGAGGAACGGGGCCTCGGTGGCCTAGTGGGTAAGAGCGTATAAAATATGCTGTAAACACCGAGGGAGTTTGGGTTCAAATCCCACACACGTCGTAGGAATTATTCCCCCTTACAACATGTACAGTCACGTCTGAACAGGAAAGGCTGTGTAATTTCCTTTCCACATTTATGTGGCAGAGAAATACATTACAAAAAAAAAAATAATAAGAGCAACTGTACCAAATAAAAATAAATAGTTTTGATAGGCTGTTTAAAATTTCCAAAATAAATTGTCAAATAAAATTAATCAACTTCCCTAAGATCACTCTTTATCAGAAATATTTTATACCCTTTAACCTTTATAATTCAGTTATTTATTTAAAAAAAAAAAAAAAGCGTAAAACTTCTGCAGATTTAATTTTTTAATGTTTAGTACTTTTTATTAAATATTGTAATCCAAAAGTTATGAAATATCATTTCTTTTCTAATCCCAACATTTTGATTCACAATGTAAATCCATGTCTACAAATTAGTCTCAGATATAATAAATACAGTTGTGAAAATACACTTAATAAAAATTTCATTTCAGTCCAGTGTAATGTGGATATCCAAACAAAATTCTGTATGTAGATTCAGTCTTTCATAAATATGGTTAATTAATTTTCCTAGCCCCATTTTTCTAGAACGTCTTTAACTTTCCACTCTACTTAATTTTGTTCTAATTATTTTTTTCTATTAAGTTATTAAATTTAGTTTTTAGCACAGCCACCATGTTTTTTTTTGTGTCATTAACATTCTGAACTATCGAACCAAAAACATCAAAAGCCAACCATTGGAGTTGTTAGTCATGCCTATTTGATTTTGCGCCTGTATTTAGAAATGAATAAACGAAGTACAGTTTTGCTTACGTTTTCTGCTGAAATAAGAAATGTTTAGTTATTTATCATCAATAATTAATTGTTAACAATATTATTGCCACAATTGTAAATTTAGTTACATACATATACTTTTTTTTAGAAATTTGATAATATAAAAAATTTTAATAATATAAAAATTATATGAGAAATAAAAACTATATTATGATTGTTTCAAAAAAAAAATTGAAAAAGTTTTAAAAATTAATTTTATTTTTTTTTTACATTAAATTTTTTTAAAAAAAGTTGGTCTTTAGTTAATATTTTTTTCACATTATTTTATAAGGTTAATACAGAATGTATCAACAATTTTTGGAAGTTTTGAAAAATTCAAAAATATCAGAAAAATCATAAAAATCGAAAATCCAAAGTTACAAACGCAAATACTGCATGTAAATTAAAGTGGAGGGGGGGTACAAATATTAAAATATGCATACGAAAAAAGTGATCCAAAAATCTTTCATTCACTTGATGCAAAATATGCTAAAAATATGCTAGAATATCAATTCCTAGTAAGATGAGGGTAGAGCTCTTTCAGCAGAACCAACAACGGAATTTTTATGGAAAAAAAGTAATAAATTTTGAACCAGTCTATATTTTCCAGCATAAAGCTAATATATAAGAATAGAAAGAAAGTATTACGGACAAGAATGCTGCACTTATTACTGTAATAGAGAAAGCTGCTCAAAAACCTGTTTTATAAGACACTAAAAATGACACTATTTTCCATAAATTCCATAATTCTATTGCAATATGCTGTCTGTCAAAACAATCTGCCAAAAGTGTTACAATTACATTAAAACACAGTAATATTAGAAAATATATTGAGTGGATTGTAGATGAAAATAATCTAATTTTAAATGACATAAGAATTTTTTCGCTCACTCTGTATATATACATTTAAATAATATACACATATTACACAAACAAAATCAACTTATTTTTTGCTCTCTTTATTAAACTTATTTTGTTCTCTTTTTATTAAGTTGTCTAATATTAGATAGTCAATTAGAAATAAATATAATTTATATTACAATATGATTTCGAAGTAAAACTTTTAAAGTTTTGTATATTAAAACCTTATTTTGGTTTACCAAAGGTAAATATAGGTTAATTACATTTTGTAGTTTTGAAACTTAATTAAAAAAAAAAAATAAAAGAGCAATCTTACTTGACCTGTCCACATGGTATGATAACAATAAATACCCAAAATAAATAAGTATTTTTAATGAATGTTCATTTATAATTAATTTATAGCATCATTTTATGATTTATAGGCAATCCAGTTTAAATATCCTTTTATGTTAACGAATTTCAATATTTATATTTTTCTCTTAAGCAAAATTTTTGAGAAAAATACAATGATTAACAATTATTTCTTCATTTTGCACCTTTTATCATATTAAGAGCTAGGTAAAATATAAATTTGGGTTGATTTTGTAACCGTTTTCCTAGTAAAATATTTTAATCACTACTATACAATGTATTTTCTTATATATAATGGATTTAAAATCATTCATAAAAACGAAATCTTTTTAGTTCTACATCTAGTGCGACATCTATTATTAAATATTTAATAATAGGGTCGCTAAGGCATATCAAAACGTTGATAAAGCTAATATCATTGTCTTCTGGTTAGAATACAGCTGAAGAGCCATAAATAACTTCAGACATATAGCAGAAAGCCGATAGGGTTTCTATGCAGGTTCAACTACCGTGCGATGTATGAATTCTCATTATACAGATAAGTGTATAGAAGGCTTATCAACTATTTAAGCATTTGTTGTAATATTGGAGCTGTTTTCCTTTTTTTTTATAGATATCTTGCAGGTACCTTTGCTAAGATAAAATTAAATCATTATTGCCTCCCCTGAAACAACTCAAACATACTTCTAGAGGGCTACAATTACTCATTCCTAGTACTTGAAACTATCTTATTTGTACTCTACTGATTATTTCAATTAGTTTCTTGTCAGAGCTGCAAAAATGTGAAACCTATTACCATTCATGTGTTCACCATGTGTTCCAAAAAGCTGGTAATTTTTTCACTTTTAATTCGTCCAAATTTAAAATGATTTTAAACAGATTCACTTACCAACTAACTCTTTTTTAACCGCATATCCGATCCCTACCCTACTTATTGCTGTATAATACAGTCACTTCTACTCTTTTAGTAAACAGAAAAAAAGGAAAAGCACGATACAAGAAAAGAAACTGAACCGGAAGTGGATTATTAATATTACATATTATCTACTTATTTTTTTTATATTATGATGCAATGACAGCATCAAAACTTTTATTGTTACATACTTCGATTTCTATAACGATTATAAAATGATGCAATATACAGTAAAATAGTAATAGTTATAAGTTCCAAATTTCTTCCATTATAATATGTATATAATAAGTTTTTCTTTTAAAATGAATATTTTATACGCTCTTACTCACTAGACCACTCAGGCCCCTACTTTAATAATTTAATAATACCCCACCCCTATTAAAAATTTTAAAGAAAATGTGTAAAATAATAAAATAGTTAAAAGTTTCAAATTATTTATAAATTTTTTTATGCAAAAATTTCCTTATTAATTAATTGGAGCAAATTAATTATTAAACGTCTACAATTAAAATCATAAAATAATTAACTTTAAATTAAATAAAAAAAGTTTCCAATTTTAATATTATTTAATTAAATTAATTATTTTATGGTTACTGTGTAAAGTTTAATACTTAAACAGTTTAATTTCTTCTATTATTTATAAAAATAAATAAAAAAATGTTAGAAAAATAAGTTTTTAAAATAATATATATACATATATACCTTATACTCATTGAAAATAAAATACTTGCATAGCTATTTATACAATTAATATCATAAACCTAGTTTTATATATGCATATATTATTTTTATATTTTACAAATATATACCTATATTTTTTTGTTTAATTTTAAAAACTCCATTTTGAAGGAAATGATGTGGACTGTGGAGAATATTCTTAAAATTATTTTCTTTAAGTCAAACAAAAAGCAAATCCTTAATTAATAAAATTACAAGAAAATGTTTTGAAATTTTTTTAACTCTATGATCGTTTGAAAGGACACAGCTATGCAGCTATACAAAATTAGTTTACATACGTACATAATGTTACATATATGTACATATCAAATTATTTTTCACGTAACAATAAATTTTTAAAAAACGAACCATTGGTACAAAGAAATAGTTTTTATTTAAAAAGATTTGTAGCATGCGAGTGTTTACTTTTTCCAACTACTTTTAAATAAAAATTTAATAAAATAAAATAAACTGTTTATATTTGATAAATATGATGTTTTATTACAGACGCTTAATCTCTGATGTTTCTTCAAGTAAACCACTCTTAATAAAAATTTTTAAATTTCATATGAATGTGATATATATATTTTTTAGTTTATTTCCTTGCCACATAAATATGACACGCAAAAATTACACAGCCTTTACATTGTAGAGGTGGATGTTAATGTTGTAAGGCGGAATTATTCTTACGAAAAGTGTGAAATTCGAACCCACATTCACTCTGTGTTTACAGCGTATTTTATACGCTCTTATTCACTAGGCCCAATACTGGATTAACCTTTAAGCAAACTAAACACTTATTTAGGGCATCATGAAAATTAGGGCATAACAGAGACTCTGAAATGACAAATCACTTTTTTTTTTCTAGTATAAAAAATTTCATACAAATAAATTTTACTTTGGTTTTTGAGTCGTACTCTGTATTCAGTCTATTGTAGCAACCCTTGTAGTCTTGTAATCTTGTATGAATTTAAATTTTGTCATATAAATACTTCATTTTGGAATAATTGGTGAAGAAAGAATTTTACTTTTAGAAATACTGGCTTTTATAAATATTAGGTATTATATTGGTGAAGGTTCCGTTTTTTGAGAGCCAGAAGTGGCACCGATGGGATTTAAAACATCTAGTCCACAATACTGTAATAGAGACTAAAAAAGAAAAAAATATTAGAAAACAAAGTCCGAAAAATTGGCACCTTAGTTTTATTATTTTTTTTTTTTTGCTATATTTAAATTTTACTACAAAATCGGAGTATCTTTTTTTAAATATAATCACCTAGATGAGATAGACTACCTAACAAGAGCATAGTCATAGGTTGTTTATGAAAATGTCTATATTCATAATAATAAAAATACCTATAAATCTTGGCAAAATGTGGTACTTTTTCTTTAAGACGATATTTTGAGGAGTAGTGTCAATAATTTTACATTGCTAAACTGCAAGAGTGCGTATGTAAAATTATATTATTTATTTTTTTAAGTGCTTAAGGCATCTATGGGTCTTCATACGTTCCTGACTATGCCACCAAAGTACTCCTATATATATATATATATATATTGCAATTCTAAATCTAAGCAATATAATATTAAATTGCTTACAAATTAGGATATTAAATAACTAAGAGTTGAAAATTCAAATACCGTTAAAGAAATGTATAATTAATATGGGGGCATCCCAATTAGGCTAAACCCATTTCTCAAAAAGACATTTTAGATAAACCGAATTGGCATAAAAAGACATTTGCAAAATTCCATTTTTTTATTTTGTCTCATTAGTCTTCTTCTTTTGCTGCCTATCTCTAATTGGATGTTAGCGGTCGTATGATATTTGGAACGCTTTGCTTACTTTTAAGATCCATACCATATAGGAGAATAGACCAAACATAGCATTTATCATAGCACGAATCATAAGCGAAGGCCCAAGTTCATGTCATGACAGAAAAAAAACTTGTTTGTATTTAAGAAATGCATTTCTTCCTGTTTCAATTCGACATCTAATTTCCTTTTCGCAGCTCCAATCCTCGTGTAACCAGCATTCGAGATATTTGTACGTGGAGACTCTCTCAATTTAATGGTTATTTATTTTAATTGTTGCTGCAGTGTAAGGTGTTCTTTTTCTACTTACGATCATTAATTTAGATTTTCAGATATTTATTTTGAAGTTAAACAATTCGCTATGATGGTTGACTTTCTCGACTATATGTTGTAAATCCCTTAGGTTGTCTGTTATAAGAACTGTATCATCTGCATATCTGATGTTATTTATATATGATTTTACTTTTATACCAACATCTACATCATTCACTGTTTCCCGAAAAATGGCTTCATCAAAGATGTTAAACAGTAAAGCGGAGAGAATACAGCCTTGTCGAACTCCTTTTTGAATATCAACGCTTTGTCTCAGCAAACTATTTATTTTTACACGGGCTGTTTGTTGCAAATATAAGCTATTTATACACATTATGATATTTTGATCTATGCCAATTCTATTTAATACCTCCATAAGTTTTTGATGGCCGACCTTATCAAACGACCTTAACAAAACATAAGAAAATATCTTTATGAACATCACGACAATTCTGCACTAGTACTTCAATATTAAAAAGTTCTCCTCTAGGCTTCTCTAGTTTCAGTTTCTTGTTTGAATCCAAATCCATGGTGTTCTACCCATGAGCGACCCACAATTTGTGTATATTTAGTATGAGATATTAAATCTTGTCAAATGAGGCATTCGGCATTAATTTTTTTTTTTAGATGATATTTTTATTATTGGTTACATAATAAGGTTGGTAGTATTGGTTATGATGATGATGATGACCTTCAACTGTGATGGCGATAATGATGTTTATAATTATGTTATTAAATTTCTAATTTTGATATAGACCTAAGAAAGCTAAAGTTTAAATTTTTTAGGCCATAATTCATAATAAATAACTGTTTTTGTTATAAATAATATTTTTTTTTGTTTTTGGGATGTCAATAATTTGTTTAGAGGGAGTTTGGAGGCTATAACCCCCATTTTTACATATACTTCAAAAATAAAATATTTAAATTATGTAAAAATATATATGGAGAATAGAAAATGAGGAAGGATTTTAGAGTTGATTTCAAAATTAGGGTTTCAATAATTGGCTTAGCGTGTGTTTGCAAATTATCGCTCATAATGTTTTTAATAATAGCTTTTATTCCAAAACTTACATATTTTCCCCGCCACAATTATGATTGCATTTTCTGTAATAGAATTATTATATCCATAATTAAAATGTCATATATTAAAATATCAAACGATATACATAGAATTTTTTTTAGTATTTCAACTGCTAAAATATACAACACTATTCCACTGCCCTAATTATTGAAATTTATTAATGAATTAATGATAAGCAATAAATGCAACAGCAAAAAACTAAAAACATGTTCAAGCTTATGCCAAAGCAAATGCCGCATTTTTCAGAAAGATTTTAATAATGGAAAGTTTCACCTGCATAATGAAATAAAACCTGGTATAGAAATAAAGTGAACTTTAATTTTTGACATGGTGCAGTACAATTGAAAATCACTTAAATTTTTATTCATTATACATTTATCATCTAGCATTCTATATTATATCCTACATATTTACAAACTTTCTTTAATAATTAAAATTTTATATAGGAAGAAAAAAAAGAATTTATTGCACACACTATTAAAATGTGATTTCTTAAGCAAAGTATTTAGAAAAAAAAAAACAAACGAGGCAAAAAAGGACGTAAAATTTTTTATTAACAATTTTCTAACAATGTTTTGAAATATTTTCTATAATAATTTTCTTCTATTATAATAGCTTTACTCTTCTGTCCCCTTTACTTATATTGTTATAGTGATAGTTATTTTAATGATTCACTAATGTATTGTAAAACTTTACAATAACATATGCTGTGTTTCAAATACACGACGTTTTAAAAATTCTTGTAAAGTAAAAGTTTTTAACTTTTCAACAATTTCCCTTCTTAATTTTATTTTTTTTTTTGTTGTTTTTTTTTTTTTTTGTAAAAAATCTCAAATGATTGAAAAACTAAACAACTTTAGAATTATTGATTAAATCGGTTTCCTGTAAAATACCAACACAAGGCAACAAAATTGGCAAAAATCAACCCCTTGTTTAAAGTCAAAATGTTTAAAAAAGAAAAATGGTTTTTATAATTTTTGACTTTTTTGGAACAGTATACAAAAAAAATTTACCTTATATTGAAAAACTAAAAATCAAACATTAAATATAATTAAAATAGTTGATCTATTCAATATTAAGACTCATTAAGTGAAAAAATTATTCAAACAAATTAATAATGATAAACTGGGATAATTTATGGTGGTTACTATCACATGACTGCATTTCATTTGTAGCCGACAATAAAATCGCCAATGTTTTACGTCCAGTCAAATTAATTAAAGTCAGATAATATAAGCAACTTGCAAAAAATACCGTCAAATGACACAACAGGCAAATGAAATACAAGCTTATGACACGCTCCCATTTTATGGTCAAAATATTATTGAAACAATCCTATATGTATAATCTTATATGCTAGGTTAATACAGTTTGATCCTCAATTACTCAAGCGAAACTTAAATAGCTATATATAAAAATGGAGTATTAGTTAAACTGTTACATATATTTTTTAAAACCCACCAATATTTTTGGAGATTTCATGGATCATATATATTTAAAAAATGAAAATTGGTTAAATCTAGAAAGATGTGTAAATCAAATTTAATGAAAAATAAGAGAAAATTAATAGACAAATTAAAATTTTATCTTTATTAAAGGTTTATATTTAAAAATCTTCCAAATCGTCCTAATTATAACCTAATAATTCTTAAATCATATCCAGTCAATGGTGTAGTTGTTAAGACACCGGCCTTTCATACAAAAGATCTCGGTTTCAAACTCCGGCTGGGTCATAAAGATTAATAAAAAAGAATATAGATTTTTCTTATAATATATAATTAGTAAAATATAATTAAATTTAAAAAAAATATATATATGCCTTATAAAGTATATTTAATATCATATTGTAATAAGTATATAATGAAATAATAATAAACCACAATTCTTGTATAAGATAATAGATGGCGTAGAAATAAAACAAATGTCTCTATATAGTCTCGTACAATAGCTAAAGCAGAGTAATTAACGGCTAAATTAATGATTTCAGAAACTGAAACTTAGTTAAATATGAATAATAAATGACTTAGTGGAGTGGCCTATGCTCCCCATAGGAGTGGCAAGGAAAAAAAACAAAAATTTTAAATTATAAACAGTTTACTTATTCAAAATACCATTTTCAATAATTTTCCATAATAGTTTTAAAATTTTTATTTTGAAAGGAATTCCTGTTCAAAAAAAAAAAAGTAAATGAAAACTTTTAAAATAGTTTTGCTCCACAAGGATTAAACACCGACTTTTTAACTTGTGACTTAAAAAAAAAAACAAAACAAAAATTGTTTAAGCACTTTACTATTGCAATGGTAAAGCAATAAAAATAAGCAAAAAAAACGTAAAATAAAAATTTACAACTTTTTAGTTTTTTTTTACTTCCTTAATTTTATTTTTAGTCCTTTTTTTAATTTTTCATTAAAATTGTTAACTGATTTCATTAGCACTTTTTGTAATACCACCACTTATAAACGTCAGAGTACGAAACTCATATAAATCTTTAATAATTTTTTAAATTACACTAAACTAAATATTTCCAAAAATATTTATCAAATTCAGGAATTAAATTGCAGGACTTTGTATCAGTCTGAATTATTCGAAAACTTTAAAAAATGATGCAGTCTTGTCTCTAGGTGTTTGTAATACTAAAACACATTCGAAAAAATTAATTTTGATCTATCAGTACTTATAAATCATTTAAGATTAATCACATATTTATTGAATAGAATATACTTGAATATTTACTTAAATTATGTACATACAGATGTTGAGTTCGCTATAAACCAAAATTCTATAACTTAACATTTAACAAACAAATTAGTGATACCACATGAACTTTTACTTTTACTTTAACCAAACTCCCATATAATCCCACATCTTTAATTTAAAACTTTTCCGATTCAACTCAAGGAACTATTTTACTGTGTAGGCAGTTTAAATGTTAATCCAATTGTTTCTCGATAGTAAAAGATTTCACTCATCAAAAGTATTAAGGATTTTTTAAAGGTTTTGGATAATTACGATATCATTTAAATGTAAAAAAATTAAACTTTTTATTAATTCAAATCAAACAAAAAAAATTTAGTGTCAAAGACTCTGTAATAACTTTGTATCAAATTAGGTATATATTATGAAAATAAATTTATCTCCGAGATTTTGATACTATTCTGAATTGCAAACCTATTTCAGGGATGTCCTGTCAACAATAAATAATATACATCTAAATATACTGACTTTTTTTCTTAAATTTTTTTAAATAAACTCGTCTACTAGAATTAATTATTAAAACGATTCAGTTTCTTTTTTAACGACTATAGATGAGACAGGTTGTTGTTTTTTGAAGGATAATCGTTTTAAGTTTTTATATGCAGAATAAATTATGTTTAGGCTATTTTTTAATAATTATTCAATGAGGACTTTGAAAAGTTAAGAATTATTTTCAGTCCCTGAGAAATTCTACTTGTGGTAAGGCCTAGTACTGCCTCATTTAGTGATTAAATACAAATTAATTGAAATCAATCTCGTTAAAAGCAATATATATTGTCATTATATTCCCATTTTCATAATATCCTCATTTTTTCGCTTACCTTTCTTCTTGTTCCCTCTTGTTGCATGTACCTTTCTTCTTGTTTTCCCTGTTTCTTCTTGTTGCATGTACCAATGGTGTAAATAAACTTGTCAGCTTAATAATTAGTAACAATTGAACAATTAGTAAACAAAAATTAATTTAATGGATATGATTATATTGGCAGTAAAAATTTTGAACTTAACTTAAACCATCTACCAATTTATAAAATAATAATTTGGTTTCACTTATATTTTTCTATTCCAAGGCTTCTTTATTCTTTTGATTGATAACGCATTTTTTTTAATTAGATTTCAAATGGATTCCACCAAATATTAATTAGTAAAATTATTTATTTATAACGTAAAAAAATTAAATCAAATTGTCAGGTAAGTTATTGATTCCAAAAACAAAAGGATAGAAATTAAACGCAAGGACTTTAAAAGAAAATTTAGGAAATTCTTTGAAAATTCCTAAAACTAATTTCATTCTCTACAATAAAGGCAATCATTTCAGCACAAATATGAGCAAAATAGTGCAAAAGAGAAAATTTTAAAAATGTACAAAAAAATAAAAAAAAAAGTTCGTAGAAATTAAAAATAATGGAATTTTATTTGTTTTTTTTTTCACTCTTTCTATGAGCATAAAACAAGTCACAACAAACTAAATTTTTGTTTCTTTAACCATTATTTTCACTAAGACGTTGATTATACGACTATACTTAGCCTTTATTTAAGATTACGAAAGACAAATATTAGTTATTAGTGCGCCATCTATTGTGGCATACAAGAATTATTTATTTTATATTACGATAATCATAACGAAATGCGACTTACCATTAAGACATTAGTTAAATAAATCACCTAATTTTTAAACTATAGTAAAATATTCTTGGATTATAATTAAATACTACAGATAAATTTTAATAATAAATTTTAATTATAAGAATTTTTAATTATTAAGCATACTTTTATTAAATAAAATTATTATAAAATGTCTCTCTATAATAAATCTATAACATGTAAAATCTTATTTTTACAACGGAATTTTAGATAAGTTTAAACATTTTATTATAAAACTGTGTAATAATCGTTTATTTTCTCCTTTTCAAAATCAAATAAAATATCCATGAAATCTTACATACTGCATATTTAAACCAAAAAAACTAAATCCTAGATATACTTTAAATGTATTAAAGAAAAGCGAACCAATAAAAAAAAAGGATTTTGAAGAAATACAAAGCAAATTATTATTAAACTACAAAGTGCAGTTTTCTTCCTTTAATAGACAATCAAATATTGAATATTTATTCAGATAATCAAAAATAAATACGGAAAATTTTCTTTTTGTTATTACAATTTTCTTTATAAGCTCAAAATATGCAAAGAAATTTTTTGAAAAATATGCTTATATGTAGTTACATAATTGTGGTGGTCTGTCAATCTGTTAATTCGCTTACAAACAAACAAAACTACTACATTGATTCAGATTAAACAAAGAAATATTAAGCATGAAGGAAAGATCCCATTACAATATTAAAATTATTAGTGAACTTTGTGTATGTAAAACTACCCTTTAGTCAGTTATAGCCAACCAAATTCCGATGAAGCTGTATAAATCAAGTTCTTCTTCAATTTTATTTCTTAACTGTATTTAAATATTTTTGTACTTAAGTTTACTGTTGCTAACCGTTATCGTCTAAGATAATAAAATTTTAAAAAACTCTAATCGTATGTATCTTCTAAAAGCTTACAGCTACATAGATCTACAGACCAAGTTTTTATATTACTGAATAAAGTTCCCGAAAGTCAAAAAACTAAAATTTTTCTTTCATATTTTTTTTCATACCTTTAACTTTGACGCTTAGTGACGTCAAAAATTAACCCTTTAATAGATAATATTTACATATTGTGTAGACCGTGATTCCTAACCAAATACTGTAAAATTGATGCCGAAAGTATCGCTTTATTTTTTAAAGTCTACATATAAGAAACCAAATATCAAAGAAAAGTTTTTTTGAAACAAAAATATAATTGCAGTTTCAGAATGGTTTTAAATTATTTTTTTATATTTCAATAAAATTTTTCTTATATCCTTTCTTCATTTTATTACTTCACTTCGCAAAAATTAAATCAAATCGTTTTAAAAACAAAACTTTAAATTCACATGAAGTTAAACAGACAATTTTTTTTTTTTTTGTCTTCTCCTTTATTTTCGATGAATCCTTTCAAAAGAAAAATAGGAAAAAGAAAAACAGATCTTATTTGTATTTGTGTAAATACTTTATTACAAATCCTTTTCTTTATTTTGTATGATAACTAAAAAAATTTAAACATAAAATTACTTTCAATTGAACGCTAACGGTATTCGATAATACAACATAAAGAAGTTAAAGATTGTTAATGTGCAAATATTATCTTGTAGTACAAGAAGCTGTATAGTATACAAGCTTGTGATAGTATACAACTTCATTTCTGCTTTATCAAAGCTTTTAAAAGAAGCCAATCTTCGGATGGAGCATTTTTAGCTACTTTTAACAGATTTTCCGTCAATGATATTACCAGATTACCAATGAAAATAATCACTGAAACTTTCTTGTAAGTCGCCGAAATGTCATATGTACATAGTAAGTTATTCCAATTATGAACTTTCCATTTAAATTTCTTCTAAGCAAAAATTTTTCCATACCCTACAACAGTATTATGAAACAAAGATTTTTCATTTCAATATTTGTATTTTCCATGAATTTAACAAAATTTACAAAAAAAAAACCTAGAAGAAATATAAAATTAATTTATGAAATAAAAAAAAAAAAAAAATTATGATGAGCTGCACAAAATAAAAGACAGAAAAATCTAAAAGAAAATTGAATCAGCAAATATTCATTTGAAAAAAAAAACCTTTTTTTTTCTTCATTGACTTTTGTAAAGAGATGAAAAAAAAAAATTAAATCCAACAACAACAACAACTTAACCTAAAAATATTTAAATAATTTTTTGTTTTATTAATTTGTTTTCTTTATTAAAAATTTTAGCAAATCTGCATTTACCTACTACTTACACTTCCCATCTTTTTAAATGTAAATTTCGCATCAATTTTCATTGCTTTTGTGACAATTCCATTTTTAGTACATTTTAGAAAAATAATTCGAAAAATGTGTTTATTAATCCCACTGTGTCCCACTCATTATGTATCTATAGTCTTTCAAAATTGGAAAAAGTGCATTGTATTTTTGAATGTTTGTAAATCTATATTGAGTTCTGCTTAATATTTTTATATCCGTACCAAAATAGTTCGAAATACCTATAATGAATTCCCCACTACCTACCTGCCGCTGTAAAGGAGATAAAATAGATGTAGAAATGCTCATATATTCTTGATTTGTATAAAATTCTTAGTCGATTCAGCTACGTGTGTCCTTACATCCATTCGCCCACCTTCACAATAATTCGAGTTAGAAATTCAAAATTTTTACAATTTCACTTTTACCATATCATTTTGATATAACTGTCACCTTTGCTATTGAAAATGAAATTTGACCAACTAATTTATGTTCCTGCCATAAAGCTTCCTTTTTACAAGAGTACAACTCAGTCTCTAATTAAACTGTGTTATGTTAACATGTCAACAACTTCTGCAAAATTTAGTTAGTCAAATATAACACGTTCGGGTAGCTGTTATACAATTGCGAAATTTATACAACGAAAAGCTTTTAGTTACTCTTGTATTTTTCCTTCTTTATGTACTATTTTTAAACACCAGTAATCTGGACACTTGTGCAAAGTCTTTTAATACTCCATTATTAAATGTTCTCATGTGTTTACGGCTTTTCATATTTATGAAGGGATAAAATCCTTAAAATCAAAGAAAATGTCTCTTTATACATCTTTTTCTAATATAAATAATTCTAAAAAAAAACACATTAGAAATTTTAATAGAAATATAATCACAAATCTAAAATATTTTATTCCTTTTTCAAAATGCACTCCTTACAAAACGTTTAGATTTACATTTAGTTTTTATTTTTTTGTTAATTCAATTGCACTTAGAAAATACAGAAAGAAATGAGACGGAAATATTATGAACATTATTTTTTTGTTTTTTAAATCTCAAAAACATTTTTTTTTACATTTAATTATAAATTTACCTTGACTTGTTCAAAAACATTTATATTTATAATGAAAAGTTGAAAAAACTTAAAGGATAAAATAATATATACACGTAACAATGTATACATATATGACAAAAAAAGTTAAAAATCACTTCCGGATCTGTAAAATGATATTTTAATAGCAAATAATTTATGTTGAAGATTTTTGAAAACTTTAAAGTGGCTTAAATTTTAAATAGTAGTGTTTTCTATGTTGAAAACGATTTTAAAAATTTCTAAAGCATATATAAAAATACGCACTCATTCATACAGATATGTTTCAATCACAGACAAAACGATATGTTCTGCTTCAAAAAGTTCCAAACATTAAAATTTGTCAAAAATTAAAAGAGGTTTCTATGTTCCTGAGGTAAATTCATTACGTTTCCTTTCATCGCGCTCTTCATACTCCACATGTACCACATGTAAAGATTTCATTGCAAAGAGTTTGTAGATTTGAGATCTGGTGTCCTGAAATGTAACTTTATTTAATTCTTTCTGTTAACAAAAATAATATATTCTTGTAAAATAAATTTCTTCGACGTTTCAAAAAATTCATTTTTGTAAGAAAATCTCCTTTAAGTCCCGATTATTTCTCTTACAAAACATTGCATTGACTTAAAATATTATTTCTTTAATAAAATTTTTAAAAAACTGGGAAATTCATTTTCTTACTTTTATAAGACTAAGATTTTTTAGCTTAATCTTAAATTAAAGTAGTACAAAAACATCCAGATTAACTTTTTCTTTGTATTTTAAATCGCAGCAGTAAAAACTAAATATTCTACAATAATTCTAAAGAAAGGATATTTTAAATATGGTATATTAGTTTTATTATTTATTTATCATTGAAAAAAAAATGAAATATTAGGAAAATATCAACCAAATATAAAAATTAAATAAAACGAGGAAGAATACAGTTGACTTTGTCAACTCTTAGATACCCGTACGAACCGTTAGTATGTTCACAGCCTGTCACTCTGCTTACAATATTATTTTTTTAATATTTTAGTATTTTAAAATAATTTGGGTGAATTTTATAATTTCTAGAACTATGGGTTGTACATATATTCAAACTGCATGTTTATATGTACATTCTTCAAAAGCAGATTCTAACCTTCCACATAACGTTATCAATCCAAAACTTTTTCAAATATTCTATAGTACCATTTAATACTAAGCGGTAAATGTATATTAAATTTACTAAATACAAAACAGTAAATATAATTTTAAATATTATATTATATTATATTTAAATATTCCATTGACAGAATAATTTCTTATAAGTACAATAAAATACATATATGTATATAAATACGGCGCTATATAATATACATATATACTCTTATCATTCATTCACTAGTGACATATACGATATGTAAATAAACATGATATTATATAAGTATGTATATATATCAATATCATATAAATAAAAATTCTTCAAGCAACCGTTATGTTGTTTATTTAATTACATTTTTTTGTACTACGCATTATATCCTCAACAATTTCAAATTATCGAGTAAAACAATATGCAAAAAAAAAATTCTTTAAAGAAATTTGTTAGAAAATTTGAAAAAATCAAGTAACACTTTCGTCAATTATAAAGTAACCCTATATTATTAAAAAAAGTTGTTAACAGAAATAAAAGTATAATGTTGGAGCTTTAATTTTTGTGTATTACTTAAAAAAAAAATTAACAGGTGTTCAAGTTACAGGTGTTTAAAAATAGGAAATTTTCAGTTTTTGACCCCTTACAGCTCCTAAACGGGGGGTGATACAAAAAAATTTCTGAAATGACTCATACTAATTTTCAGAGATCAAAATTTCAAGTTTTCAACTTTAACCGTTTAGAAGATGGAAGGGTTAAAGAATTTTGCAAAATTTGAGTTTCGCATAACGGTAAATTAAGACACCGTATGCCAAAAATATATATTTATTGTATATATACTTTTAAAGCTAATAAAAGTAGTAATCGTTTGGCGTTTTCAAAATGAAGATATACCTTATACAACTTGTGCTATAACAATTTAAATATAGAGCTTTTTTGAACCTTTGGGGAGCTGTAGCTCCTTAACGGGTGGGGCTACAAAAAAAAGTTATTAAAAATAAAATTAATATTTTTGTGAGATCTATCAGTAGTTAAAATTTCATAGCTCTATTGCAAAAAAAATGTGGGGATCTAAAAGTTAGGTGTTCGAGAGCTACCCTAAGGCTTGGTCCAAACTCAACCAAAAAAAATAGGGAACCTACAAATTACTCCCAAAATATTTTGTGTAAATTTCAAGATTCTAGCTTTCTTAGTTTTTGAGTTAGCGTGCTGGCGGACGGACGGACGGACATGACTCAAAAGTCTTAGAATTTTTTTCTGATCCGATCCATACCTTTGAAGGTATATCTAGCTCGCTTATTTCGAAGTGTTACAAACGGAGGAGTAATTTTATTATACCCGATCCTATCGTACGGGTATAAATATAATGTTAAGAAACAAAGATTTTTACTTATAATATTATCTGTTTTTAAAACAAAAATTTTTTCTAAACAGAAATTTTTAAACAAATTTTTTTTTTAATTATACGAAATCTTATAAAGATGAAGAAAAGTCAATCTCAATGTTTTTTCTTATTACTTATGTTATGTTATGATTTCGTTCTTTTTAAATAAAATTCATATGAAAATTAGAAAAATAACTTCAGTTTGCTTAATTGGACCATTGAGTACAACTTTATTTTGTTGTTTATTATTAATATGTTTATATGTTTTATTATTAATAATATATTAATATTAAAACATATCATACCTTAAGGGAGTTATTTAATAATCGACATTACAAAATCCTAAATCACGAAAATTTTTTCAATATATGTAATCCTATAAACACACAATTCTTAAGTACCAGAAAACATCTTTGCCAAATGATTTCGCTTAAGTTAGTCTTACGACGGCCCAAAAATGTCACCTCTCGTGTCCTAATACTAATGCCCCCAACTGCTTCTATTAATCATTACCTTTTGATCTAAAAACCAACAAATTAGAACAGAGGTCTTATTGCATTATTCCACGCACAAAATATTCAGGCATTAAGAGCCTGCTTTAAGCACTCTAATTTGTTCAAAGTAATTGTACCGGCCCAAAACAACACTCGGTAAAGAGCATTGAATCAGGTTTATACAGGAGGAATATATTATATAAAATAAATTTACATAATATATATGAACTCCACCGGTAATACGCTTACATACTTAAAGATAAAGTACAAACCCATATTTTAGATGTGTACCATCCGTATGAAGCAGAAGTACCGCAACAACTTTAATATACGCTACTGGAGCTGGAATTACCGCGGCTGCTGGCATCAGACTTGCTCTCCAATAGGTCCTTGTTAAAGGATTTAAAGTGTACTCATTCCAATTACAGGGCCTCGGATATGAGCCTGCTTCCTTAGATGTGGTAGCCGTTTCTCAGGCTATCTCTCCGGAATCGAATCCTGATTTCTCGTTACTCGTAGCAAAGCAACCATGGTAGTCCAAGATACTACCATCAATAGTTGACAGGGCAGACATTTGAAAGATCTGTCGTCGGTACAAGACCATACGATCGGCAAGTTATTTAGAGTTCAGCCAATTTAAGCAATCTCAAATGGTATCGATTGGTTTTAGTCTAATAAAAGTACACGTATTATAAGGTTAAAAAGTACATAAAATACGGGATCCTATTAAACCCTGTATATAAAATATATATTTATTATTAGATTAAAAAAAAACAATTTCTAATTAAAATTTACAAGAAATAAAAAAAATTTATTTGAATTTAATACATATAACTCACAAATAAAGAATACAAGAGCATGTGAACAAATCGAAAAATCCTACACAAATTACACTCACGAGTTCCAACTTGTTTTTATAATAAATGCTCTCAATTCTCATCATTTTTTTTTTTAAATTGAGTAACGTTGTTTTTAAATTAAATTGAGAAAATTGAGAATAATTTGTAATATTATCAATTTAAAATCCCAAAATTCAAATCTCAAAATTTCAAAATCCCAAAGCAGTTTTTTTAACATAATTCCTTTTGAATTTTTTTATTTCGGATGTGGGTCGATTTATTAAAAACAAAAATATTGAATGGAAAAATTATTTATAATAATTATTTATCTTTTTCTAGATAAACAAGTGACTGAAATCCTGATTTGGAATCCACCTTTAAAATCCCTCCTAATTCAGAATCTCGCATATACATGGATAATATAAATATTCTGAAAAAAGCGTATAACATTAATTATTCATAATCGCTATAAATTCACAATCAATTTTGAATTAAATTCACAATTTAAATTATATGTATGTATATAAATGTATGTACGAGATTCTGAATTAGAGAAGGTTTTAGAGGAGGTTTTAGGTTTTATATATTAAATATATATACATATATATCTAGTAAACAGATACAAGCGACATGAAATAACGCACGAAATTAAATTTTTTCGGAACCCCTACTAAACAATTTCCCTCATTATACCCGTACGATAGGATCGGGTATAATAAAATTACTCCTCCGTTTGTAACACCTCGAAATAAGCGAGCTAGATATACCTTCAAAGGTATGGATCGGATCAGAAAAAAATTCTAAGACTTTTGAGCCATGTCCGTCCGTCCGTCCGTCCGTCCGTCAGCACGCTAACTCAAAAACTAAGAAAGCTAGAATCTTGAAATTTACACAAAATATTTTGGGAGTAATTTGTAGGTTCCCTATTTTTTTTGGTTGAGTTTGGACCAAGCCTTAGGGTAGCTCTCGAACACCTAACTTTTAGATCTCCACATTTTTTTTGCAATAGAGCCATCAAATTTTAACTACTGATAGATCTCACCAAAATATTAATTTTATTTTTAATAACTTTTTTTTGTAGTCCCACCCGTTACGGAGCTACAGCTCCCCAAAGGTTCAAAAAAGCTCTATATTTAAATTGTTATAGCACAAGTTGTATAAGGTATATCTTCATTTTGAAAACGCCAAACGATTACTACTTTCATTAGCTTTAAAAGTATATATATAATAAATATATATTTTTGGCATACGGTGTCTTAATTTACCGTTATGCGAAACTCAAATTTTGCAAAATTCTTTAACCCTTCCATCTTCTAAACGGTTAAAGTTGGAAACTTGAAATTTTGACAGCAGTTAGATCTTTGAAAATTAGTATGAGTCATTTCAGAAATTTTTTTTGTATCACCCCCCGTTTAGGAGCTGTAAGGGGTCAAAAACTGAAAATTTCCTATTTTTAAACACCTGTAACTTGAACACCTGTTAAAATTTTTTTGAAGTAATACACAAAAATTAAAGCTCCAACATTATATTTTTATTTCTGTTAACAACTTTTTTTAATAATATAGGGTTACTTTATAATTGACGAAAGTGTTACTTGATTTTTTCAAATTTTCTAACAAATTTCATTAAGGAATTTTTTCCATTTTGTTTTACTCGATAATTTGAAATTGTTGAGGATATAATGCGTAGTACAAAAAAATGTAATTAAATAAACAACATAACGGTTGCTTGAAGAATTTTTATTTATATGATATTGATATATATACATACTTATATAATATCATGTTTATTTACATATCGTATATGTCACTAGTGAATGAATGATAAGAGTATAGATGTATATTATATAGCGCCGTATTTACATACACATATGTATTTTATTGTACTTATAAGAAATTATTCTGTCAATGGAATATTTAAATATAATAATAATCGTTATGTGGAAGGTTAGAATCTGCTTTTGAAGAATGGTCATATAAACATATAGTTTGAATATATGTACAACCCATAGTTCTAGAAATTATAAAATTCACCCTAATTATTTTAAAATACTAAAATATTAAAAAAATAATATTGTAAGCAGAGTGGCTGTGAACATACTAACGGTTCGTACGGGTATCTAAGAGTTGACAAAGTCAACTGTATTCTTCCTCGTTTTGTATATAATTCTTAAATCTGTAAATTTTCTAAAGTTTTGGGTTTTTGATATTTTGCAATTTGGGATTTTGGGATTTTGTAATTTGGGATTTTCGAATTTGAGAATTTTAAATTTGAAATTTGTAGTTAATTTGGGATTTAGTCATTGGGGATTTCATGGCACTCTGCCGCTATTGTTAAATATTGCTGCAGTTATCGACTCATCAGCATAGCTAGTTTATATTCTTTTGTATAACGGTTATAAATGTATAACATAAAGTAAACTTATAGCCTGGTAATTTAATGCAAATTTAAAAAATTAAAAATACTTTAAACACACACATAAATGAAATTCGAGGTATATACCAACATTGGAATTATTTGGTTTTTTAGCAAATTAGCATAATAGCAGCATATTAAATTATTTGTCAAAAAATTTTGTTTTTGCAATACTAATTTTTTCCTTTTTTTTATTTTAAACTATAAATTTACTTTTGTTTTCAAATAAATTTGTATTTTTTTTTTCGTGAAACTTTAATTTTCATATTTTATTACCGTTGTAATAATCGTTACTGTCTCTTTTCATTTAACCAAAAAATAAACGGTTAAACCAGAATTACGTATTTTTGTATACAGTTACAATTATAGAATAAAAGTAAAAATATTATTTTATATTTCTAAATATGTATGTAATTTTAAATGGCAAATAAGATTTGTAACATAAAAACCTAAAAAAATGACATTTTAGTATAGAAATACTAAAAGGGCTAGTAAAAGATTACTGCGCAATCTACAAACAAGTTTTTTATAACTTTTCAAAATAATAGATAGAATAAACAATGCCTATTGCCGCGTTCTATTCTCAATAAGACGATAACCAAAGTAGGGACATTTTCTGGGGCTATATAAATTTATTACCTTTTTACAACAAAATTTTTGAAAATTCCAAGTCACAGTATACCTAAGTTACTTATTCCAGTATACTTAAGATAATCCGTAACCCAACCAAGAAATGTCAATTGAAAGAGAATTTTGGTTCAGTGCAAGACAAAACAATAATGAGGAGACGGCAGAAGAATTTTGGAAGTAAATATACAATTACTTCATTGCATAGCATATTCTAAATATAATTAGCATATTTGAATTGACGCTGCTTACAAAAGAGGTATTATTTTTTTCTTCCCATGTAAGAGCTTTGATTAAACTTTCAAGACATCAATAATATTATGCCAAAACTTCAATTATCCCACTTATTATAGTACAGCTTATTTGAATCTGAGATATGAAATATATGTCCTTTTCATAGAATGGTGCTTCTAAATTTAAAATAAATTTACATCGCTAAACTTTCTAAGACACAAAAGTCTCCAATTAATTCAACTTCTGATTTAATTCGACTCCAACTTCTTTATCCTTTCCATCGTCTCTTATAATTCCTGGATCGTGATCGAGTAATTTTGATTTTATGCTTAACTTCAATTCATATCTTGGATAATTATATAACATATACCAGTGAAGTCCCAAATCTATATAAAAGTGAATGTTTATCTATTTGTTTGTGATTTACGAGGGTTGGTTTAAAACTCGAAAGTCACCAAGATGAAAACTGTACGTGGTTCTTCAGGGTAGTGTTGAACTTTAACGAACCAAAACCACCCCTCTTTTAAAACAAAACTTTAGGTTGGAACCTTTAATACAAATGTACAGCTTGCCTTTGGGGATAGGGATGTGGAATGGATAGGGATTGGAGAAATTGGAATTGGGAAATGTGGGATTATGGGAGATATGTAGGAAAATTTGGAGAGATATTTTGAAGAAAGATGTTAATGCTCTTCTTAAACTTTAGTGAATCGTTCACATATGAATTACTAACTATAGGGAACACATGTGATGGTATATGGTTCCACAAACGGGACGTACGCATAATAATTGAATTTCTATAAGCTGTATTTCGCCATCTTCATACATGGTAGGAATGAGTTTCTGTTGCACTCCTTTTTTCTCGTTGGAAAAACACTTGAAAATTAAAAAATATATACGTGTTGCTCTTTAACAGTGGTGTAGATTCTATTAACAGACCTGGAATTTATTAACGCATATCTTTAATTAAAAATCGCATACCCCGTATTAGCTAGTATATATATAAATTAACAAAAATTGCTAAATATAAACAATTTAATATTTATTTATAATATTTTATAGATTATTAAGAATGATTCGTATTTTAAGTGCAACTTCCGAAGATAACATTAGTAACAGTTAACTAAAAAAGGTGAACTTAAATCAAAGACCTAAACTTAACAAAATGAACGTTTTTGTTAGTGTTTATACCTAATACATATTACGAAAGCTAATCTTTTGGCCAAATTAATCTACATTCCTCCTTTCTTGATGACATAAACCGTTTCAAAACTAGTACACTGAATATTTTAATAATATTTCTTAAACATTTATGCATTCATTATGAAATATGACATCAAAAAAACAAATATTCCAAAAAGGTAATAATAGAAATAATGAGATAAAACAAAAATTTATAGTGGCGGAAAATACGCAGTGTTATAACGTGTTATAACCCTCATCTCACCTCTCAATAATTCATTCAAAAATTGTCATTAGAGAAATTCTGCAATAACTATAATAATAATTAAACTAAATACATGTATTCAGGATTATGTGCAATTATAATAATTTTATGTAATTTGAAAAATTTATACAGGATAGAATAAACATTTTTTTTCGAATTATTATACGAGTAAGTAGGCATTTCAAATTTTGTTTGAACAATATATTTATATACCTATACAATTATAATATAGATTCTATTAACATTAATAAATTATTGTGCATATACATATGTTTTATATAAATCGTAAAACAATATTGTCAT
The DNA here is from genome assembly GCA_947095535.1 of Poecilobothrus nobilitatus. Taxonomy (NCBI): domain Eukaryota; kingdom Metazoa; phylum Arthropoda; class Insecta; order Diptera; family Dolichopodidae; genus Poecilobothrus; species Poecilobothrus nobilitatus. The sequence goes on along the minus strand of OX352772.1, from coordinate 314,457,154 downwards.
AATACGTAAAATTAAAACAGCAGGGATTTAAATCAGAGAAACATATTTTGAAATGTTTGAACTTTTTCAGAGACCTTAAATTATTACGAATTTTTGTCTAATTTCATCAACCTCTTTTTTAATTTAATTACTTTGACACGTCAATATAAATCACCTTATAAAACAAATAAATATTCATTGCCCTTAAAGAAATTTTGAAGCAAATTCTATAACCTTACACTGATTTGCTTTGAATCAATAAAATTTTTAAAAATCATGAATCAGTAAAATTTATTTGTTCAACTATAAGAAAATGAATACATATAGTAGTGGGGTATTATTTTAACCTGAATTTTAGCCCCTATAGCAGTGAGGTATTATTTTAACCTGAAATATAACATTTTTGTTTTACAGATTCATTACCATTATTAAAAGCATAAAACCAATTTAAAAACATAACAATATTGGGAATAAGAGCTCCGAAAACAAGATTCCAACAAAAGAGAACTAAAGTTTAAAACGTAATATTGCAAATCACGACCGATTAAAGGAAAGGAAAAAGAGAAATATCGAAAACTTAGTTTACAACAATTAATATTGTAAAGATCTGTATTTTTTTTATATTGATAAAAACTGAACTAATGCGACAGCAATCACTATATTCTAAGTTTGTAGTATACCTTTAAAACTTAGAAAATCTTATTTGATCAGATTTATGCCACGAAAACGAAAATAAACTTTTTGGAAGCTTCTTAGATTCATGCCAAAGAATTCATCTAAACTACCTTTTTCTTGACAGACTAGCACAGGTATAAACAAAGTGCTCCACGCTTTTTATGTTGTTAATTATTCTGCAAAGACTAAAATTCCTCTGAAATTCCTCTGCAATTCTTTTCGCTAAAGATCTAAGTTCTTTAAATAATAATTATAAACACAGATAGGTACATTTTTAATTACATAAATTATACACAGATACATATAGGTACAAAATCTAAAATTTTTGACATAATGTAAATGTGTTTGGTAGTTTTCTATATTATAATTAATAACTTTTATGTTGTCCAAGGTTAGATTTTGCAACAATAAATCACTTAAGTTAAGTTAAAGTACACTTTTCATTTTAAAATTGAAAATTTTTGAAATTTGAAAATGAATGAAAAATTTTTGCTTCAAAAATATCATCCTTAGTTGAATTTTTATGTAAAAAAAAAAAACCTAAAACTTGATGTTTTCATTATTTTGTAATTCACTTTTAAGAATTTCTCATATTAACTTATATAACAAAAAATAAAATTTTATGCATTATTAGTTGAGTAGAATTAAAAATTTTAAATTCTATAATGAAGTTAGCCTTGAATTTAGAATATAGGAAAAATTAACCAAAACTCATTTGGCATATCCTTATATATAATGAAAATTATATTGAAAGTCATTGAAATTATCATTAGTAACATTTAAAATATAAGGTCAAGTCTAAACTTAAAATATCATATTATAGTTATTTAAAGGATATTTTAGGAAAAATTTTTATTAAAAGTTATATAGGAAGATTTTATAAAATTTTATCTAATAAATGAAGTATTCGAATACTTATAATAAGCATTCTCTTAAAATAATATTTTAAATTGACAAAAGGACTTTTTTACATCCTAGAGATGTTTAAAATTTTTCTATTGCAATTTAAAATAAAATAATATTATGAAATTATTTTTTTTTTTTTATTTGAAATTTATTTAATAAGAAACAAAACAATAAAAAATGATGAAAAAACTCTTAAAAAAGAATAAATTCTAATAAATTTAGTATTTAGGCTGAAAAAAAAAAAAAACAAAAAATAAAAAATGAATAAGAAATAATAAATTCATTAGATTTAGAGGTGGAAAATGGAAAATATAAGTAACCTTCGTATAATGCGAAGGTAAAATTCGAAACTAAAAAATTATATTTTATATTTTTATTAAAAAATTATAATTTATATTTATTCAGAATAAATTATATTTTTAAATATAAAAATTAAAGATGGCGTTAAAATAAAAATTTTCACATTATTATGTAAATTTTATACATTAGTTTTTTTATATTTCCTGCTTTTATTTTATAAAATAAATTTAAATCTAAAAATAATTAAAAATCTAATTGTTATTAGAATATCCTTGAAAGGGTGGGTCTGTGCACAATTTACCGTATTTTGCAAAAAAAAAATAATATAAATAAATAGCGGATTAAAATGGGTTAACCTGTAATAAATTTTTCTCATTTTTTTTTTTTTGTGACTTTATGACCTTTTATTCAATTTCATGGAAAATTTTCCAAATGCTTATTTTATAATTTATTAAAGTTATTTATTTATAATTTTTTTTTCTAAGAATTAAAAAAAAAGAGATAAAAATTGTTATAATTTCTCAATTTTAAAATAGTTTTGAAAAAATACTCCAACATCCACTCTTTCTTTTTAAATAAATAACTTATCTGAAAAAAAAGTTACTAAAAGTATGCAATTTTATTTCGAACTTATAATTAAATAATATTCTATATAATGAAAAGTTTTTGTTCACAGGAATTATATCTGCTGAACATTTCATCTTTTTAAATAAAAGTGATTATGATGACATAAGTATTTTCCAATTATAAATAATTTCAATTAACTAATTAATTTTTGTTTGTTATAGAGCATAGACATGTCGAATTTCAGATTAGCCCTGTTTATTTTACATGCCGAATTTCAAATATTGTCCGATTTATATTTTATAATTTTACATATAGCCTGTCAATTATAGTGTTATAACAGAAGGACATGATTGTGGTTTTGAATACAACCATTTTTGTCTAAAAGATAAAATTCAGAAGCTATAAACCCCGTGAGCATACTCTTTCCAATGTACATCCTCATAATGGTAGATTATCTTATGTGATATTTAACAATTTTCCATAGTATTTTGTTGTATATCATATAGTTTCCGGTTTGATTTTATAATAAAATTATCTATTCTTATGGTTTTAGCTTCCGTACCTATGAACTAAGATGATATCAACAAAGATAATACTATAAAACGAAGGTGCCCAACCAATAATACCATATTATGGGTTGGACAACTTGAAAAAACGAATTAAGCAAATTTGTACATTTTTTTAGCTTATAAGATTTGTTCATGTAAATTTAAGATAATGGTGTTTTAGAAAACAACATATTTAACACTGATTATTTTTTGTACATTGATTAAAAATAAAATGAAATATTGACATATTATTAAACTGTAACATCTAGATAATTATTTCCACTAATAAGATATATAATTAATATAAAAAAACAAAAAACAAAATATTTTTAAATATTAAAAATTAAAATAAAGAAATCTTTTTTTATAAATTTGCTTTATGTAGTTTAAAATAGCATAAGATAACAAAATAAAAGTTTATTCACCGGTGAACATTGCTGAATATTCTCAAAATACCGAATTAATTTAATGTACTTTTTTTTCTATCCTTTAAAAATGTTCACCGATGATTATAAGTGAGACCTAACACAAATTTATTTTCATATTCACCGGTGAACACAAGATTGTAAAACATTTAAGTGATGTTCACCGACATTTTATAGATGAGAATATAGGTGTTAAATTTTTAGTTAAATTTTTTGTTTTTAACAATTTTTAATTGTTGTATAGTGGTAGTAATTAAGTATCTAAAATTAGTTAATTAAAAATAAATTTAATATAAACTAGATATTATGATGAGGAATTTAATATGAATTGCTAATTTGACTAGTCTTACTCTTTTTAGTGAATCAACATTCTTCAAATAGGTAGATGGAAGCATTTTCTTTTTGATAAAAGAGAGGTTTATGTGAAGGTATAACTTTTGTATACTACAACTTAAATTAAAATTAAAGTTATATTTTTTTAATATAAAATGTAAATTTATTAGAAATTATATTAGCTTTCAGGATTATGTTTGAAAAAATAAGGGTTTTTTATGTCTAGTGAAAATTGATATAGTTATATTAATTTAATTTTAAATATCTTTATATACTGTAAATGTGACTGAAAGTAACACTAATAAAGAACTATAATATAATAATAGAATCAATGCAAATTTCTTTTTTGTTCACCGGAGAACGTGGCACTCAACGTGTTAAATTTAAGTGAATACCGTTAAAATTTTATTTCGATATAGGCAATGTATGGCTACATATTTTAATAAAATATTTTTGCAACATTAAAATAAAAAAAAAACCAAATTGCTTATTAAAATTTTTTAACTTTTAAATTCATATTAGTAGGTATTACATTTATTACAACTGATATTGTTCTATCATTCTAAGCTATTTTGATGCATTTTTAGCACATTTCCAAAAAAATTTTGAAAAAATGTGCTTATTAGTTTCACTCTGTCCGTCCGTCCGTCCGTCCATCCGTTCGTCTGTTTACAAAACTTCTACACCGTTAAAGATAGAGAAAAAAAATTTTAACCATGGGTAGGTCTCATAAAAAAAATAATTTTGTGGAACAACTTTTTCATGTAGGCCCATCCATTACGGAACTACAGCCCCTCAAACTTTGATAAAGCCCTATTTTTAAATGCATATATCTTATGTTCTGCTTAAGATTTTTTCAATCTGAAAACGTCGTTCGACAGGTATTTCTTTTATCTTTGTAAATTATTATCAAAATTATACAATTTTTTAAATTTAGTATTTAAATTTACCGTTATGTGAAAACCAAATTTTGCATGATTTTTCTACTTTCATAACTTCGGCACGCTTCTAGATAGAAGCTTGAAATTTTGAGGCAAGAAAGAACTTTTAGAATTAGTATAAGTTTGCTCAGAAAATTTTTTCGGACCACCCCCTGTTTATGAGCTATTAGGGCTTAAAAATTGAAAATTTGCTATTTTTAAACACGTGTAACTTAGGAACCTGTACACATTTTACTTCTGCAAGATATAAAAATTAAAGCTACAGTAATATATTTTAATGTGTGTTAAAGGTTTGTTTTAGTTGTAAAGGGTTCCAAAGTTGCAGCTCTTCAAAATTGCGAAAAAGTCCCATTTTCAGATGTATACATCTCAGGCCCTGCGTAATAGTTTTGCAATCTAAAACCGGCAGAAGATCGAAAATTTTATTATCTATATAAAACAATATCAAAATTATGTAATATTTTGTAATTTACGATTTAAATTTACCGTTATGTGAAAACCACATTTTGCATGAAATTTCTTTTTTCATAACTCCGGCACGCCTTTAGATAGAAATCTGAAATTTTGAGACAAGAAAGAACTTTTAGAATAAGTTTCCTCAGAAAATTTTTTGGTAGCACCCCCTCTTTAAGAGTTATTACGCCTCAAAAATTTAAAATTTGCTATTTTTAGACAACTGTAACTTAGGTACCTGTAAAAAGTTTTCTTCGGCGATGCATGAAAATTAAAGGTTCAATAATATATTTTTACGCGTGTTACCGGCTTTTCTTAGTTATATAGCATTCCGGACTTACGGCCCCTCAAAATTTCAAAAATGTCCTATTTTCACATTTTTTCTTATTACATGAAATTTTCAAATTTTTGTGCAAGTCAAAATTCTAAACAGTTTGTATTGAGTTTGGAAATGTGCGCTTTTAAAAACCGTTGGTCTACATTCTACCTTGTTATTTATAAAAATTGTAAAATGACAAAGTTCTTGCAAAAAAAAAAATCTCTTAAATTATATTGGTTTGCATAAACATATAAAATAACTATATATAATTAATATTTTTAAGAATTTATCATTTCATTACTTTTCTTCCCACAAAAATTCCCTCTCTGAAACAATATATATTTTTGTTCACTATATCTATTATCTAATAAAAAGATTATCTTATAAAATTTATGCGTTTATATTACATTTACATTATCTATGAGATATAAAAATATTTATTTTCGATTTTTTTTTTTAAATAAATTTTGAATTTCATCATAAAAAGTAAGATTTTAAAAATACAATACTTATGTATCTTATAAATTCAGATAAATTAAATTAAATTTAAATTAATTAAATTTAAAATTCACAAAAATTTGTCTGATAAATAAAATAATAATTTATTTTACTTACCTATATACCCACCCATATTCATATATCTATAATATAATACACAAGATGTTGGCGAGACCTTGCCAACATGTAAAAAAAAATATTTTATATCTATAATAAAACACTCACACTGAATGTAAACTAAACTGGCAATGATGATATTTCTGTATATCTAAATATAATAAAAGACAAGTTGCTGCTGCTGAGTAGCGTGCCCTCCTGTTATGTTAAATGTTAATTTAACAAATGTTATACTATGAAAAGAAAGAAACGTACATCTGATATTTACCCATATAAAAGATAGAAAACAATAAATATTATAATGTTATGCTATGAAATGAAAGAAAAAACAAGGCAGTGTATAAATCAAAGTTTTTAAAGGTTCGGATTTTTAAGTAGAACATTATAAAATTGCAATAATATTTTTATTTAAATTTTGCTAAGTAACATTTTCTTAATTTTTTAAAAATTTTGCCATAATATAGTACAATTTTAGAATCAGAAGTTTAGCCCATAATATAGAGATATATGAATAAAAATATGGGTATACATATATTAGATTTATTATAGATTTATTAATTTTTATATAGGCAACAGTTATTTATATGAATGAATGGACGGTAAACATAAACGAACAAAAAAAAAATTCAGAATGTTCTATAGGTTATAATTTATATTTTTTAAATAGACTGATGTATAAATTTAATACTTAAAAAAAATAACAGAAAACAAAAAAAAAAAAGTAAAATGTAATACTGCGAAGAAAAATAAAAACGAATAGAAAAAAAGAGAACAAAAATGTTACTTTGATTGTTTTTAAATATTTTTAAAGAAAAAAAGAACTATTAAAATGTTATGATTTTAAAAGAAAAAAACATGTGTCTGATATTTACGTACCTACATAACAGATAGAAAAAAAAAAAAAAAAATGTTATGCTATGAAAAGAACGAAAAGTCCATCTGATATTGAGGTACATAACAGATAGAAAAAAAGAAATATCAAAATGTTATGCTATGAAAAGAAAGAAAAAACAAGGCAGTGTATAAATCAAAGTTTTTAAAGGTTCGGATTTTTAAGTAGAACATTATAAAATTGCAATAATATTTTTATTTAAATTTTGCTAAGTAACATTTTCTTAATTTTTTAAAAATTTTGCCATAAAATAGTACAATTTTAGAATCAGAAGTTTAGCCCATAATATAGAGATATATGAATAAAAATATGGGTATACATATATTAGATTTATTATAGATTTATTAATTTTTATATAGGCAACAGTTATTTATATGAATGAATGGACGGTAAACATAAACGAACAAAAAAAAAATTCAGAATGTTCTATAGGTTATAATTTATATTTTTTAAATAGACTGATGTATAAATTTGATATTTAAAAAAAATAACAGAAAACAAAAAAAAAAAGTAAAATGTAATACTGCGAAGAAAAATAAAAACGAATAGAAAAAAAAGAGAACAAAAAATGTTACTTTGACTGTTTTTAAATATTTTTAAAGAAAAAAAGAACTATTAAAATGTTATGATTTTAAATGAAAAAACATACCTCTGATATTTACGTACATAACAGATAGAAAAAGAAATATTAAATGCTATGCTATGAAAAGAAAGAAACGTACATCTGATATTTAGGTACATAACAGATAGAAAAAAAGAATTAAAATGTTATGCTATAAAAAGAATGAAAAAACAAGACAGTGCTTAAATCAAAGTTTTTAAAGAGTTGCATTTTTAAGTAGAAATTATAAAAAAATAAAGCGGTGCGTAAAACCAAAGCTTTTAAAGGAGCGCAATTTAAATTATAAAATCACAATTTTCAATTAAATTTTGAATGTGTAACATTTTCTTAATTTTATGCTTCTTTTATGATTTTTATTTTCTAAAACTTCAACATTATATGCACAGCCAATTTTTATTGTTTTACATAAAAGGTGCGTAAAACTTACGGTGTGAAGATTTTGTAGAGAAAGCGATAGATAAAGAGACAGAATATTATTACGGATAGAGTAAAAATTTGTTTGAAAAATATAACAAAGAAAGTTTTGAAGCATTTGCTATGGCAACCATAGAAAAATATAACAAGTGTACTATATATTATAATTAGGCAAATGCATCAGATCAGTGTAGTTTAGTTTCAAAATTATAAAGTTTGATACTGTATTTTTTCGAAGCGAAAATTTTTGATACTATTGGCAAAAATTTATTTACCATTGGTTTTTAATCCAACCTTTGGTTTTTTAATCCAAAGCTTGACAAAGAAATTTACAAGAGATGAAATTTATTAAATAATCATTTTTATTACATTTTTGAAAGAAACTACTTCACAGCATCATTGAGGTTTTTCATTATTTAAAACACTTTAACAATAAATTTTACATTTATCAATATCTAAATATAATACATATAAGTATTTGAATAAATTTACTAAAATTAAATTGTTCATAAAACTGAGGAAACTTTCACAAAAGCTTTATTTTTCTACTTATACCCGTCGTATGACGGGCTTTTTTACTATTTATTTAATAATTTAAAGTTTTATTACCAGAGATACGAATCTTTAACTCAAAGTATTATCAAGAGACGCAAACCGTTAATTAAAAATATAAATAAATTTAGTAAATATTATTACCAGAGACTAAATTTTCCACTAGAATTATTGTCAGAGACACAAACCGTTCATTAAAAGTGAGTACAGTCAAAAAAGGAAAAGTACATACATACTTAAAAAACACATTTTCAATCAAAATAAATTCAGCAAATTTTTAATTTTTAAATTTGACCGCTACGTCCATTATGAACTGGTCGCAGCGGTAAATTAAAAATAAATTATTAATCTTCTGTTGGCGTTTTCAATCTTTGTTTTGGAAAAAAAAAATAAAAATAGGTACTCTTAATAAAATTAAAGCGCCTGAAAGTGAAAAAGTGAGAGTGAGCAAAGTTTATAGTAAACCTCATATTTATTAGAAAAAAATAATAGGCCGATTTTATTCTTGATTTTGTTTTCATTAGTATAAAAGCTGGTGCTTCGTAACAGACTTTAAAATAGTTTTGTTTATTTAGGTTGAAATTTAGATTTTTAAGCTAAATTTTCGGTAGAACTGGTATAACATAAAATATTCGAAATTTTTTTATTAATATAAAATTAGGCAGACTTAAATAATTATATTTCATAACAGAAGTCAGAAACTTACTAAATATTATAGAAACGGATATTTTTCTTAAAAAAAAAAAGAAAAAAATTACATAGAAAATGTCATTTTAGACGCCTTCTCTCACAAAAGATTGTACTAATTCATAATTTTGTACTAATTTATTATTAGACCATTAATAATATTGTTAGCCATGGAAAAAAATAAGATTTGTTAATCAGATCAGATAATATAATACCTGAAATTAATGATTGAATTTCTGATAATATACACAATATAATGATTATGGTTTAATTCACAAAGATAAAAAAATTTTGTAAATGCATAAAATATATGAATGATAATTTTTACATTTTACACCAGATTTTACAGAAGATTCTGGTTTTCACTAAATTCTTTTAGCTATGACACAAATCAAATATTTCTGTGCTTTAAAATTTTTAAAACTAGCCAGTTTTAGCTGGCCCGTTTGAAAAAAAATTAGTACAAATTTTTGTATGAATTTGTACATCTCTATGTAGTCTCTGATAATACCAATTCACACAAGATATTAAATATCATATAGATATTAATACCAGACACACAAGATGTAAAAAAAAAATATTTTATTTCTATAATAAACCACTCACACTGAATGTAAACTAAACTGGCAAAGATGATATTTCTGTATATTTATTTAATAATTTAAAATTTTATTATCAGAGACACAAATCTTGGACTAAAAGTCTTATCAGAGACACAAATGTTTACTTTTTAAAAAGTACTTTCGACACAAAATTTAAAGCAAATTTTTAATTTTTAAATTTGACCGCCACATCCATTATGAACTGGTCGCAGCGGTAAATTAAAAATAAATTATTAATCTTCTGCTGGCAGTTTTCAAATGACTCTTTGTTTTGAAAAAAATAAAAATACTCTTAATAAAATTAAAAGACCTGAAAGTGAAAAGAGCAAAGTTTATAGTAAGCCTTATATTTATAAGAAAAAAAATAATAGGCCGATTTTATTCTTGATTTTGTTTTCACTATTATAAAAGCTGGTAAAAGTTTCGCAACAGACTTTAAAGTAGTTTTGTTTATTTAGGTTGGAATTTTGATTTTTTAAGCTGAATTTTTGATATAACATAAAATATTCGAATTTTTTTTATTAATATAAAATTCGGCAGACTTAGCTAATTATATTTCATAACAGAAATCAGAAACTTACTAAATATTTTAGAAATGGATATTTTTCTTAAAAAAAAGAGAAAAAATAACATAGGAAATATCATTTTAGATGCCTTCTCTCAAAATAGATTCATAATTTTGTACTAATTTATTATTAGACCATTAAATTAAAAAGCTGTCGAAAACGACCCACACAAAAAAAAAGGCCCCGAAAATTTATGAAATTACATTATCAGAGACATGAATCTTTTATTAAATATACTAAAGACCTCTTCCAAAGTACATTTAAATAAAATAAATTCAGCAAATTTTTTTCAAGCAAAAAAAAAATAAACGCAAAAGACTTGAAAGTAGTTTTGGTAATTAAAGTAATTCGCGGCGAAAACAACTGTTTTTATCGACATAAAAATTTTTTTTTTAAACTAAAGAAAAATAGAGAGTCTGGTAAAATTTTAACAAATATTAAAATTATTTCGATTATTGGGATTATTTTAAATGTAACAAAAATAAAAATGTCGTAGCGGTTGGTGTTGGTTGGCTTTTCGCCGGTTTTTATTGTGCACTTTATACATGTGTTTCAAACAATTTTTGAGATATCGGCACGAACTTTTACCCTGAATGTGTTTTTAGCTTGGACCATTTTTTCTCAATGATTAAAAAACTGTCAAAAATTTCCGCCACGAAAAAACGGCGTGAAAAAATTAATAAACTGTTCCTAACATTTTTAATTTTATGTGTTCAGATTTGTTTTATGTTTTTTTCTATTACATCAAGTAAGTAAGTGATACCAAAGTTTTTTTAATGGTGCTGATGTAAAAATGAAATTTTTAGGTAGTTTATTAAGGGAGTCAGTATGATACCGCAAATGTTTTTGAATCTATAGAAATTGTGCAATTGCACAGGGGATTTTCTAGTATATATATAATATTATATTATTTATATCGAAGTTTTATTATTTAATTTAATGTTTTCTATATATGAATTTCGAAATTTTTGATAGGTGAAAATTTTTAACAGGTTCATAAAATTTTATAAAACAAAACATGTTATGAATTTAAAAAAAAAAAAACAAGGTAGAATGTAAAGCAACGGTTTTTAAAAGCGCACATTTCCAAAACTCAATACAAACTGTTTAGAAGTGTGACTTACACAAAAATTTGAAAATTTCATGTAATAACAAAAAACGTGAAAATAGGACATTTTTGAAATTTGAGGGGCCGTAAGTCCAGAATCCTTTATAACTAAGAAAAGCCGTTAACACACATAAAAGTATATTATTGAACCTTTAATTTTCATGTCTTGCCGAAGAAAAATTTTTACAGGTGCCTAAGTTACAGGTGTCTAAAAATAGCAAATTTTCAATTTTTGAGGCGTAATAACTCTTAAACAGGGGGTGTTACCAAAACATTTTCTGAGAAAACTTATACTGATTCTAAAAGTTCTTTCTTGTCTCAAAATTTCAGGTTCCTATCTAAAGGGGTGCCGAAGTTATGAAAAAAGAAATTTCATGCAAAATGTGGTTTTCACATAACGGTAAATTTAAATCGTAAATTACAAAATATTACATAATATTGATATTGTTTTATATAGATAATAAAATTTTCGATCTTCTGCCGGTTTTAGATTACAAAACTATTACGCAGAGCCCGAGATATATACATCTGAAAATGGGGCTTTTTCGCAATTTTGAAGAGCTGCAACTTTGGAACCCTTTATAACTAAAATAAACCTTTCACACACGTAAAAATATATTATTGTAGCTTTAATTTTTACATCTTGCAGAAGTAAAATGTGTACAGGTTCCTAAGTTACAGGTGTTTAAAAATAGCAAATTTTCAATTTTTAAGCTTTAATAGCTCATAAACAGGGGGTGGTCCGAAAAAATTTTCTGAGCAAACTTATACTAATTCTAAAAGTTCTTTCTTGCCTCAAAATTTCAAGTTTCTATCTAGAATCGTGCCGGAGTTATGAAAGTAGAAAAATCATGCAAAATTTGATTTTCACATAACGGTAAATTTAAATACTAAATTTAAAAAAATTGTATAATTTTGATATTAATTTACAAAGTTAAAAAAAATACCTGTCGAATGACGTTTTCAGATTGAAAAAATCTTAAGCAGAACATAAGATATATGCATTTAAAAATAGGGCTTTTTCAAAGTTTGAGGGGCTGTAGCTCCGTAATGGGGGGGGGGGCTACATGAAAATGTTGTTCCACAAAATTATTTTTTTTATGAGACCTACCTATGGTTAAAATTGTTTTTCTCTATCTTTAACGGTGTAGAAGTTTTGTAAACAGATGGACGGACGGACGGACAGAGTGAAACTAATAAGCACATTTTTTCAAAATTTTTTTGGAAATGTGCTAAAAAGAATGGAAATTATAACAAAATTAAATTTTTGAAAAAAAAAAAATATATATAAGTAAATGATATAAAAAATTCAAAAAGGTAGATAATAAAATATATTTTTATTCAGATTAAATCAATAAAATATCAATTTATTCAAAATTTACAAGGCTATGACTATATACAGTTTGATGCTAATATACCATATGGATTAATTCCATAATTTAAAATATCGTTTATTACAATAATTGTACAACTAAATATATTTAAATATGATCATTAATTTTAAATGAATAATATATTTTAAGGAAAATTTATTATTGACAACAAAAAAAAAGTTTATATTCATTCGTTATATTCGTTCTGAAATGTTAAAGATTACCATAAGTATATTTAACACTTTCTCTACACCATTACCATTTCTGTCTTTTTTCAATAGGATCATCATCTACTTTCCATCATCATCTTTGTACCTTTTAACCACATATCAAATATGGACAATCCGAAATAAGATGCACAGATTATTTAGCATATTTTTGGGACATTATACTTTAAATAGCATTGGAATACTGCGACAGTGTTTGATAATTCTCAAGCCTTGTGTAGTTTCTCAAAAGAACTTCAATTTACTTTATTTTGTTGATAATGTGAAATTCTCAGCAGTCAAAAGAGTTCTAATTAATTATGTTTAAAAACAAAAACAATATTTGCAATTTTAAAAGAATATTATCTGTTGTGTTATGTTCAAAACAATTCCTTTAATATTAATCCATTTTATTACTATTATCATTTTAAATAAAATTTAAAACTTCTAATTACTATTCTTAAAAGTACTTTAGTTTTTTTTTAAAACTTTCTACTTGATTTGGCTCAACCCAAACAAATTGAGATTGATTGAATGTTAAGTGATTATTATATGTTAGAATACATTAGTTCAGTACCTAAAGGGTGTATAAAGTCCTTACATGACATTAATGCTCCTCTTTTCTCTAAGCAACTCACTTTAGATACTATAAAATAAAATCTTAAGAAAAAAAAAAATAGCAATTTACTTATCTGTTATTTACAAATTTTAAAATTTTCTTATTTTTATCAAAAAATTATCTATTTAGTTAGCTAAATGCTTAGATTTAAATATGTACTTAATAAAATTATTATCTAATATTACGGAGGTGTGTAAAATCTCTTGGAATTTAAAAGAAAAGTATAATATGTAATTAGAGTAATTTATATTGTATAATAAAATTGATCAGATTACTTAAGAAATTTTTTTGTAAAAAAAACCCTAATATTTCTTGTGGTATAAATTACTATAACCCATACAGTTTTTTCCGAAATATATCTTCAAAAAATTATAAAAAATTTGTTTATTTTTACTTTCTTTGTCCGCTTATTTGTTTGTGATAAAGTAATTAAATTAGATAAATTAACAATCACACGTAGATAAGATTGATTAACAACCGTATATGATTTTTAAAATAAGTGTAAGTTACACCAAAAAAACTTCTCGTTTTTAGAACTAGATAAGGAGGTAGGCACTAGGATCTATAAATCTTAAGAAGGCGCTAGATCCTAGATAATAAGAATAAGTTACATACATATAAGAAGTTCTAATTGCTTTAAACACTCTCAGTTTGAGGACTCTCTCTATAACCCTTTTTGAAACTCTCAAGCTGTGAAAAGTCTCGGAACCCTGGCTGCTATTTAAATGATTCAAATGTGGGAAAATTGAAAGTCTTCTGAAATCAAATATTTAATGCAAAATGTAAACTAAATGGAAACTATTTTAGAAAGTGTACATTTCGAAAACCATTGATTTCGAAATACATTTGCACTTTTATTATTTTTATTATTATTATTATCCAAAAATTTTAAGAACACATTTATTAGCCTAATAAAATTTATTTAAAATTTATAGTCATTTTCATATACATATACCCACCCCAATTTACAATTTCAATACCTATTAAAATCTTTTCAAATTAAGTTTCGGAACATTATCTATATAGGAAACAAAACAAAACAAAAAAAATGATATAAAAATATACAAATTACATTAGTTTAAATTGTATATATACATATGTATATATATAAAATAAAACACAAATTTTAAACGCATACCTAAGATGAATAAATAATTTCCCCAACCGAAAAAAAAAAAAAAAAAAAATACAAAATAACCTATCTGACAATTTTATTCACTCAATTTTCAATACATGACCTTCTCTTCTTAGACAGCCTTCCCTTTAACACACTAAATTCATATCTATTTTAATTTTCATATAAACACAATCCATATATGATAATATCCTTTAATATGAAATTGTAAAATAATGAAAATAAAGTTGAAGACTTTATTATTCCAATCCTTATGTTCGTATTATGTCAGGTACGTGCGAAAACATTCAATTTAATCACTTCAGGTTTCACCCTCCTTTCATTTTCAAAATTAACGTACACAAAAAAATAAAAACAAAGCAACAAAAAAAAAATAAAAATAAAAAAGACTAGAAAAAGACAAGCATTTAACCTCGAGTTAAGACTAATACCATTAACTTACAATCCGTATTCTACATATTATCTATTCATACCTATGGTCGTATACAATATGATTGTGCATATATGAAAGATATCATGATTATTGTATCAAAAAAGCAAAAAAAAATAAAATAGAAAACGCATAAAAGATATCCGAAAATAACAATTTTCAAATATTCACAGTTTTTGTTTTTTATTTTTTGTTTTTGTATTTTAATTGAAAATTTATTTGAAATTTGAAAAATAAATTCTCGAAATCAAAAAGTTCACAAACATCAACAGAATTTGATAGAATAGTTAGTATAAAATTTTGACTACCTTGATTTTAAAAGAAGAAAATTTAATTGATTTGTTGAATCAGACTTTAATTTAAATTCTCGATTTTTAGAAATATTTACATAATTTTGTTAAAATATTTGTCTTCAGTCAGTTCTATTTAGAATGCTATGGTGCTTCTATATTGTTTCTTTCATCAATTTTTTTTGATTTTGCATTAATCAATTTTCATGAATTCCTATTTTTTAATAATTTTATTTTAAAATACTTATTTATCAAATCTGGTTAAATCAATTTCAGACACAAACCAATTTTGAAAAATTCAATAATAGACACAAACCATCCTTCAATAATTCAATAAAAGACATAAACCAATAATTAAATTTACATTTATAATTTTTTTTATGATTAAAATCTTTTAAACTACATATTGTCTAAATAATGTAAATAAATTTAAAAAACTCTATGGTTATAAATAAAGGAATGATAAAAAGTATTATTAGCATTTCTCTTTAATTCAGAATAAAAAGTCTAATAAAAGAAAAGAAAAATACAATTATTTTTTTTACTTTCGTCATTCATTCGCACGACTGACCTAGAGTCTAGTGATTAGCTATTGACACGTTAGTTAAGCCTTCATCAATAAGAAAAAAAAAATTTCCTTATTCCATTAAAACACGGATTACGATGCTAGTATTACAATAACTGTAAAAATATGAATGTAACGTAATAGCTAAGCAGCACTTTACAAAATATTTATAATTAAGTTGAGGCTTCCATGTTAAAGTTAACTAATACAATGTTTAAGTTTAGGATTTTATTTTGTTTACATCAACATCTTAACCTATAAAAAATTTACAAAACTCAATAAGTAGAACTATTTATATTTTCGTTAGATTTCATTAAATTTTAAGCCACTCGAAAATACATATTTCAATTTGTACTAATCTAAGCTTTAAAATCAATCCCAAAGTTGCCCAATGTTAACAAGAATACTAATAAAAAATTAAATTACAGATTTGCTAACTATCTATAAATTTTGCATCACGCCTAGAATGAAGATCAATGAACACATTTTGGCACGAGCCCCTCAAACAGTATAGAGATACCTAGACAAAGCGTGAAACAAAGTAATTCGTTTAATAAAAAATCCCATTTCTCCCTCAACTCAGTTTCCACTATTGGTTAACATTATTCATTGGAGCACTCACTCCATTTTGACATAAATATAACAAATAAATATGTTGTCGGTATAGGAACCTCTTCAAAAACTTTTAAGCCTCTTTCTAAAAATTGCAATCAAAATACAAGGAGGGCTGCTTAGGCTAACGCCCATATCTATCCCAGATAGTACAGTTCCGGATATGGAAATACGTTTGTAATGCGTTTAGCACGAATATGAAATAAATTGCCGTTATTCCTTTTCATTTATTCCTATTCATTTATTCCTATTTTCTCAAAGCAAACAGGACATTTTACCATAGGTTCTAATCTAATGTTTGGTTCAAAAGGAAGATGGCATTTGGTTGAATCAAGTCTAACACTACCAAAGAAAATGCGCGTGTTAATCTCATTGGTGTTTTTCGAGATTCCCATCTACCCTAGCAAAAACAAAAATGTAAATCTTTATTTTTATTAATTTATTTTGCCTTTTAAGTGAAATGCATATAAATATCAAAAGAATTCACTTAGCCATTTTCAATATGATACAAAATGTATCACTCACACTATCCTTTTAAAATTATAAATAATTTCAAATTTTGTGCACTTATACTTTTCGAAAAAATTAATTCATATTTATTAATCCATTTTTATTTTAAATTCATATAGCTATACATTTGATATATACAAATACAGACTCTCAATTATCAACCTTCTGTTAACAAAATTCCTAAAACTTTAAAATTTCGAACATTAATTCCCAAAATCAATAAAATTATTTTAATATATTTTAAAAGGAAAATTCAACTTAATAATCAAGTATATAACAGATTTTCATCAGAAATCTAACTAAATCATTTTCTCACACTATAGGGATTTAATTATCTTTATGTTTTCTTTAGTATATGATAAAATAAAAAATTTAATATTGAAAAACTTGCCATTTATTTGAATGTTATACAATTTAAAAAAAAAAAAAAATTAACACGATAATAACCGTTAAAAAAAAAATAATAGAAAGTAAAGATTTTAATTTTCGAATTATTTTTTCTAGAAATCCCATAGGAGGACAATCAATTGTCATTTTTTTTTTTTGCAATATACCACATTTATACATACATTTTCCCTAATGTGAATTTGAATTCGATATCAACCGTTTTCACAGAATTTGATTTTTTTTTTTTTATCACATCATTCTTCTTTATATTTCTTTTCCTTCTACCTTTTTCTCTTTTTCTTCTTCCTTTCAATTTATATTTTCTTAATATTTTCTATATATAAGTATGTCACTTGTATTTGATATTGAAATGAAGCTGTTAAACGGTTTAGAAACTGTTCTGAATATTAAAGGTAAAACGCAATGAAAAACACTTTAAAAAACAACTTGTGAAAAAAGAAATATTGTATAGAATTCCTTGCAGAATTTACCATAAAAGAATTGAAGATGATGGTAAACAATACGACAAACTCAACATACGTGACAAACTAAGAAAAAAAAATTAAACAAACAGAATAAAACAACACGGTAAAAAAAAAAAAATTTACAGTTTTGTCGTCATATGTTATGTTTCTCGTTTAGTCAATTTTATATTCAATTTTATTTTTCTACGTGTGTTCCTATTATTGTTGCTTTTGTTTCTTTTTTTTTTTTGCATTTTTTATTTCCATCACACTTTCTATTTTTTTGGTTTTTTTTTTTCGATGTGTCTTGTTTTTACTGTTCCACTCACTACTCTTTCTTTTGTTTGTTTTTCTTCTTCTATTATTTGCGCTTTCTTTTCTTTTGCCTTCTCAACTCCTTATTTTGTTTTTTGTTATTGTAACAATGTTATTTACAGTTATAATTCAAATTGTTTTTTTTTTCCTTTCATTGCTTGTATTTTGTTTTGTTTTTTGTACATGGTTTTCTACTTTTCATTTTCGTGTTACCTGTTCAATTTTGTTTTTTATTTAAATTTTGTACTTTTCCTCTCTTTTTTTTTTACTTCTTTGGTTATTTGTCTTTATTTAATATATATGTATTTGTATTTGTATTGTGTACTTTCTTAAAACTTTGAATGTTAAATCGAAATTATATGTAGTAAAATTTTTGAGACACAATAATTAGAACAAAAAAAAAAAAAAAACGATTATTTGCATAGTAAGAAAAAAAGTACATTTATATTTATTTTCTTTTATAAAAAAAAAATAAAATGGTTCAAATCTAAGGCTGCTGGATATAATTTTATTAGTCTTTTTTCTTAAAAAAAAAATATATAATGAACACTTTAAAAATTTGTAATAAAATTACGTTAGCGAATGTAATTCTAATATATAAAAAAATACGCTTTCGAAAGTTGTATTTGTATTGTAAAACCTCTCGGGCATTATGCAAATAGCCTCTATCAAATAATATAAACTACTTAAAACCAGTTCAATTTTTAAATCATAACCGCAACTTCAACTATGCGGAGATCATATCCGGGCTAAAAAGAAACAACTAAATATCAAATGGAGTAATAACTGGTGGCCAGTTTATAAACGAATCTCAAACCGTCATTAACAAACATTATTAGATATATTTAAACTGATGGTTGCTAACTTTAAAAATCAGCAGCCAAATTAAACAATAAAAATAAAAGCTTTAAAATGTATCACTAAAGCACTAAAGTACGTCCTTGATTGCTTGTGACAAAAACATTTAGATTTGTCTCATATTAACTAGATTAGTTTCGTATCGTAGAAAAGGATCGTTAAACGTCAACTGGTGTTTTCATCTAAACCATTTTATAAGAAACAATCCTATTAAGCTAAAATGGACGGAGTTAAAAAATATTGATGCATTATACTTAGTCAGCACGAATTTAATCAATCATTTATTTGATCAAATAAAATTGATATTTTTGAATCTTGCACTCACTGACCAAGTTCTTTTCATGTCAATTTATTCTTTGCTGGGTTAATTTAACTGATTGTACTGCTTATACTTGAACAGATTGTTAAAATGGATAAAAGTATTAAGAAAAAAACGAGGAAGAGTGCAGTAGAGTAGACTGTGTCAACTCTGGGATACCCGTATGAACGCAATATATCCTGTTTCTATAAAACTTGATCATCTTTTAAAAACATTCAGAGTTTTAGTACCGAACTATATATAACTATATAAGATATATTTATGTAAATTGTGGAGTTGTATGATAGCTACCCGAATCTATTGCGCCTAGCTTCATTAAGTTCCAAGAAATGCAAAAAGCCTGAACCGGCTGCTTTAGACCATTCAAATTTTACAAAAGTTTTTGGCATGCAACTCGACACTTTTTCACTAAATTTCAGATAGCTAGCTTCAATAGACACTGAGTTATTCTCATTTAAAAAGAGAAGTTGTATGGCAACTATCCGAACCTGTCATATCATCACAACAAAATTTTACAGAAGTTGTTGCCATAAAACTCGATCATCATTTGCAAAATTTCAGATACCTAGATTGAATAGACACTGGGTTATTTCCATTTAAAGAAAGAAGTTGTATGGCAGCTACTCGAAACCGGCGGCCGAAAATGCAGGAGTTAAATAGCAAAACTAACAATTTTGTAAACGTGACGTAAAAAAAATTTCAGCCTCCTAATTCCTTTATTTTTTGAGTTATCGTGCGGACGGACACTGAGTTATTTTCATTTAAAAAGAGAAGTTGTATGGCAGCTACCCGAACCCGTCGCACCACCGCAACCAAATTTTGCAGAAGTTGTTGCCATAAAACTTGATCATCATTCGCAAAATTTCAGATACCTAGATTGAACAGACACTGGGTTATTTCTATTTAAAGAAAGACGTTGTATGGCAGCTACTCGAACCCGACGGCCGAAAATGCTGGAGTTAAATAGCAAAACTAACAATTTTACAAAAGTAACGTAAAAAAATTTTCAGCCTCTTAGCTCCTTTATTTTTTGAGTTATAGTGCGGACGGACACTGAGTTCTTTCATTTAAAAAGAGATTTTGTATGGCAGCTACCCGAACCCGTCACACCACCACAACCAAATTTTGCAGAAGTTGTTGCCATAAAACTTGATCATCATTCGCAAAATTTCAGATACCTAGATTGAACAGACACTGGGTTATTTCTATTTAAAGAAAGACGTTGTATGGCAGCTACCCGAACCCGGGGACAGAAAATGCTGGAGTTAAATAGCAAAACTAACAATTTTACAAAAGTGACGTAAAAAAATTTTCAGCCTCCTAGCTCCTCTATTTTTTGAGTTATCGTGCGGACGGACACTGAGTTCTTTTCATTTAAAAAGAGATTTTGTATGGCAGCTATCCGAACCCGCCGCACCAGCACAACCAAATTTTGTAGAAGTTGTTGCCATAAAACTTGATCATCATTTGCAAGATTTCAGACGCCTAGCTTTATTAACTTCCAAGAGGTGCAAGAAGCCTGAACCGGCTGTTCTAGGCCAACCAAATTTTACAAAAGTTGTTGGCATATAACTCGACACCTCTTTACTAAATTTCAGATTCCTAGCTCCAATAAACACTGAGTTATTCTCATTTAAACGGAGAAGTTGTATGGCAGCTACCCGAACCCGCTGCACCAGCACAACCAAATTTTACGGAAGTTGTTGCCATAAAACTGATCATCATTTGCAAAATTTCAGAAACCTAGCTTGAATAGATACTGAGTTATTTCTATATAAAGATAGAAGTTGTATGGCAGCTACTCGAACCCGCCGACCGAAAATGTTGGATTTAAATAGCAAAACTAAAAATTTTGCAAAAGTGACGTAAAAAAAATTTCAGCCCCCTAGCTCCTTTATTTTTTGAGTTATCGTGCGGACGGACGGACGGACGGACGGACGGACGTACATGGCTTAATCGACTCAGAATTCGATTCTGAGCCGATCCATACCTTTGACAATATATCTAGCTCGACTCCTTTAAGGTGTCACAAACGTAATGGCAAATTTATTATACCCTTGAACATAGTTCATACGGGTATAAAAAATGTATTATTAAAAGTAAATTCAAATTTTGAAATGTGTTGATTTAATTTTGAACAACTCTGTATATTCTTCTTCATTTTCTAAGTAAATAAGATATATGGTAGCAGTTTATTACACTATATACAAACAGTTTTTTAAGTACTTCTTTTCAATAAAAAATTTATATATATACATAGTAAATTAGGAGTTTTTTTTTTATGTATTTAAGCTTATCTTGAGAGAAACAAATTTTTTTTTTTAAACAATTTTCATTTTATACCTATTTTTTAATGTGATTTTTTCTCGTTTTTTATTTGCTTTTACAACTCACACAACTTTATTTTTTTCATTTTTAAACATTTTTGTTGTTTTGTGGAATTCTTAAAATGACAAAAATTTATTTGGTTTTCCCCTAGTTTTATTCATTTGGAAAATTAGTTTGGCTTTCATTTAAATTAAACCACAAGCAAAGAAAAATAAAAATAAAAAAAAAAGACCAGTAAAAAGAAGGACAGAAAAAAAATGTTAATTAAACATAAGTCTGCAATAAAAAAAAATAAAAAAAACAAAAGCAACAAGTTAACTTAATTTCTCAAAATTAAGTATTTATAAAAGTATAATTTTCCTTAACAATTTAATGTATTCGAAATGAAGTGAATCAATTAAAGATAAACTTTTTTGGAAAAGTTTTTCTTTTTTAATAAGAAAAACACTTTACTTTAAGTTTTATTTTAGAAAACATAAGCTTCTACTTTATAACTTGAACAAAATTTTATTTGTTACAGAGAAAAGGTAATTCACATATTTAATAATACTTCAACGGATCCAACATCTTTATCCTATATTTTATTTTTAATCTTATTAAACAGAACATTTTGAAGGTTCATTAATTTAAACTCTCCAACGCAAATTTTTTCAGTACAAGATTTCAATGTATGTGACAAAGTTCCTACAAACTCAAGAAAACAGCGAAAACCCACAACCAACAACCACGGTCACTCTCTTCTAGAAAACGTTAATAGGGCAGTTAGTATGTAAAAATTTAAGGGGTGTTGAAAATGCAGCATATTTCAATGACTGTATTGTTAGGTAGAATTTTGCTAGGAATTTACGAACATGCCCAGCTTAAAATTTTCTTCGTCAATTAGTCTTTACGATATAGGATATAGGACTATAGAGGGTGATTATGGACCTTTAACCAACAAAACATATATAGATTTTTCTTATAATACGTAATTAGTATTAAATTAAAAATAAGTATTTATATGCCTTATAAAGTATACCTAATTAATATAATTTTATTTTAATATATAATAAAATAATAATAAAACAGAGGACCTCAGTAGCCTAGTGGGTAAGAGCGTATAAAAATACGCTGTAAGGACCGAAGGAGTGTGTGTTCGAATCCCACATACGTCGTAAAAGTTATTCCCCCTTACGACATTTACAGCCACGCCTGAAAAAGAAAGGCTGTGTAATTTCCTGTTCACATTTATGTGGCAGAGAAGTGCACTAAAAAAAAATAATAAAACACAATTCTTGTATAAGATAATAGATGGCGTAGAAATAAAGAGAAACATTTCATACTCTTGTACAATAGCTACAGCCGAGTAATGAACTGCTTAGTGAAATTATTCCCGAAACTGAAGCTTAGTCAAATATGAATAATAAATGACTTAGTGGATGCCCTATGCTCTTTATAGGAGTGACAAGAAAAAAAAAACCGACAAACATATCTTATATTAAAATTTTGAGATTGTACTAGTAAAATTGTATTTTCTAATATGAAAATTTTTAGATAAACCGATATGTATGTTGATTAAAGGTCCATTAATCACCCAAAATTAGACAATTATTACAGAAAATAAAATTTCTTGCTAAAATAAATTCAAATCTAAGAATTAAAGATGTTTTTTTTGTATACGCTTTTATTTTTTCGATGGAAAAAATTTACTTCGTCTAACATACTTTTTTTTTTTAGTAAAAGCAAAAGTATAATGCACCTACGGTACATAATAAGAAGAAATTATCACTCAAAAATAATGCATCATGTCATAATTCTTCATGTTGCAATTGAAACTCCTCTTAAAATTTTTTTCCGCCATTTTTTTTTCATTTTTTTTTTATTTTTTTTTTGCAATTTATTTATAGAATTAAAACTTTTGATACTATAATAAGTGAAATTTATTAAATTGTTTTTTTTTTCACTACTTTAATTTTATTTTAACGGGGATTTTCGTAAGCACATACCATCAAACTTAGTGTTGTCACTTTTTTATAAAGGAAATATAAAATAACGATTAACTTGAAAAAATATTTTATTTTTAGAATGGAATTTCATAGTGTTACAAAATAGTTAACATGAAATTCTTAAAATAAAAATCAATACAAATTTTAGTTAAAAAAAAAATAAAGGATTATTTATAATTTTTTTTATTTCGTCCTGAACTTAATCATATCCCGTTTTAAATTCAACAACAGAAATTTAAATGGATTTCACAATAAGCGAATTTAAAAATTTTAGTGAAATATTATTTTTTGAATTCTTTTGAAAAAGACATTAAGAAAATTTTAAAATAAAAGTACCTATAATAGGAACTTTGTATTTAAAATTATAGTTTCAATTTTAAAATCGCCTGTAAGAGTTTTCTTTATTTAATACATTTGAAAGCTTTTCAGTGGTCCAGTAAATTTAAAAGGACAGAATAGAATAATATAACATATGGTTTGAATATGGATATTATATACTTGTCAGACTCAAGACGTATAATGGTTAAGTCGCCAGCCTTTCAATCGGAGGGTCTTGGGTATAAACCCTAGTCAGGTCATATAAATAAAAACATATGTAGTAATTTTATATCGTAATTAGTATATCGTATAATTAATAATAATAGTAATAACTGCTACAGTCGAGCTCTCTTTGTTATATCATGCAGAAAGGTGGTATATACTACTGCACGTTGTAATGCACTGTTGGCCCTAACTCTGTTATAAATAATAATAAGATTAACAATTAATACTATAATATCAATAACATTAGCTGCTGCAGTGACTGTGGGGTTGCCTCCAATTATTACCTCATGCAGCAAGGTGTTATATAGTATCGCATGTTGTAACTGTTGCTATGGCTATTGTTACTGTTAGCAAAATAGTAATAATAATAAGCGTCCCACTCCCAATTCAATGTTTCCACAACCTATTGTTTTTTCCTTTCCTACGCTTACTTCCTAGCCATATACTGTGTTATCAGGTAGGGTTTTTTTCATCCTATTATATTGGCTAAGGGGGAGGTGCGTTTAGTCAGTAAGAATCTGACATTGCCAAAGGGGAATTCTTAGTTTCTTTACAAAATCCCACCGCCCTTAGGGGAAAAAAATATATATGTAGCTTAAATGAAAATATTCTAAAAAACTAGCTAACTAAACTCGATTCATATTTTTTTTAACCAATTAGATATAAAACGAGTCTCGGTGACCGAGTAGTTAATGACATTGCTAATCAAGGGAGGGAATTCGGATTCAAATCCTGCACAGATAATAAGTTTTTAGAAAATTACTGTAAATGTATATCACATTAAATACATATATAGGTAATATATAATATAAACAAAATAAATAATATTACTCTATATAAATTAGAGAGAGTATTTAGACGGTTGACGTCCGAAACAAAAACGACCGAAACGAATTTGTTGTGGCATTAATGCTGCTGTTTAGTTAAAAAAAAATTAAATTTAAAAACATATTTTTCCCAAAGTTTATTGGTATTTTTTTTTTCTTTTTTCAATAAATTGAATTTTAACATTCTATGAAAAGGTAATCTTAAGAATGTTAAAATTCAAGAAATAAGATCAATTGAACAAAAGATAATTAAAATTAAAATAGTATTTATAAAATAAAAATAATATCAATTAATTTAAAATATATCTGTAATAAATAATAAATTATGTGTTAAATGGACAAAACTCTTTTTAGCAAATTTTACAAAAAATTTTTGAAAAGTTTCCTTCTTAGTTTTATACTCCGTTCGCGGGTTTGTTTTGAAAACTTCAGCGCGGTTTAAAATTAAATAATAAAATTTCAACCATGAATAGGTGTCTTGAAAACAGAAGACTTGTTCAACAAAACTTTTTTATGTAATCCCTGAATTACAGCCCATCTTCGATTCTGTTTAACATTTTTTCAATCTAAAAACGCCAAACGAAAGGAGTTTTTTTTTTTTTTCAGCTTTTCTTTAGATTTCCGGAACGCTTTTAAATATAACTTTGAAGTTTTGACAGAAGAAAGATTTGTTAGAATTAGCATAAATTATTTTAAACATTTTTTTTGTAGCATCTGGTATAAAGTTTTCTTAAAATTTAAGAATGTGTCCTTTGATTTTTCACAATTTTATCTTACAAGTATATAAAATTTTAAGAAAAACTATAAATATTGGTGCAAGTCACAATATTCTAAACTGTTTTTATTGTCTTGTGAGTCTTTCAAAATTTTTGGTTTTACACTGTGCTTTTTATTATTTTTATCACCTTTTTACATTTTTCCATCTCTAATTTAAATGCGGTTTTTAATAATTAACTTTTAATATTTCTTTAAACATACAATAAAAGTACCAATTTTATTAAATATAATTTAACAAATTCACCGTTAAATTCACCATTTTATTTTAACTTTGTTTCTAATATTTAATGTAAAATAAAAAAATTTAAATGAAATAATTTATTTTTAGAAAATTTAAATTTATCCTTTAATTGGGTAAACAATTTATGCAAAAAAAACAAAAAAAAATTTAACAAAATATATTTTATAATTTAATATTTAGATTAAATCAATATTTTTAATTTTCAAAATAAAAGAAAAAAATAATTTTTTATGATATTAGCATCGTAATTATATTGAATTAAAAAAAAAACTAACCACCGAAATATATTTTTTTTTTTTATATAATATTTAATAATATATCAAAAATTAAATTTAATAATTAAATAAAAAAAGATTATAATCACATATTATTAAATATAAACATACTGTAACATAATCCTTTATATAATAATTGGTGAAAAATTAAAGTAGAAAAGTTTTTCATTAGTAGGCACATATAATGATGTAAACCATAGGATCTAATAATTAAAATAAAAATTAAATTTAAAATAACGTCAAGTTCTAACCTCAAAATTTCTAATCTCGTTAATTTATTTGAATAATTAAACTATTAAAGTAATATTTTATAATAATAATAAATAACTTTGTTTATTTAATATGTCACTTTCCATTTTCCCTAGAATTCAAATGTGTCCTTTATAACAGAAGGCAATGGCATCAATTATTCAGCTTAATTTTTCACTACTACATAGTGTCAGAGTATCTTAAAACTTTGATCAACTTTTAAGTACATATTTGAAAAAATTGTTATCTATAGGATAGTTTTTTTAGACGTTCTCTTTATTTGCTACCTTTAAAGTCATTTGAATGCTTTAAATCATCAGTTCTACATATTTTTCAAAATTTGAATTGAAAAGTTTTTAAAATAAACTTGAAAAAAAAACAGTCTTAAATATTATAGTAGATATTATATATTTAACTATAGTCAGATGCAGTACTTTAAAGATATAAGTGTATAACAGTTTTAAGTTTAGGATTAATAAAAACTACAAGTTTAATTAATTACTTAGTTGTTTAATTGTCGCTACAAACTTTAAAGATCCTTTATCTGATAAACCTCATCCTTCAATTTTTCAGAATTAGGGGCAGTTTCTCTCCCGTTGGAAATCTAAGACTTTGTAATGTTCACCGATGTTTCATCGCTCCAATCAAGATGTGGCCGCCCTTGACGTTATTATATGAATTAACATAAGATTTGAATTCAAAGGTTCTTTTTACTGCAGAATTTTTATTTATACGATTTATGTGCTCCAGCCAGTGAAGTCGCCTGAATTTAATTTTTTTAACTAAGTTCACATCATTGTACAGCTAATACAGATCAGGATTATTTCTTCTTCTACGAATTCCTTCGATTGACCATTCATTCCCCATTAAACTGTGGTTCATCATCGATTCACCATAAATGCCCCAAAGAATTTTACACTTAAAGATACTAAGTGCCTTGCATCACATGACAGTGTTCCACGTTTCTAATTCGTATTACAGCAGAACTGGACGGATGAGAGGAGTCAAACTTAATTTAAAATGCATAAATAATAAATTGATATGATAATATTAATATAAAAAAACATAATATACTGTACATAATACATTATAATTAACTCGATGATATTCTGAATTATTAGAAATTATTATGATGAATTACTTAATCTATCAAAATGTTTAAAGTTGAAGAAGAACAAATATACTTTATTTCACCCTAAGTATACAAAAACGATTTAAAACAACTTAATCTAGTTAAAAACATTATGCCTGAAATACTTCGTTATTGATACCAAAATGTTTTCCAACCATCAACAATTTGTATTTTCTCAATTATATTCTAAAACTTTACATATGTACCCTGTCAATTATAGTAAATATTTTTGTGTTCTATCATAATTAGAGACCAACAATTTTTATCGACCGCATAGATTAATGTATAAGGTAGGTATTGTTTTCATACTAAAAATTTGTAGCCGAGATTTTAGCAAATATGCACTACTCCGGTGTGGAGAGGGCTGTAAAAAATGTTTAGCACGATGTCCGTCTGTGTATGTGTGGGTGCGCGTGTGGGTATGTCTGTGGGCACGTGTACAGTTTAAACTACTGAGCGGAATTTTTTGCAATTTCATATTTAAGGTTTTGACGTAAATATCTCATATTGATAAGCTTTTGGAGCAAATCGGACAACCGCAAGTGGTAGTTTACTAGTGTAATTTTTAAGTTTTTTTACGAATATTTCATAACAGAAAAATTTTATGAGAAAAATTATTAAAAACGAGGAAGAATACAGTTGCCTTTGTCAACTCTTAGATACCCGTACGAACCGTTAGTATGTTCACAGCCTGTCACTCTGCTTACAATATTATTTTTTTAATATTTTAGTATTTTAAAATAATTTGGGTGAATTTTATAATTTCTAGAACTATGGGTTGTAGATATATTCAAACTATATGTTTATACATTCTTCTAAAGCAAATTCTAACCTTCCACATAACGATTATCAATCCAAAACTTTTTCAAATATTCTATAGTACCATTTAATACTAAGCGGTAAATATATATTAAATTTACTTAGTACAAAATAATAAATATAATTTTGTGCGAATTATATTATTATATTATATTATATTATATTTAAATATTCCATTGACAGCATAATTTCTTATAAGTACAATAAAATACATATATGTATGTAAATACGGCGCTATATAATATACATATATACTCTTATCATTTATTCACTAGTGACATATACGATATGTAAATAAACATGATATTATATAAGTATGTATATATATCAATATCATATAAATAATAATAAAAATTCTTCAAGTAACCGTTATGTTGTTGATTTATTTACATTTTTGTACTACGCATTATATCCTCAACAATTTCAAATTATCGAGTAAAACAAAATGGAAAAAATTCGTTAAAGAAATTTGTTAGAAAATTTGAAAAAATCAAGTAACTCTTTCGTCAATTATAAAGTAACCGTATGTTATTAAAAAAAGTTCTTAACAGAAATAAGAGTATAATGTTGAAGCTTTAATTTTTGTGTATTGCTTCAAAAAAATTTTAACAGGTGTTCAAGTTACAGGTGTTTAAAAATTGGAAATTTTCAGTTTTTGACCCCTTACAGCTCCTAAACGGGGGGTGATACAAAAAAAATTTCTGAAATGACTCATACTTATTTTCAAAGATCTAACTTCTGTCAAAATTTCAAGTTTCCAACTTAAACCGTTTAGAAGATAGAAGGGTTAAAGGATTTTGAAAAATTTTAGTTTTGCATAACGGTAACTTAAGACACCGTATGCCACAAATATGTATTTATTGTATATATACTTTTAAAGCTAATAAAAGTAGTAATCGTTTGGCGTTTTCAAAATGAAGATATACCTTATACAACTTTTGCTATAACAATTTAAATATAGAGCTTTTTTGAGCCTTTGGGGAGCTGTAACTCCGTAACGGGTGGGGCTACAAGAAAAAAGTATTAAAAATAAAATTAATATTTTTGTGAGATCTATCAGCAGTTAAAATTTCATAGCTCTATTTCAAAAAAAATGTCGGGATCATTTCAAAAATTTTTTTTGTATCACCCCCCGTTTAGGAGCTGTAAGGGGTCAAAAACTGAAAATTTCCTATTTTTAAACACCTGTAACTTGAACACCTGTTAAAATTTTTTTAAAGTAATTCATAAAAATTAAAGCTTCAACATTATATTCTTATTTCTGTTAACAACTTTTTTTAATAATGTAGGGTTACTTTATAATTAACGAAAGTGTTACTTGATTTTTTCAAATTTGCTAACAAATAACGATTTTTTTGCATATTGTTTTACTCGATAATTTGAAATTGTTGAGGATATAATGCGTAGTACATAAAAATGTAAATAAATAAACAACATAACGGTTGCTTGAAGAATTTTTATTTATATGATATTAATATATATACATACTTATATAATATCATGTTTATTTACTTATCGTATATGTCACTAGTGAATGAATGATAAGAGTATAGATGTATATTATATAGCGCCGTATTTACATACCTATATGTATTTTATTGTACTTATAAGAAATTATTCTGTCAATGGAATATTTAAATATAATATAATATAATAATTAAAATTATATTTACTATTTTGTACTAAGTAAATTTAATATACATTTACCGCTTAGTATTAAATGGTACTATAGAATATTTGAAAAAGTTTTGGATTGATAATCGTTATGTGAAAGGTTAGAATCTGCTTTTGAAGAATGTACATATAAACATATAGTTTGAATATATGTACAACCCATAGTTCTAGAAATTATAAAATTCACCCAAATTATTTTAAAATACTAAAATATTAAAAAAATAATATTGTGAGCAGAGTGACAGGCTGTGAACATACTAACGGTTCGTACGGGTATCTAAGAGTTGACAAAGGCAACTGTATTCTTCCTCGTTTTTTACTTCTAATATTTTTGAATGAAAAAAAAACATACATACATACATATAATATGTAAATGGATGGATGTATGAATGAATGTACATATATTTTTACAATTTCATTGCTTATTATTGTTATTGAATAAAACAAAATGTTGTTAAATTATTAGAAGTTATTTTGCTTTGATATAAATTATTATGGCATTGTACTTTTCGTGTAGTGGCGGTCGGTCCTGTGATGGAGATAGCTGATTTTTTTTTTTTTTGACAGACAAAAATTTAAAAACAAAAGTATTTTTTAACATGTCATAATACGAATTCATAATAAATTTCATTACAATTTATTTAACTAAATAGCTATCAATTATAATCAATATAAAAAAATAAATATGACTAGAACTAATTAGTTATATTATAAAATAGCATTAAATAATAATTGAATTTTTTTTTTGTTTTTTTAAATATATTCGTTAATTATGCGTATATTATTTATGATAAAAATTTTAATTATGACAACAATGAAACCTTATGAAAATTACAAAATATTTTTTTTCAATATAATTTTTATCATAATGATTTTTAAAATATTCGTAACACATATGTATTTGTTTTTAAAATTTTCAAAAACATGTTTTTAAATTAGCGTTGAATTAGCAAGAATTATTCTATTTTTTTTTTGTGGAAATTTTTGAAATATTAAAATATTAAAAATTTAATATAAAATAACGTATTGTAATATATTTTTTAAAAATATTGAAAGAAAATTGACTAAAAATTATCTTCACACTGTCTTATTCATCATCCAGTTCTTTTAGCAATCATATTTAGGTACCTACTTCTGGTTCATATTAGAAATATAGCTGTTCTTCGTTTTAAGTAAGTATCAATTGTTATTGGTCATATTTTAAGTAAGCACCTGCTTAAAACGTAGTATAAGTATTTCTTTAAAAAGCCAATCGGCTTAAAGTGCTATCCTTTTATATGGGGGAATGTGGTATCTTTTTAATAGAGATGATAATGTCTTATACAGTAGTTGTCTTAACTTTTTTCTTAATTAACACATGACTTTGAAAGAACTGAAATTATATTTTGCTTAGATCAAAGTACTGAAAGAGCTATATAAAAAGAGTGAATTCTTACCGAAAACATTAAACTCTAGATATTATCGTCATACTGTCTATTTTGATATAGTATATTAAGTTTGTTAAAATATATTATCTAAAACATAACCAATTTTAAAATAATGTCTTTTGAAATAAATGTTTATGAAAATTTTAAAGTTTTCAAAAGTTAGTGAACAAATGATTACTAATACATTGATTTGAAGATTACTCCAAAATAAGCTTTTCTAGAGGCCTTGGTGGCCTAATGGGTAAGAGGGTATAATATGCGCGATAAACACCGAGGTGATGTGGGTTCGAATCTCACGTGGGATTCGTTATAAGTTCGAATCCCACATGGTAAGAGTTATCCCCCCTTATGACATTTACAGCCACGCCTGAACCAGGAAAGGTTGTGTAATTTTCTGTTCACATTTATGTGGCAGATAAATGCATTAAAAAAAATAAAAAAAATAAGCTTTTTTACCACAAAATTGAATAGCATTCCAAAAAAAAAAAAAAAACATGGATCAAGAGTTTGTTTTTTCTTCTTTTGATATCTGTCGACAGATAAATACAATTAATGATGTATCTATAAATAATTGTTTTTTTTTTTTTGATGTGATTGCGTGATATTCTTTAAAAGTATCTCGATCCAAATGTGTCCTTAACAAATCATCAATATTATTTTGGCCTGTCTATTCGTAAATGTTTTGTAGCTAAGACATTTGCTTCCTGTTGATGTTTATTCCGCCTTCTTTTTCCTTTAATTATACAACTTCATATTGATTTATAATCTGAAATGTGGTCTGCACTTTATTATTAGTATCACGGCTTATGTTTACTCACTTGAACAATTCTCTGTTTGAATTATTTTTATTATTAACAGTAATTAATGTAATAGATGCATTTCTTTTCAGTTTTAATCCCAAGGTTATATTAAACCATAACAGCTACATAATTAATACTATAACATACTTAATGTTATCAAAATCTAAAAAAAATTGTTATAAAAAACATTTTTATTTTAAGCTAATAATATATAATATTTTCAAATATTTATTTATTTATTTATTTAATTCTTTAAAACTATACTTTATTTTATAATATACAAAGCATTCATTTTCACTTTATTTAAAAAAATGAAAATCTTAAAGAATTTTATTTTAAGCACGTAGATATTTAAAACTAAATATTAGTATAGTTATTATATGAATCGATAAATAATATTATCGTTATATTGTATTTTTATAACTAGGAGTGTTAAAATGAAAAAACCAATTACTATAAATAAAATTTATTTCAAATTAATTTGAAAATTTCCTTATATAATATAAAATGTTTAGTATTACATATTTTCATATTAAATACAAGATATCATATATAATATTTTTCATATTATCATCAAAACAAAAACAAAACTTGGACTAATGGACAAAATGGACTAATAAAATTTATAAATATATACTTAAAAACAAAAACCCTTTTATTTATTATTTTTAAAATTTATTTAAAATTCAAAAAAAAAAAATTAAAACAACAAAAAAAAACAAAAAAAAAAACAAATCAAAACAAATGAAATTCTTAAGATGTTCTAAACCATATTAATTCATTGTCCTTTTTAAAAATTTCTATTTGTTTTTTTTTTTTTTTGCTCTGTCTTTCTTTGAATACCTTAAAACAAAGACAAAACTAAAATTACAAAATAAAATCTAAAATAAAAAACAAAACACAAAAAAATATTCATAAAATTCGGTATTGACCCGTTAAAAATACAATAATCATAACACTAAAAACAATAATAATAATAATATTTTTTAACATTTCAATTCGACTTAATAGCCCATAAAATGTAAACGATGTAAAAAGTCCCAATTTTCAAATAAATTTTATACTAAAATACTCATACCCAAATTGATTCCCCCTTTAACTTCCCATCAGCAATTTTACGTTCCTGTTTTTCTACCCTTATTTTATCATTCCATTAAATTTCTAAAATAACTACTAACACATTACTATATACCCCTCGTATTCTTTTCCATTCACTATAATATCCAAAAACCCGCACTGTCATATAAATTTCACTTAAAGTTTTATGTTTTTTTTTTTTTTTTTTGTTATTTTCTCTTTTCTTTACATTATAATAAAAGTAATAAAAAAAATTATACAGACAGGATTATTATTACACAAAACAAACATATTTATACATAAATACAATTATAATCAAACACAAAATATAGAAAACGGAAATACTAACCCTCTAAAGAAGATCCTAATACTTATTATGGGCTCTCCACAACAATATACTTTCAATATATATATATATATATATATAAATAAAAAGAATAACAAATACAAATGCAAATATGTACAAAGTATCATAAGTACCGCTATCATCACCCAACAAAAAAAATAAAAACAGCGTTATAGCATGAAAATCAAATTTTTATTTTAGTCCTTTTTTTTTTTTGCTCTTTTTCTCTTTTGCTCTTTTTGTTATTTTAAATTTTCAATATTTAATACCTCCGTCAGGATGCCAGGAGGACATTATTATAACGAATTGAAAGTCAAAAATAATAAAAAAAAAACAAAAGTAATATTAAAAGTTCCTTTTCGATTTTAAGAGAAAAATAAAATAAAGAGAAAAAAGAAAAACAAAATATCCTTTAAAGAATGTAATTTGTATACAATAAAGACTAAAAAAAAAACAAAATAAACGAAATGCGAAAAAAAACTCGATTTTTTTTTTTTTAAACACAATCATAATAATAAAAAATAATAATAATAATAATTTTTTTATAGGGGGTTTTACAAAAATCACATGAAAAAAAAATTCAATGAAAATTGATACGTAATTAAGGTTATGTAAGGTCAAGATTAAAAGTAACATTGAAAAATAAAATTTTTATATACTTATTTGAATTTATATATTTTAAATAAAAAAAAAACTTGCATTTAATTATTTAATTTTTATAAAAAACATTTTAAACCGTATTTTGATATTTGGCATTCTAAAGATTGATTTTACTTATTGCTTTGAAAATTCTTTTAACTTCAAAGTAAAATTAAAATGAGTTAAACATATATTTACAGCAAATGATTTTCTAGATTGAACAGACTGACGAAAATTCAGTTTGAAAAGTATAATACCCCGTATAAATATAGTATATATAAACAAAACTTTTGGAATTAACGCCAGTGGGTTTTAAATGCTTTTCGAAAAAGAATTAAAGCCCACTGAGAAACACAAAGATTACTCTCATCATCTGTATTTCATTTGACTGGATTTTATTTGGTGACATGTCAGAAGTCTCATTGGGATAACCCTGCATAAGCATATAAGTAAACCATATAACCAAAGCATATAACCCTGATTTTGTAAACAACTCTAAAACCTCTCCCAATTCAGAATCTCTCACATGTACATATTAGTAAATATTCTGGAAAAAGGGGATATTACAATTTTTATCCAAAACTCTAAAATCCCTCCAAATACATTTGCTTTACATATTCTATTACTCTCTTCTTTTAATAACAAATAAAATAATAATAAAAAAAATTTTTTTTAAAACAGTTTTTTTAGAAATAAAAAGTAGAAAATAAATTTTTAATTGCTAATCTTTCTGTAATTTTCTAAATTATATTGTTGCGGTGGAAATTTCTTTAAAAAAAATTTATCTCAATATAGCAGTTTTATATGTGCCATAAAGCCCGTGAAATTAATATAAAAGCCAGAATCTAAACTGTGTCCAAAATTTCAAGTCTCTAGCTCAAGTGTGTCTAAAATAGCTTGTAAGATTCCACGATTCCTTTAAACACGAGTAAGTTGAATAAAAGCTATTAAAAATTGTGTGGGTCTTAATTCCAATTCAAAGGAAATCAAAGCCCGAAGGTTTTAATTCCTTTTAATTATGGGCTTTGATTCCAATTCAAAAACGAATAGACGTCCGCGGGCTTTAATTCTAAAACTGCACCATATATAATGTAAATAATAAATAATGTGTAAAAAAACTAAAAATTTTTTTATTTTCTAAAAGAGGTGCATATCTTCTAAAGACAACAAGAACAGCCTCTTGGTAGTTTTAGATTCGTACTGATTAAACGCACTTTTCAGTGCGTAGCCAATAAGCACACAATGCAGTTTATTGGCTAGGAAGTAAAGATAGGATAGGATAAGACAAGGATGCGGAAAATTTGCATTGCAAAGTCGGACTTTAAGGAAGCAATGAATCCGTCATCAACAGTTGCAACATGTGATAGTATATATCATCTTCAATTCTGTTTACTAATCACCTGTGCGTTACAACATGCAGTAGTATATAGAACCTTCCTGCATGAAGTAACCAGAAAAGTAGCACCACTATAGCAGCTACTATTATTAATTTTAGTATTATAGACATTATTTATTAGTATTACTAATATTATTATTATTTATTCTTTTATATGAAGTTATCGAGGTTCGAACCCAAGACTCTTCGATTGAAAAACTGAGGTCTTAATCACTATAGCATGAATCAGATTTACTTAAATTTTTTCATGACAAATGGAATCAAGTATAGTTTTTTCAAAAGAATTCCCGCCAAAGAATAATAAAGTGAAAATATTTTTACTTAAAGTTAACTTTAAATTTTAAGGCAACTGATTATATTATCATATTCAATAACTATCCGAAGTTATTTCTCAAATATTATCAAAGTTCTTATCTTTAATATATTTTAAATTTATAAAGAAATCAAACAACTTACTTAATATCCCTTGTACATTCACAGTGAAAAATTTCCAGAAAATGATTTTAAATTCCCAAGCGT
Source organism: Poecilobothrus nobilitatus (assembly GCA_947095535.1). Taxonomy (NCBI): domain Eukaryota; kingdom Metazoa; phylum Arthropoda; class Insecta; order Diptera; family Dolichopodidae; genus Poecilobothrus; species Poecilobothrus nobilitatus. The sequence goes on along the minus strand of OX352772.1, from coordinate 314,420,513 downwards.
TTATAAAAGAATTGAAAAAGGTAAAATAAAATTCCAAAAAAAAAAATCTATTTTATATTCATATGAGTATAAATTTCACTTTCATATCATTAGCATTGATTTATAACTTTTTTTATTATTATATATTTCTTCTTTTTTTTTTCTGACACTCATAACTTTTGATTTTTTTTATTTTCATATTTTGATAAACATATTACGCAAAGAATTTATAACTTTGAATATTTTCTATACAGCAATACAACAATATTGAATTGAACATATTTTAAATGGTTAGTGAATTTCATTTTAGGTGCGAAAAAAAGGTGAGAAAAATAAAATATCAAAATTTATATATTTTTGATTTATTAGAAATGTTCAAGTAAAATAATTAACCGTTAAAGCGAACACATATATATTTATATATTATTATTATAATGAAAGTTATTAAAAAACTAAATAAACAATGTATCTTTAGATTTTTCTTTTATTTTTATTGAACTGTTACATATAATTAAATTGTTTCTAAATAGTCCGCCTGAACATATGCAATTTTATTTTGAATTAAAATAAAATGTCAAAAAAATTCACTTGGGACCTCGCTGGCCTAGTGGTTAAGCACGTGGCTTATTAACCGAGGAGATGCGGGTTCATATCCTGCACAGGTAGTAAGTTTTATTAATTGAAAACAAATCCCGCTTGCTACCAAATATAGTGTAAATATATAATACATAATATAAACAAAATAAATAATATTAAAGTATAAATTACTAATAGTATTCAAACTATAATGGCCTTTGTAGCCAATGGTTTTGTAATATTACAATATCCTAAGCGATTTGTAATATTAATATAAAAAAATAAATGATAAATAAATACTTTCACTTATAGAAACCTCGATGGCCTATTGGTTAAGCATGTGGCTTATTAACCGAGGGAAAGCGGGTAGTATGTATTTTAATATAAAATAAATCCTCATTGCTCCCAATAAATAATATTATACTAAAAATCAATAATAGTATTCGATCTATTATGATATAAGTAGACGATGATTTAGAAAAGTTGCAATATCACATGATTTGGAATAATGATAATAAATAAATTTCACTTATGTTGGCGGGCTCACACAACGAGTAATTAAGCAGATAAGATATTCTTTGAGGTGATGCGAATTCAACTTCTATACAGATCTCAAAATTTTTCAATTACAAGGAACGTTTCTCAAAAAGCAATTATTTAACAAATCCAGTATAGGCATCAAATGTAAATAAATAATAATATAATGAAAAACAAAATATAAACGAAATTTATTATATTAATTTATTAATAAATATTAATAGTAGGTATTTAAAACAAAATAGGCTTAGCATGGTTTTAGTAAAATTCAACAGACCGTTGTCATATGTAATATTAAAATGAATAAATACCACATATATAAATTTCATTTATCTTTTTAACAGAATATTTTTTAGATTTTTAGATTTTAGAATTTAAATTTTAAAACTTCAAAACAAAATGGCAGCTATATAAAATATTTACTTGCATAATTCATAATTTTATTTATTTATATTATTGGACCATTTTGTTTCATTTTTTTTTTGTTTCATTTAATGTTCAAAACAGATCCAATAGCCAAGACTTTTTGATTAATAGTGGATGTAGGCTGAGTGCTCTGCTAACAAAACTGGTTTCATTCAAAAAATATAATATTTTAGTTTATGTTTTATGTTTTAGTTTATATTAATGTTTTAGTTAGTAATAGCTTTGTTTTAGTTTAGTTTTGACTTTACGAATACATTTAAATCTGTGACAATATAGTTATTTTTACCGACCTACGTAACAAAGTAATTAAACAAGTAAATGTAACAGTAAGTCGATGTAACCGACTTATTTATATCCTACACCTAAAAAATTCAAATTAAATTAAAAATCTATAAGTTGTTTTAGTTAGGTATTTAATATAAGCTACAAAAATAAATGCTTTTACAACCTTTGTACAAAGTATCAGGTTTCTATCTTTATTAAATTCGAAGATATGCTTGTTAGGTCTTGGAAAGTGTGTGAAGGTACCCGGATCACCACCGCAATTCATCTCAAATTTTAGAAACAAACTCAGAACAGGATAGAAAACTCTTATATCAAATTTCAATTTTATTTCTTTATTAATTTCGAAGATATTGTTCGGTCTTGGGAGTTGTGTTGGAGATACCCTAATAACCATTCCAATTCATCTGAAATTTTAGGCAAATCAGAGATTCAGGAAACAACACCCTTGTATCAAATTTGCAGTTTCTATCTTTATTAATTTCGGAGATATGCTTGTTCGGTTTTGGGTACCCGTATCCATAGTACGATTTCACCCAATTGCAGTCCCCGCCTCTCTTTAGTCATTGTTAACCTACAGTATAAATTTCATCAAGATAGCATCATTATTTTTTGAGTTATTGTGCGTACGGACGGACGGACATCGCTAAATCGACTCAGGAGGTGATCCTGATTCAAAATATATATACATGTCCATATTTAACTCGCTTCCTTTTAGTGGTTACAAGCACCATACCAAAGTTAATATACTCTATACTTAAGGTGTAGGGTATAAAAATATGAGGCATTCATTTTCTTTCGTATTATGTATTGTACATTTTGTTTATTAATCATTTAACTGGTCTAAGTGTGTAGCAAAAAATCCTTATATATTGAATCTACTTAAAAAATTATGTTAATTTAATTTCGGTCACTTATTTACTCTTCAGAAAATATCTATTTGACTTTTTAATTGTATTGCAATATTTTTATATAAAATTCTCAGAGATGCTTAAATAACTCTTCAAATTAATTTAGTATTAATTTAAAAGTAATAAAATAAAAGTGCAATTTAATATTGTTTAGCAACATTTTAAACTTAACAGACAAATGGACGAATTGACAATAATAGAATAAACTTTAACTATCTATATCTTTAAAATATGATAAATAAGGGTATTGAAATATCAAAATTCCTATTAGGCATTTGAAATCATAAAAATTGAAATAATCATAATGGATTGACCTAATTTTTCTGAATATTGAATTATTATACATGATAGTAAAAAAATAAAACAAAAAAAAAAGGTTCAGATTAGTACTATTCCTTTTAAAATTTTGATAATTTTTTGATATTTCAATATCATCCTATTTTTATTGACTTCCAAATATTGTTTCAAAGAAGAAGAAAAGGATCTGTATGCAAATTAGACCATCACTTAAGAAAGGTTTAATTTCGTACGAAATATAATCAGTATTCATAAAGTGTTACATTCCTTTTTTTTTTAAATATATATATATAACTATATATTTATTGAAATTTATTTATTAGCCCTTTAAGAATATTCCAAAGAAAAAGAAATAAAATTTTTGATTGATTTAGTATATCCTTAGTATATCTAAAATTTATTGTTTAAGTTTTAATGCTTCAGTGCAATAAGAAAAAAAAATTTTATATATAAAAGTTACAAAGTGCAATAATTAATAGTTATTAATCATTTGTATTCCATTGAGGGAAATTTCAAATTTTATTTTGTTTCTTTTATACCATTTCCGTAAATAATTTCCTTTTCCTTTCCTTTTCCTTTCCTTTTCAAACTAAATTCAATTTAATATAACTTTCTGATTAAAGTTACTCTTATGTCTTGAGCACAAGAATGAAGCCATCAGCGAAGGTCAAAATTGCTATTAATTAGAGCTACATTTCGATGTAACTAATTAAATATATTTAGATTTTAAATCTGGATATAATTCAAATGAACTTATTAATAATTGGTATCACAAACCCGCCACTAACTACTGTCGTGACTAATAAAAGAGACATGCATTTTCTACTAATCATATTTTATTTTACACTACTAAGATTAGTTATAATAAAATATTCGCTTACTTTTTTAAGCGAAATTATTAGACAAATATTCAAAATAAAAACCTCCATTTATAACTTGGAGTAAAGTAACGACTATAAAGATTAATTGACAGAACATATCCAGTGATTTGTGGAAAGTCTAATAAAGACAAAATAAAATACATCACATCTCAAAATGGTCAAATTTTTATTATTTGTAAAAATATAAACTAACAACTTACATCATAACATATATAAACAAGGTAGAATGTAAACCAACGGTTTTTAAAAGCGCACATTTCCAAAACTCAATACAAACTGTTTAGAATTGTGACTTGCACAAAAATTTTAAAATTTCATGTAATAACAAAATATGTGAAAATAGGACATTTTTGAAATTTTGAGGGGCCATAAGTCCGGAATCCTATATAACTAAGAAAAGCCGTTAACACACGTAAAAATATGTTATTAACTTTCAAGTCTTGCCGAAGAAAAATTTTTACAGGTGTCTAAAAACAACAAATTTTCAATTTTTGAGGCGTAATAACTCTTAAAGAAGTTCTAAGGAAACTTATACTAATTCTAAAAGTTCTCTCTTTTCTATTCTATTTATCTTAAAATTCTAAAATTTCAAGCCTCTATCTAAGAGCGTGCCGGAGTTATGAAAGTAAAAAAATAACGCAAAATTTTCACATAACGGTAAATTTAAATACTAAATTTAAAAAAAATATATAATTTTGATATTAATTTACAAAGTTAAAAAAAATACCTGTCGAATGACGATTTTAGATTGAAAAAATCTTAAGCAGAACATAAGATATATGCATTTAAAAATAGGGCTTTTTCAAAGTTTGAGGGGCTGTAGTTCCGTAATGGATGGGCCTACATGAAAAAGTTGTTCCACAAAATTTTTTTTTTATGAGACCTACCCATGGTTACAATTATTTTTCTCTATCTTTAACGGTGTAGAAGTCTTGTAAACAGACGGACGGACGGACGGGTGGACAGAGTGAAACTAATAAGCACATTTTTTCAAAATTTTTTTGGAAATATGCTAAAAAAAATTCTCATAGTACAGATTGATAAAAAAATTTAAATTTACTTTGACATAGTTTACTTAACCGAAAGATGCGACCAATACATCCTCGGAAAAACATATCAAAATAGATAAGTATAGCTTATCTATAAGAGATTGAAGCAGCAATAAAGATGATAAACTCGTAAGCAATTAAATGCCAATTAGTTTAAAAATGCATAGTGAAACAAAACCTATTAAAAACAAACAATAAAGTAACCGTCTACTGTGTAGCTCCACCTCCTAGGTATAGAAGGAAATAACGAAGCCCATCGACTTGCAAAGTGAGGACTCTTTACAGGAATTCCTAACCTTTTTGTGATATAAGTTAACACAAAATAAAAGAAGACTAAAAATGGAAGAGGAAAACTGTAGAACCAACCTATGAAGTGAAAAATCTAAAGAAGCTTCTTGGAAATTATAAACGGAAAATGTATGAAAAAAGCATAAAATCCAGTAAAAAAAAAAAACTGAGAATTCTAATAACCTTTCTGTCGAGACATTAACGGCTAAAGAAGCACTTAAGAAAAATTGGAATAGAGAATGACGGTACATGCAGATTTTGTCAAGAAGAAGAATCTCTAGGGCACATATTCAAAAACTGCGAAGCTTTACTCTACACAATATATATGCACCTAAGTGCATATTGCTTTATCACAGATAAACTGATAGCAATAAAACCCTCGACAGATCAGATAATTTCTTAGAAGTTGTTGGTCTGACAAAAATATTATAAGTGAAGCCAAAATCCACAACACTTAGTAATACAGCAGCACAATATAAATTTAATATAAGGTATATAAGGTACATACATAATAGGTAATATAAGGTAATATAATACAGGTAATATAAATTTTATATTTTTACATTTTACAATACATTTCAAATCTGAATCCTAATAAAACCATAACATAACAAATTAAAAAGGAAATTTTGCCTTTTAAAATGAAAATACAAAAATTATTCCTTACAAAAAATTTTTAATGAGTTCAAAATTAAAAAAATTATAACTAAAAATATTCAAATGTGCATTATTGAATTTTAACCTTTTATATTTTATTATAAAATACATAATATTTAAAATGTTCTTTTAAATATTTTTTTAAATTTTAAACAATAATAATTGAAAAATAAAATAAAAAAAGAAATAAATATTATCAATTTATTCCTTTTGTTTTTATTACAGACAATCAAAAGTTTTTTTCTCATCAAAAAATTTGTTTTTATTTTGAAAAATGCATTTGACATTTTTTTCTTTTTCCTTTTTTAAATAATTTTTACTTAAATCTTTTATTTTTCTCTTTACTATATTTTGAATTTACTTTGTAATTGCCTAACTGTATCTTTAGGTTTACCTAGAAAAAAGTATTATCTTTATACATAGTTATGCATTACTATATCTAAGATAAAACTATAAAAGCATTTTTACTAAAAGATTTAATATGCATTTTTCCATTTTACAATAAGTGTATGATAAGTAACTGTATTTAGTTTTTAAATGCAAAAAAAAAAAGGATGAAATCTAAAAGTGATATAGATGTCCTTTTTGTAGAGAAATGTAAAATGAAAAAATGTAAGAGAAAAGAGAAAATGTTTAGTTATTATATGCTTATCAGTAAAACTAGAACAGAAATGGATCTTTATACACATATGGTTCAAGAATAATTTTGCCATCACGTTTGTAACACTTTAAAGGTACCGAACTAGATATGACAAAGCACATATATTTTTGTTCAGAATCAAATTCAGAATCAATTTAGCCATGTAAGTTCGCCCGTCCGAGCTTAAAACTCAAAAACCTAGGCACTGAGTTGAAGTTGCATGCTAACAACATATTTAAAAATTGGTTGATCTAAAACACCAGATTTTCGTTAATTTGGTTAGTTCGGGGCAACAGGTTCGAATACATGTCATACAACTTTAAAATTTACATAAATATCGGTAAATATTAAGTAAAGCATTTTAAATGTTGTAAAAGATGATCAAATTTTATGAAAACAGCATATATTATACGGATACCCCATACGGTTGACACAGTCTACTCTATACCGCCTTTTTTCTCGTTTCAAGCTAAAAACAAAAAGGTGTAAAAATTCATATTTTTTTGTTATTGTCATTTCAGTCGGAAATAATAGGTATTGTTTGTAAAAAAAATTTCAGTATACATGGCCTGTTTAAATATTATACAAGGCAAAGTTTATAAATATTATAATAAAATTAAATCCGCTCCTGTTTTAAATTTTTTTTTTTAAATTTCTAAGTTGATAAAATTTAAAAATAAGAGAATTTAAAAAAAAATCTATTTTTTTTCTATCTCTTAGGTAAAAAAAAATTTTTTTTGAATGTTGATATAAGAATTTATTTTTATTCTTTGTTTAACGATTGTATTTTTTCTTTTAGGAATTTTCAAACAAAAAAAAAATTCCAAAAATTAGGTATAAATCATAAATTAAACAAAAAGAAAATTTTAATTTTCTTTAGTCTCATTATCGTCAAAGGATTTCTGCTTAATTTACCAAAAATTTTCTCTAATTATCCTTTGTTTAAAATCACGAGTACCTATTGCATAAAAATTCTTTACATAACTATTTTACATTTAATCAAACAATTTTTTTTTTCCTATTGAATAAATTGATCTGTTTTCAAAATTTTAAATTTGAATTTATAACAAAACTTTTTTCATCCTTTACAATCTTACAATTTTCTACATTTTAAAATAAAATAACGTTTATACTTAAAAGATTAAAATATCCTTAGTTAATTCCTTTCAGGAAGAAGCTTTTAGTGTCATTCTAACTGAGCTTTCTAGTATATTCTTGTTAGTATTTCTTCTCGAGTAATAAGAGTAAATCTGTGCATATTAATTTTAGTAATAGAATAGATAATATTACCCACCCACCAAAAACAAACGTAAATGATGTAAAGCTGTCAATCAAAATATCTACCAATGATACTAGATTACAACGACGATGTATATAATAAAGTGTTAATTTGCAATCAAATAATTAAGCTTATATGATTATATGGTATTCAATTTTGGGGTTATGCCAAGTAAACGCATATTAAAGAAATATAAACTTTTCAAAATAAAATCCTACTCAATATAGTTAGTGTTTCTTGGTATATGCGTAACAGTGATATTCGTAGAGATCCCCAAAGATACAATACAAAGATAAATACAATAAGAGAAATGTCATAAAACTTAAAGTTCGTCTAGCGAAGGACATATAAATAGGATACATTTAAAGAAAACATTAATAAGCACATAAGATAAATTAAAAGAAAACGATCGCAAAAAATTAGTGGTTAGTCAATTCAACTATAGTGTTAGTAGAGGACGGATGACGTTTAGTCGATAAAAATACGGCATACATTACGCTATAGAAAATATTTTATCTTTTGAAGATTCTCACAAACCCAACAAAAAAAGAAGTCGTGAGGTTCGTACTTTTGTTCAAATTTTTTATAAATCAATCGTTTTCATACATCTGTTGTAGAGGAGATTTCAGATGGTGTTGTGCCAAAAATTCTTAAATGAAAAACTCTAATTCGATTCGATATGTTCGATAATTTCGCGGCTAAACAATTCTTGTGTAACATGATGTAGTAGTGCATAAGTATAGTAGAGAGTTGCAAAAAATGCAAATGATTAAAATAGTTATTGTTGTTGACAAATATCCTCAGAGGTGAAACATTAAAAATGATTTTAACATTAAATAAAAAAGATGTTTTGTTATTCCTAATTGAGCCAATTAGAATTTCTTAATATGTCAGTAATTTTCTAAGTTACTTACAAAAAATTATATATCTAACTATAATAATTGGCATATTTAATATTTTTTTTTTTAAATTAACCAAAAAAAAAACAAAATATCATGAAATGAATTTTTTTTTATTTTTTGTGTTATTTTCATTTTTTTTTTTTAGTTAAAAAGTAATGAAATTATTTTAATTATATAAATTGAAAAAGTTTTATTTTTATGTATTTAATATAATAATTATTGTTTATAATAATTAAATTAGATAAATTTAAAAAAAATATTCCTAAAGGCCTTTTTTGAAATTCTAATTAAAAATGTTAACTAAATTAGTACAATACTTACAATATAAAAATTTGTGAAAATAAAAATAAATTAAATTAGAATTAGAATTAAAGTGAGATTTAAAACGGAATTATATGTTTTCCCACTTATAAGATACTAAAAATATATACGTCATAATAGAATATATTTTTAAAAGGAAAATACAAAAATTTCAATTAGAAATATAAAATAAAATAATATTAACTAAATGATTTGAGAGCGCCTATAAATATGCAAATTCGAAATCTCCAATCACAAAACTTCCAAATTTTATTAAATCTTCGGGGGCTTCGGTAGCCTAGTGTATAGGCGTGTGGCGTATTAACCGAAGGAGTGTGGGTTCGATCCCTGCACAGGTCGTAAGTTTTTTTTTCTTTACATACCCCCCCTTACGACCAAATATAATGTAAATATATAGTATATAATATAAACAAAATAAATAATATTAGTGTATAATTTAATAATAGTATAAAAAACCTATAATGGCCTTAGTAGCCGATGGTTCAATAATATTGCATTACATTTATGTATGTAATATTAATATAAATAAATAAATAAATCTTCGAATAAACTTAAAATCCACATTCAATAAAACGTGTTGAGAGCATCACGATATCTCAAAAATAAAAATAAAATAAATCCCAAAACTTCAAAAGTATTTTAAAGTCATTATATAGATTTTGTGTAAATAAAATAATTAAGAGGTTTTAGAGCTAGTTACAAGATTAGGGTTTCAGTAATTTGTTCAACGAAGCTGTGAGGACATCCCCGACTATTTTAAATATTTTGCTATTAAAATATGATGTCCAATAATAATTACACAGAATTTAGGATTGGATACAAAAGTAATCTGATGCGCTTTTGCAGAAAATATAACGGTACAATATGTATGCGTGAAATTTTGGATTAAATGGTATTCAAAGTTTTTTTTTCAAGAATTTATTTTGGTTCCAGATTTTTTTTACGATATCAATGAATTTGTGAATTTAGAATTGGGAATTTTGATTAGGAGATTTTGTAATTGTGGATTTTATTTTGAGGATATTAAATTGAAGATTTAGATGTAGGTAGCCTAGTATAAGTAAGAGCATATTAAATACGGTGTAAACATCAAGGGAGTATGGTCGTACCTATACATGTCGTAAGAACAATTCCTCCTTACAACATTTTCAAGTACACCTAGAAAAGAAAGGCCTGTGTAATTTCCTTATCAACTTCATATGACAGGACATTTTCTTAACTAAAAAATAATCTATGAATATCTTTATTAAAGCTATACAAATAAATGTCTTATAAACGCAATTTCTCAATGTAAAAATTCTTTAAATAATATATTAATTATTCATATACATATGTATATTGTACAACTAATTAACCTAAAAATTTTTTAAATCCTTTTCATAAAATAAACAGAATTTTAAGAAACTTTATTATTATTCTGCATTTTTACTGAAACCTTTTTTTTTTTTGAAAACATTATAAAAATTTGTTCTATTTTATTAGTTTGTTTTGTATTTTATTTATTTTTATACCCGTACGATAGGATCGGGTATAATAAAATTACTAATCCGTTTGTAACACCTCGAAATAAGCGAGCTAGATATACCTTCAAAGGTATGGATCGGATCAGAAAAAAATTCTAAGACTTTTGAGCCGTGTCCGTCAGCACGCTAACTCAAAAACTAAGAAAGCTAGAATCTTGAAATTTACACAAAATATTTTGGGAGTAATTTGTAGGTTCCCTATTTTTTTTGGTTTGGTTGAGTTTGGACCAAAACTTAGGGTAGCTCTCGAACACCCAACTTTTAGATCCCGACATTTTTTTTGAAATAGAGCTATGAAATTTTAACTGCTGATAGATCTCATAAAAATATTAATTTTATTTTTAATAACTTTTTTTTGTAGCCCCACCCGTTACGGAGCTACAGCTCCCCAAAGGTTCAAAAAAGCTCTATATTTCAATTGTTATAGCACAAGTTGTATAAGTTATATCTTCATTTTGAAAACGCCAAACAATTACTACTTGTATTAGCTTTAAAAGTATATATACAATAAATATATATTTGTGGCATACGGTGTCTTAATTTACCGTTATGTGAAACTCAAATTTTGCAAAATCCTTTAACCCTTCTATCTTCTAAACGGCTTAAGTTGGAAATTTGAAATTTTGACAAAAGTTAGATCTTTGAAAATAAGTATGAGTCATTTCAGAAATTTTTTTTGTATCACCCCCCGTTTAGGAGCTGTAAGGGGTCAAAAACTGAAAATTTCCTATTTTTAAACACCTGTAACTTGAAAACCTGTTAAAATTTTTTTAAAGTAATACACAAAAATTAAAGCTTCAACATTATACTCTTATTTTTGTTAACAACTTAAATACGCATATTAAATAATACTATAGAATATTTGAAAAAGTTTTGGATTGATAATCGTTATGTGGAAGGTTAGAATCTGCTTTTGAAGAATGTGCATATAAACATATAGTTTGAACATATGTACAACCCATAGTTCTAGAAATTATAAAATTCACCCAAATTATTTTAAAATACTAAAATATTAAAAAATAATATTGTAAGCAGAGTGACAGGCTGTGAACATACTAACGGTTCGTACGGGTATCTAAGAGTTGACAAAGGCAACTGTATTCTTCCTCGTTTTTTTTGTATTACCTCATCCCCCTGTGTTCACATTCACTCTATTTCTCTCTTTTTAGCACATTTCCAAAAAAAAATTGAAAAAATGTGTCCATTGGTTTCACTCTGTCCGTCCGTCCATCCGTCTGTCCGTCCATTTACAAAACTTCTACACCGTTAAAGATAGAGAAAAAACTTTTAACCATGGGTAGGTCTCATAAAAAAATTAATGTTGTAGAACAATTTTGTTATGTACTCCTCTCCATTACGGAGCTAAAGCCCCTCAAACTTTGAAAAAGCCCTATTTTGAAATGCGGATATCTCATATCCCATTTAACATTTTCTCAATATGCAAACACCATTCGATAGGAACATTTTTTTACCTTTCTAAGTCAATATTAAAATTGTAGAATTCTTTTAAATTTAGTAATTATGATATTTCTTTTTTCATAACTTTTTTTTAGGAAAAAAAAAACTCCGGCGAGCTTTTAGATAGGAACTTGAGATTTTGAGACAAGAAAGAACTACCACAATTAGTATATGTTTCCTTGGAAAATATTTTTGTACCGCCCCCTGTTTAAGAGCTATTAGGGCTCAAAAATTGAAAATTTGTTATTTTTAAACATCTGTAACTTAGGCACCTGTGCAAATTTTTCTTCGGCAAGACATAAAAATCGATCTTCAGTATATATATTTGTACGTGTACTAACGATTTTTCTTAATTATATAGGATGTCGGACTTAGAGTTCCACAAAATTTCGAAAAAGTCCTATTTTCAAATATTTTGTTATTATATGATATTGTAAAATGTTTGGTGCAATTAAGTCACAATTCTAAAAAATTTGTATTATCTTTTGGAAATGTGCGCTTTTAAATACCGTTAGTTTACATTCTGCTTTGTTTTTTTTATTTGTTTAACATAATAAATTTCAAAATTTAAAATTGTCACCAACTTGTTTTTTTTCAACACTTTTTTAAAAAATTTCTTATTTTTATTTCTAAATCGAATACAAAAATCATGATGTTAACAAAATTAATATAGAAAAAAGTTTTAATTGTAATATAATTTGTCTGAGAATAAAAAAAAACCGGATTACCCAAAACAAAAGTTCTTAACAAAATTAAAAACCCAAAAATAAGCATGGTATTTTTCATTAGAAAACACCCCGAAAATAAAACAAAACAAACTAAAAATTCAAATTAAAAAACCCTAAAAATATACTCATACAAACATACACACACCTATGTTATCCTGACTTTATATAAATAATCTCTGTAAAATATTTTTGTTTTTTTTTTTATATTTTTAAGCCAAGGATTAGATCCAACAAAAAAACCAAACCAAAAAAAAAAAAATAAAAAGAAGGCATGTAGAAAATAATAATCTACAAGTTACCACAGAAAATACTCACCACAATATACAAGTAGATTAAACATAATTTTATTAAGGATAAATGTTAATGCAATCCTTTAATACTTGCAAATAGATATTATATATCATCATATTATACATATATATATACGATATATAAATATACATTTTTTACGTGTACATACGCATATTAATCGCTTTAGATTATTATACAAGTTGTCTGTGAAAAATGATCATAAAATTCTATAAAAAAGGATATTTTTTACACATGTTAAACATTATTGCTAATATGTACAACACCACACATGTATTTTTTAAATAAACTTTTATTTACAAAAAAGAGTTTATCAACAATAAAATACAGATAACTACAATAAAATGAAATTAGGTTTTGTCGCCAAAATATTACGCAATATAAATATCGGATTATATATAATGGCCTGAGACTGGTGCAAAATGTTGAACTTGTTCAATATGTGTTCTTTCTACAACTTGTTTTAATTGAAAGAAAAGATGTTTTCATGTTTTTCTAAGACAGGTAGAAATCTTCAAAAGTCACCAAGAAATCCTATATGTAAAGTAAGATTTTTACTATTTCCCTCTATAGCCAGAATAGTGGGACAAACTCCCTAGCTGCCTATGCAGTATAATAGCTAAAAATTAGGGAAGGAAAAGAGATAGGAAGGGACATGATTATGGGTTACGGAGTAGGATTCATACAAATCGTAAGAACGTAAGAATTATCAATTGAGAAGGAAGAATTTGACTTCTTCCTTGAATATTTCAAAAAATTGGAAAGAATTTAATGTTTTGGAATTTTTTGTTATTTGTTAATCTACACTTCTTTTTTTGTTTTTTTTTCGTCATTTTATTATTTAATTTAATTCGACAAAACTCTTTAATAGAACTACTTTTTTTTCCTTTATAGTTTTTTTCTCTATACTTCATAAATGTGACAAGAAAATTATACGGCTCTTCCTTTTACACACTTCCTTTGTGTTTACAATGTTTATTCCATACAGACTTATCCACTAGGCCGGCAAGGCTTCTTAAACTAGTTTTATTAAAGTTTATAAGCACAACAGTCATATTAAAACTGGCAATATTATGCAAATTCAAACTCTTTACCTCTTATACAAGACAGTGTAAATCTTATGATTATCGTTCCCCTAAATCAATGTGTTTACATTGTTTTACAACTATAACATAATTAGACTCACTAAGTTGACGTAATTAAAAAAAAACACTTTTCGCTTCCCCGTATTTCATTGCAAAACACACATTTTACAGCTAACATGAAAAATTTTATTTAAGTAAATGCCAAATTGGTAACTTTCACATATAATTTTTCTTACCGCTACTGTATGTACTATATTTAAGATTATCCTAAATTTATCATTAGATCACTTAGTACATATAATTCTGCAACGTTATTACCTATTTCTACATATATAACTAAATATATTTTTACAAAAATACATACCCACCCATACATAAAAATATTAAATTTTCTGATAAAACTTTTTAAAACATTTTTTTTTTCAAGAATTCGTATTACAAACCATATTAACAACATATTTATATAACATTTACATTAACTCCATACATCAATGCAGAAACAATTTAATATATATACAGTATATATATACATATACTTAAGTGCATGTTTTTTGGTCAAAAAGAAAAGGAAGAAAATGTTGTTTAGAAAACAAAAAGACAAAAAAAATAGCTTTTTTTGTTGCCAGTATGTTTTCTTAGGTTTATAAACATTCTGGTTTTTGGTATACAAGACATACATAAACCATTTATATTTACACCTATGAAAACTTTATAGGAAACTATAAAAAAAAGAGATAAAATTGTTTTCGTTTTTTTAATTGCGGTATAATTAATATTTAGTGATAATATATTCTAATTATATGATCTGTTTAATTTTAATATGTTTAACCTCAATATAACTATATTATATGCAAAATATTTGAGAAATTTGATTTAGATGGGTCTGTCAAGACCAGAATTGAATAATTCTGTAAGCTAATTCTTTATTTAGTTTTAAAATTTTCGAAACTTACCATCATAACATTTGTTTTTATATTAAACGGCTATCAAAAACTATAGTGGAAGACCTGCTGACTAAGAAAAAAAGAGCGGACACAAAAAGCAAAAAATTAACATAGTATGAATTAGAAGCTAAGGGCAAAAAAAAAAAATAAATGGGCAACTAGATGAAGAAATTTGAAGCTATTTAAAATTTATGAAACATGATGATAACGAACGATCGTCCAAATAGACTAAATTTTATACATACAGAATAATAAGCATTAGAAAAGAAGGAAAATGCACCTAAAGAAACGCCCGAAAATATTGTCTATGATCATGTCGATTACACTATCATTGAGAAGAACTTCAACTCATAGATTTTACAGGCCCACCATTATCCAAGAACACATGTTCTAAGTAATCCAAGTGTTAACTGAGTTAAGGAAACAAAAAATTATAGACATGAACTGGCGAACTTTAAATCCTCTTAAGACAGTGAATTTAGAAATGTTTTAATGATGTTTCAAGATTTCAATTATGGAAGGCAATCACATAAAAAATAAATGAATGACATACAAAATTATAAATTATGACGCACATATGAAAATATAAATATGACAATATGAAACTAATCAATAAAAATCAAACAAGTAATAAGCATTTATTTCAATGTCACAAAGTTAACAACAGTTACTGAATCTTATAACAAAAGTTAACAACAAGAAAGGAAACTTATAAGGACGAACAGAAAACACTTTAAAGATTTAATCGAAAAAGTGATTTATTATTGCTAAAAAAAATAGATACCTAGATTATAATTTTAATTTTCATAAAAAGTTGAAAGGAATAGATAATATTTCGAAAAGTGACATGGCACGTAAAACACTTAAACTTAGTTATCACAAAATTAGCAATTGAAACATCAAATGAAAAAGAAATAAAAGGATAACAGCCAAATAACATAGGCTTCCTTTACCAAGCTTTTTAACTAAAGATTAACTACCAGAGATTATCCTAATGACAGAAAGAAAACAAATCTAAAATAATTCAAGTCGAAGTAAAAGATAACGAAAGCAAATAACCTAAGAAGAAATCTGTAGTTAAGATATATGTAAGTACAGAGGACTTTAAGGATACAGGAAGTTACAAACCAAAAAATATTTAAATTATTATAACAATTTATTATTAGAGATTCAATATTAAATCTTCATCAATCTTCAGTTTAATCAATCCTGATGGAGATTGAACTATTACAAAAAAATCTTCAAATGAAAAACAATATAAATTTCCTAATATTGTCTAATATTAAAAAAAAAAAATTATTATTGCCGATCCTTACAATTATTGTCTTTGTAAAAACATTTTTATTGTATACTTATATTTTATAAGTATTAATGTAAATATGTACATACATACATATACAAATGTATATAAGTATATATATCTGGAACAACAGATGTCTTTGATAACAGATACTTATTATCCACCACTAAATTGGCTTACAGACTTAGAATATATTAAAATTAAATTTGTTTATTTTATTTTTATTAAAAATTTTGATTTTTTCCGGGAAGCATATTATAACAAAAAAAAAATTTTCGATTGTTTTCTATATTTATTTTCAAATGTTATGATTATTTTTTATTGATTTTCCGGAAGATTTTTGATTTTCTTTTTTTGAATTTTTATGACTTAATAATAAAAATTTATAACACTTGTCGCACATTTATTTCTTTTCTTTATTATTTTTTTTTTTTAAATTTACTCATCTTGAAATTTTGACAAAAGATATTTAAATATTTTTATTTTGTTGACTGATTGAAACTAAAATGTAAAATAATACTTTAAAAAATTGATATATATTTCACAAAGAAAAAAAGTTTAGTTAGAAACTTTAAATAGTATTTCGAAACATGGTCAGAAATACTTAAAAACTAAAAGAACTTTATCTGTTATCAAGTTAACCTTTACTTGTTTAGTTAACTTTTTTTTTTTTAAAGTTAGCACGTGCGTTGGATAAATTTTGTCTATAAGATAAAATACATTATACTTCACATACCAAACCTATACTCTAAAGAAATTATTTATATTATTAATGACTTACACTATATTCTCTGTTAAGATTCTTTAAAGTTTCTCAAATTCAATCCTCCACTTCAACACTATACAGTCTTGAAAACCGTCTGCAAAATTATTGCAATCGGTGATTAAAAGTCATCTCATGGTTACGCTAATCATACATTAATCGAATTAATTATTCTCCATTTGGAGATTGTTAGATGGAATCTCTTCAAACTTATCTATACAGCTGCTTAATTTTAACACCAATAATCTTGTATATAACACATATATATAATAAGGCAAAAAGCAATGTTTCAGAATCTCGAATATACGAAACAATTACAATTATCTTCAAATATTGCTTTAACCAAAAGTTTTATATGTCATCCTATTTCTTAACTTAAGCATTATATTGCTTTGCAGAGAGGATTTTTATGCCATTATAATGTCTACCGAGAATGGTGGTTTTAATGGGTAAAAATTCCACACTCACAAGGGAGCTTAAATTTTCTTGATTTTCTTGGAAGATCTACACCTTCAACAGGCAAAAACAAAAATATATTTACTTATATACATGTCGAATATAAAGGTATGACATGAACTTGGACATTTTTGCATGAAATTGCATGAAATTCTCTCTTTTAATCTTACAGAGTGTTTATATTCTTTTATATCATTGAAGCTGCACTATTTTAGATGTATAAAGAAATTTAAAGAATAAATAAATATTTCCGAATTATATAATTAAATCTGAATATTAGTATTTTTGATATCTTCGAGATAATTTCTATTAAAATTCAACGTTAAAAAATGTTAATACTAAATTTCAAATATTATGTGGTAAACATTATAATATTATTACTATAAAAAATTTTAAAATTTAAAATAAAATTTAGTTAAGTTTTAAATTTTAAAAATTTAGTTTATTTAAGTTTTAAAATTTTCGAAACTTAGCATTCAGTTTAGTTCTTGTAAGAAGCTATACATAAACTCTGGTAGCCAAAAGGTGATGAATACTACTGTAAAAGATTAATAGTTCTTTAGCGTATATATAATTATATAATCCTAGAAGATAAATATTTCTTTTAAACAGGCTTGTATGTATGTAAAAACAAAAGTGTTTAAAGGTATATACTTTCAAAAAAAAACAATCAAAATTCAATATAACATTAAAATTTATAATTTTTTTTTAAATTTTTATACAAAAAAAAATGCGAGAAATAAAGAACTTTTCCCTCATTTTTAAAGAAACCCAATATAACACAATTAAGAAAGGACACGTTACCGGAAGTTACTACTTTAATTTTTGTATTAAAATATCAATAAATGTCCAATATTACATAATATGTCTAAAAATAGAGAATCTTCAATGTTTGACTCTTAACAAGTCTTACAAATGTAGTACAAGACTTCCCAAAAATATTCCTCCTATCAAAATTTCCATATTCTTCTGATTAAAAAAATTTCAAAAGCATAAGTTCACAAAAGGAAGCAAAACGTTACAAATATTTTATATTATGTACCAAATTTAAATACTAAATTGCAAAAATCTTATAATATAATAAGAGACAATCTTCTGGTGCTGCTGCTATTCGCTTGCCCTTTTTAGCACATTTCCAAAAAAATTTTGAAAAAATGTGCTTATTAGTTTCACTCTGTCCGTCCGTCCGGTCGTTCGTATGTCTGTTTAAAAAACTTCTACACCGTTAAAGATAGAGAAAAAAAATTTCAACCATGGGTAGGTCTCATAAAAAAAATAATTTTGTGGAACAACTTTTTCATATAGCCCTTCCCATTACGGAGCTACACCCCTTCAAACTTTGAAAAAGCCCTATTTTTAAATGCATATATCTTATGTTCTGCTTAAGATGTTTTCAATCTGAAAACGTCATTCGACAGGTATTTCTTTTATCTTTGTAAATTAGTATCAAAATTATACAATTTTTTTAAATTTAGTATTTAAATTTACCGTTATGTGAAAACCATATTTTGCATGAAATTTCTTTTTTTATAACTCCGGCACGCCTTTAGATAGAAACCTGAAATTTTGAGACAAGAAAGAACTTTTAGAATTAGTATAAGTTTCTTCAGAAAATTTTTTGGTAGCACCCCCTCTTTAAGAGTTATTACGCCTCAAAAATTGAAAATTTGCTATTTTTAACACCTGTAACTTCGGCGAGGCATGAAAATTAAAGGTTCAATAATATATTTTTACGCGTGTTAACGGCTTTTCTTAGTTATATAGGATTCCGGACTTACGGCTCCTCAAAATTTCAAAAATGTCCTATTTTCACGTTTTTTCTTGTTACATGAAATTTTCAAATTTTTGTCCAAGTCAAAATTCTAAACAGTTTGTATTGAGTTTAGAAATGTGCGCTTTTAAAAACCGTTGATTTACATTCTACCTTGTTTTAAATGTTAGAGTACACACAATCACAATATTTCTTACTTAATACTAATAATACACATTGTTACAGCTGTATACCTAACCTAATACCAATACATTATACCCGCACCGAAACGCATTCATTTTGGTATACCGAAAATTACATCCTAAAAATACATGTATATGTATGTAGTGTTGTTTTTTTTCTGATATGTTTGCCCCATAAACTACATAAATATCAAGACCGGAACAAGACCCCTAAGAATGTATTAGTGCAAAATTTAAACATGTATTGTGAAAATTGAGAGAGTTTTGACAGTTTCTTTTTTTCATTTTTTTGCTTAGAAAAAAGTAGAAAATTAAGAAATTTTAGCAATTTTCATTTACAACTTTAAATATGAAATGCTACCCTAAATATATCGAAATTTATATTAAAATAAAATTCAAAATTTTTTGTAACACATATCAAGAATTCAAGGTTCAACTCGAATTTTTAACTATATTTTTCTCAAAATATATTTTCCAACTTTTTCTAGCATTTCTTGACTCCAGCCATTTTGAAATGTTTAAATAACAAAAAAAATTTTTTCTTTGCTATCTGTCAATTTTTTAAAAGTTTAAGTTTTACAAAATTTAATTTTATATCGAGTTTTAATATATATCATTTTAATGAAAATATATAAATTATATATTAAAAAAAAAATTTAGAGTTTTTCCTAAATACTGGTGTAAAAATTAACTTTCTATCAATTTTTTTTAGTATCAGTACAAGTATTGGAAAAAAAAAGAACCTGAAATTTTTGATAAGCAATTTTATTTTTTCGATACACACTATAAAAAAAAATAAGGTGCATTAAGAATAATGCAATATTTATATTTTTTAATTTAATTTTTTTTATTGCTTTTTAATTATGGTTCGTACTTGTTGTGTCCCTGGGTGTAAATCGAATTATAAATGTAAAACGAAAAATAAAATTTATACAGTTTAGTTAAATGGCTGGCTTTTGTTTAAAAATAAATCTTATATTGTGTTATACTGTTTAGAAAATTGAGAATTATTACTGTTTAGAAATGAGAATTGAGAAAAAACTCGGTGAAAAGGTATAGTTATAATACAATAATAATGTCATTTTTAATCTATGCGCATTCTAAATCTACATATTCAGTTCTTAGTAAATTTCTTTTTCTTCCCTCTATTAGGTATCTTCGAAAATTATCTTCAAGTTTACATATAACACCAGATCATAAAAATGACGAAAATGATGATCATTATTTAACTGCTGCATCTCAGTCCTTAAATACATAAACTTAAATACATATTATTCATATACAGATCTACTATATGCACACGAAATAAATACCATATCAATTTTTCAAATTAATTTAATTCGCTCACTTTTTTTGTGCTATTACTGTAGCAAATTATTGCTCTCTTTAAAGAGCCTTAAGCTTTAGGAAAAAAATGAAAAAATTTTACAAAATTCGGGTAGACTTTTTTTTATCAACGTTTTTACAAATAAAAAACATTATAAATTCAATTTTTTTTTGTATTCAGATAGTGTAAAAAATTATGAATTTTAAGGTTCACTTAGAAATTTTTTCAAAAAAATGTCTATTTTAGAAGTTATTAAAGATTTAAAGTTACCCCACTATTTAGCTTTTACTTTTCCCATAAGAGCCAATGTAAATAGTGGGATAAATTGAGCTTTCGTTTTCTTCAGTTGAGCTTTCAGAGTTCAAAGAGTTCAGAGTTCGTTTTCTTCAGAGTTCAAATTGAGCTTCTTGATAGTTTATGTAGTTTATGGTTTGCCCTATACATAGTGGATATGAATAAACTAAGAAAATATATTGTACGTACATTTCTACCTACTTTTGCAAATAGACTTTTTTGTTGTAGAAAAATGCATTAAAACATATTAGTAAAAAAGAGTGCAACTCAAATATGTAGTTTAATAATGTGAATGGAATATTAACCATTATTTAACTGCATGTTAATACACTTATATATGTACATACCTATGTATTATAGAAACAATAAAAAAGATGGAAGTTTGACATTTTTAAGCAAAATGAATATTGTTTAATAGTGAAATGAGATATTCAAATTATATATATGTGTGTATAAGAGAAAGAAAGGCAAAAATATATTCAAACGTTCATATGTATATACATATTTTAATATTTCATCAATCAAAGATTATCTATTATAAGACATGAGCCATTCCCAGCATGTGACCCAATTTTTTCCTACTCGAAAAAAGAAAAAACAAAATTTAAATTTTTTTATTTAAAAATGATTCGGTTCGGATTAACAATACAATACAGTATTTAAAAAAATATTTTTTATTCACCGGGCGCACATCATGTGATTGGCCTTTTCACTAGTTATATAATAATTACAAAAGACAAAATAATGAAGATTTTTAATTGAATATGATTTTAAAATTGAAAACATAAGAGCATTACATTTATTTGTGAGCCGTTTTTAGATTGAAAAAAATATTCAATAGAACTTCAGATATAAATATTGGAAAATAGTGCTTTTCAAAAATTTTAAGGGATTTAAATTACATAATGGATGTGGTTAAACATAGAAAGGTCATTAGACAAAATTGTAAAATTTAAAGGAACAAATCTGAAATCGAAGATACTCAAATTATCGATAACCTAAAAAGTCGAAACATTCAGATTCTAGATATTAAGTGATAATAAAAAAATATAAACCTATACGTACCCCCAGGGCCGGCGTGAGGCGCGTACGATGCGTGATTTTCACGCAGGCGCCACGGCGGAAAAATACAAAAGGCGGCAAAATTGTACAGAAATTTGTTATTTTCATAAAAATTTCCATTCTATTGTTTAATAACTAGTCCAATTTGAACAATATTGTTCCATCTGTGAAAAATATTTTTGTTTTGAAAAATAGTTAAGTAGGCGAAAAAATTTAAAGAATTTTTTTATTTCCAGTGCAATTTCCATTTTAGTTTAATAATGTGTGAATGTGTCCAATTTGAAAAATAAATAAATCATTTTTGAAAAATAGTTAAGTAGGCGGAAAATTTATAAAGAAATTTCTTATTTGCAGCGAATTTTCATTCTAGTTTAGTTTGATTCCACATACTGGTAAGTAGTCACTAGTCAGTGCTTATTATATAATTCATTTTAATTTTTTAGCAAACATTATAAATTTTAGATATTAACTTTAATCTATAATATAAAAAAAAAAGGATTTTGTTGTCGTAAATTTAAAGAATAGAAATTTGTAAGTAAATCAAATTAATTTAAACTTAAAATTTTATTATTTTTAATAAGTATTTTTACTATTATCTAAGAAAACTATGGAAAAGAGAAAACTTTCTGGTTGGGAATACAAACAAAAACGACAAAAAAAAGAGGAGCAAATGAAGAAAAATCAAACATTGTTGGGAAACTTTTTGTTGCAACCTCGTCGTCATGAATTGGCCAATATAAATCAAATAGACATTATTCAAAATATTGAAGTGGGATCTGAAACAGAAACATTAATACAAACAAGTGACTCTGTTGAACCGGCAACTGTACGTGTAGCCAACTCTAATGACTCTGCTGATACAATTGAAATAAGGCCAACAATTGAACCGGCAACTGCATCAGTTGTTACTGCATTATGTTTTGATGATATCAGTGACTGGCCAGAAGCTATTAACAAAGACTTCATTCAACATACTGTTATTAAAGGACCCGACAATTTCAAAGAAAATTTGAGCCAGTATCCCAAAAACTCGGAAAATTTAAGTTTTTCTAATCATTATTTCTACAGAATTATGGATAATGGTGAAAAAAATCAGAGATCGTGGTTAGTTTATTCCAAAAAAACTAACAAAGTTTTTTGTTTTTGCTGCAAACTATTTGTTTTAAATCCTGTTGCTGTTATGTTAGCTCGCAATGGTGTTAATGATTGGCGACATATTTCACAGCTTTTAAAACGACACGAGCGAAGTGTTGAACATTTTGACTATTTCAGCAAATGGATGGAACTAAAAAATAGATTACAGAAGGGAACATCAGTGGATACCATAATGGACAAAAGCCTAAAAAAGGAGGTGGAACATTGGGACAACGTGCTAAGAAGATTAATTTCTCTAACAATTATGATGGCAAAACAAAACTTGGCATTTAGAGGTTCTTCTGACAAAGTTTATGAAGACAATAACGGAAACTTTCTAAAAATTTTAGAATTTCTAGCCGAATTCGACCCGGTTATGGAGAAACATTTGTTAAGAGCAAAAGCAAACCCAAAATCTGTGCACTACCTAGGAAAAAGCATCCAGAATGAAATTATGGACTTGATTGGCAATTGCATAAAAAACAAAATTTTAGAGAAGGTCAAAAAATCCGTGTACTTTTCAATTATTGTTGATTGTACACCAGACATCAGCCACCAGGAACAAATGTCGATGCTGATTCGATATGTAGACGTGGATATTAATAACGAAATTTATATAAATGAAAGTTTTCTTGGATTCCACTTGATAGATGGTTCAACCGGAATTGAATTAACAAAAGCGATAATCGATTCTCTAGAAAACTATAACTTATCAATTGAAAATATCAGAGGCCAGAGCTATGATAATGGAGCGAATATGAAGGGCGTTAGAAAGGGCGTTCAAGCTCAAATTCTAAATAAAAACTCCCGAGCATTTATTATATACCATGCTGCAGTCACACTTTAAATTTAGTAGTGGTAGATGCAGTAAAGTGTTCATCCCAGATTGCCATATTCTTCAACATGATTGAAGAAGTTTATAAGTTCTTTTCTGCGTCAACAAAAAGATGGGTAATTTTGCAGTCAAAATGTCCATCTTTAACTCTTAAACCACTAAGCGATACGAGATGGGAAAGTCACATCAATGCTATAAAAACTCTTCACTTCGAACTGCCAAAAATTTATGAAGCACTTCAAGATGTTGCTAAATCAACACACGAAGCAGTTGTGAAAATTACAGCAGAATCAATTGCTTCAAAAATCACAAGTTTCGATTTCCTATGTTCAATCAAGATTTGGTATGAACTTTTATTTGAAATTAATTTGGCAAGCAAACAACTTCAATCAATTCAAATGAATATTATGGAGGCTTCAACTTCACTGGAAAGAACAATGACTTTCTTGAAGAAAAGTTATAACCAAAATAAATTTGATACCATTATTTTACAAGCTCAAGAACTTGCTTATATTTTGAAAGTGGATAATTGTTTTCCCATAGAATCCGCTAGAAGGGAAAGAAAAAGAAAAAGATTTTTTGACGAGCGAGAAATTATAGAAGAAAATTTATGTCCAAAGAAAACATACAAGCAAAATGTTTTCGATAAGATGTTTGAATGTGCTACAAAGGTGATAAAAGATAGATTTGAAGCCTTTCAAGCTGGAATTGAACCATTCAAATTTTTATTCGACATCAAAAGTCTCTCTTTGATGCCGGATGAAGATATAAAAATTTGTTGCAACAGATTGGAAACTAAACTGACTGAAGGAACTAAAAAGGATATTTCAGGAGCAGAATTACATTTTGAACTTAAATCCCTTTCCTCTCAATTTTGCGAAAATTTGGGACCAGAAAAATCTTTAAAATTTTTGTATGAAAATAATTTAAACGAAATCTATGCAAATGTATCTGTTGCATTAAGAATTCTTCTTACATTGCCAATTACTGTAGCATGTGCTGAGAGAAGCTTTTCAAAGCTTAAAATTATAAAAAACTATTTACGATCGAGCATGAGTCAAGATAGACTGAACAATTTGGCTACGATTTCGATTGAAAGCGACATTGTGAATGATTTGAATATTGAAGATTTGCGATTAAAATTTTCTCGAATGAAAGCCAGAAAAGCTTTTTTTTCAAAATAGTTTGCTTATATATTAAGATTTTTATGTTTTTATAATAAATATGAATTAAATTAAAAGTAATAAAGTTATATTGTTTTGTTATGTATGCATTTATCGTTTTTTTTACTCTTATTATGGAATGCGAAGGCGGTAATATGCAATTTTCACACATCATCTGAAACTCTAGCGCCGGTGCTGCGTACCCCGTATAAAAATATAAACCCTGTATGATAGAGACAAAGTTCAAAGGTCAAAACAATTACTTTTTAATTAAAAAAAAAAAAAAGATTTACCATTTTTTTATAATAAAAAAAAATCCACCATTATACAAATGAAACTAGTAAAACTACCGCAGAAACTTCTCTATACCTACATTATATAATTTTACAAATAAAATGACTATTCTGTTGATTTGCAAAGAAATTTATAAAGTAAAATGCAATTTTAACATTAAATGGCATACAAATAAATGAAGTGCTCTAAAATGTAATGTTTTTAATTTTAAAATCGTATTCAATTGAAAATCTTCATTATTTTGTCTTTTGTAATTCAGAACATTGTACTTTCATTATTTTTATTTTATGTTTGTACATTATTTTTTGTTTTTTATTTATTTTAAAAATTTTTTTTCAACTTTTATGGTTTTTCCGGTTTGTGAACTTGTCATTTTCTTTTTTATCATAATTTAAACGTTACTTTTGATGTCCAGATTAATATATCGTTTGTTTTTTTTACTCTTAAATATAAACTATGATACATTTTTTTTTAAATTTTTCTAAAATAAACTTTTAAATATGTATTTTGTTTTATCCATTTGTAATGTAACAAAAAAAAAAAACATTCAATACATTAAAGATCAAAAGGTATGCAATATTATTATACTAATTATAACTACAAGATTCAAAATTGAAAATCTAAATTTTTTTATAGGTTAGGTACTCCCCTGCTACATAAATATGACAAAAAAATTACACAGGCTTTCTTTTCCTGGTGTGTCTGTGTGTATTATACTTGGCAATAAGGTTGAATTATTTTATCGAAATGTGTGAGATTCGAGCCCACATGCCCTCGGTGTCTACAGATTATTTTATATGCTCTTACCCACTAGGCCACATAGGCCCCAATTGAAAATTATTAATTTAAGAAAAAAAATGTGAGTATCATTTACCTTTAGTTTTTGTAATATTTATTTGCCTGGAATGCTTTAAAGATCTAACATATGCAACATATGTGTCCTTTAAATCTAAATCAGTCAAAATTGAAATTTTGAATATAAATATATACTGCCATTAAAAATCTAAACAAAATAAATCGATCAAAATCTGAATTTTGAAATTATAACATTAATGTTTAAATTTTCATAAAGTAATATAGTATCTTATAAAAGTATGGCATTACAATTATTTAAAAAAAAAATTTTTTTCTCAATTATAGTTTTACAATCATTCAACTAATCTAAACCAAATATAATTTTAATAAATGTTTAGTCATTTGTATTTTTTTTTTTTTTGTTTTGACTCAAATAAACTCAAACATGCAAACAAATTAGTTTTTGTGGTATCATCCTGAATATACCACTTTTATTTTTTTTTTGCATAATCTGCCAGTCACATAAATCATAACTTAAATAACAAATAATATAAAAACAATTTGTAAAAGAGTCAGTACTTGATTTAAAGCTTATAATGTACAAAAAAAATTAATCCATAAAAAGAGCCATAAACACAATATAAAGGGTGATTCGTAATTATGTGCCTTCACATATACCACTCTGTAGGGAATAATGTGAAGACAAGACATTATTCTGGGCCTAATAAAGGTTTTCTGTTAGATTCTGGGCCTAAGAGTTTCGGAACACCCGAACGGTGAACGCTAATTTAATGTATGTGTAATGTATATACCAAATTAAAGCTTAGAAAAAGAGGCTATTTGAAGCTATTTTAAATACTTAAAAAAAATTTCTTAATATATTTCTGGCAAAATAGGTATTTTTTTCTATCTAAAATTAAAAAAAATTTAAATTTTTAACTTCAAAACCTAGAGCTAAAACTAAAAAACATCGAGATATAAATAAATACATTTAGAAAATCTACTTTTTTATGCTTTAAAAAAACATTTTTTAGAATGCTGTATATTTGTTCCTAACAGAAGTTATATAGTTATTTTAATCAAAACAAAAAAAAAACTGCACTAATCCTGCTTTAAGACTCCACAGCTCTGAAACTATTGGGCCCAGAATCTAACCCTCATACGAAAGTTTTGTCTCCATATTGTTCCCTTTAGGTTGGTATATGTGAATGGTTCTTACTTACGAACCACTCTGTATGTCATTGTTATTAAAGATGTTCACGTTTAGTGATTTTTTTTTCCAAAATTGTAAAATCAAATATCATGTGCGCACCATATTGCTTTTTTTTTTAAGAAAATCAACGTATTTTAAACAAGTTTAAATTTTTTTTTATTAATTTTTAGCCGTGTTTTTTATTGACTGAATCACGGAGCATTTATGAGTTTTCATACAAATTGTTGATCCAGATTTTTATCAAGATCTCTTTACTTAGCGTGGTAAATTTATAAATTTCCCCTTATTTGATAGGTGACATTTTGACAGTCAACAACCATAAGCAAATTAAATCTGCTAATAGTTGTACATTTCAAATAGTTTCACAAAAACCAATATACATATGTATATGTTTTTTAGATTAAAAAAAAATCAATAAAGTACATCGTAGAGGAAGGAAATTCGTTATTGACTAAAAATTATACATTTTAATATTCTTTTTATTAAAAACAAAAATAGAGTTACTTAAATCCATTTTTCAATTTTCTTATATATGTTTACAAATGTGAAAACAAATTTCCAAAATGGAGTTAGTTTCTATATTTCAAAAAGGATGAATGTGACATAAATGTGACAGTCTTCCCTTTTCAGTCGTGGTTGTAAATGTCATAAGGGGGAATTATTCTTTGATTCGAATCCAAACTCTCTCGTTGTTTACAACATATTTCAATACGTTCTTACTCACTAGGCTGCCGAGGGCCCTATCGTTTTTTTATTGATCGATAATCAATAAAAAAGATCAGTGATACGTATACTGATTTATCAAAATTTTATGTTTGAGAGAAAAAAATTTGCATTTACCTAGACATTTTCCTATAGAGATAGTCGCCAAACTATAGAAAAATAACAATAAACATTTCATGCATATGAAATTTATCAAACTAAACACATAAAACAAAAATTTAAAATTCTAAACAACGATTACATTAAAAAATTATTAAAAATCTAATTTCATATAACGTATAAAAGCTTAATACAGATTGGGAATGTCATGCAGTATTCCAAAAAAAAAAATATTAGTATTAAAATTGGTTTTATAAAGATGTCCACTTTTTTATTAACATGTTGAACTTTTTACGTTATGAAGAAATATTTAAAAACAAATTTATGTACCATTTTTATAAAAAAAAATGTTTGCCACAGACACAAAATTAAATTTTTGTTTTTCTTAAAAATTTGTTTAAAAATGTTCATGTTTAAAAATTTGCCTAATTTAACCTAAAGAATATATGTTTATAAATAGAGCCTCCATTATATTATGATTTGAAAAATACTTCTAAAATTCCTCCATGGCCTTTAGGAATCTACATCATCCTAACCTATTTTTTAACTAAAACATCAAATAATTTTAGTGCATATTCACACAATTTATGGCCCCTTCCCAGTATGGTGTGTCAACCAGTTTACCAAATAAAATTCGTAACTTACAAGAAATTTGCTTACAATTTTCAAATCAACAAATTATTTTATAATCATTATTTTATACTTCCAAAATAACTTTTAGTAAGCTAGATCAACTGTAAATATCTTTCAACATTTAGATTTACATTTATTTTTTTTGTTGAAAGTTTTTAAATAAACGAGTTGATTATATAATTGAGGTGACCGACCACTAAATAAGTGTGTACGCTTGGCAATACAAAACGATATCTATTTGTTGAAAAAAATATAATAAAAAACTGTAGATTTTTCAATATTTTTATTTTTTGTTTAACACAAATATATAGTAATAATAATCAAGGTACTAATGATTAATGGTCACAAAATAAATTAAATGAATAGGTTAAGCATAAAATTCAATAAAATATCAAACCAATTTAATTAGTTGAATATAGAATATTAGTAATTACATTTAACATACAGGTTTGTTAACATACTACTGTGGTTAATTTTTCGCAATAAGTTTAGGAAATATTATTTTAGGTTGATTCATTTCTAATTAAAGTATATTTTTTTTTTTTAATATACAAATAATATCTATTCATAATTGACCATATTATCTGGAGTCGGAGGTAATATACTACTTCATTTAGCAGTTTTACTAACCGAAGAATTAATAATATTTAGTTTGAATTTAAATTTTAAATAAATAATATTTTATAATTAAATATAAATAATAATTTTTAATTAGAATTAAATTTAAATTTAAAAAAATAATTTTAGATTACTTTGTTCGTTTTGATAGCTGCGTTGTCTAATTCAATCAAAGTGAGAACAAATAACACAAATGAGATGACATTTTGATACAATTTTCTTGTTCCTGTTTTGAACAATTGTTACTGTTTCGAACAATATCAATTAATGTTCGAAATTCAGTCTGTAAAGTTTAAAAGTAAAATAATTTTTTCAATTTTACTTTCTGACAGCTGATTTCAGTTTTTTGAACGAAGGAAATCCTCAAATTTTCACTTTAGCCTTAGCTTATATTTTTAAATCTGTGTTCAATTAAAAACTGAAAAGAATAAGTTAAAAGAAAATCTGCAGCCTGATTAGATCAGTTTTTTAGAAATTATATTACAAAAGAAATTTAAAAGTCTTTCGACACTTTCTTAAATATTAACAAAATCTTATATAATTAAGACAAACTGTTAACACATGTAAAAATCTAATTATGAAGATCTAATTTTTGCGTTTTACTTTGAAAAACTTTGTACTAGTGCTTAAATTACATGTGACTAAAAATAAGAAATTTTTAATTTGTGACCCCAAATGGCTCCTAAACAGGAAAGAATTTGAAAGTAGGGCGTTTTCACTATACTTTTCAATGTTGAGATACATGTAGCTTCGTAATGGGTGGCGTAGCATAAAAAAATTTTTTTATAACATTAACATTTTTAAGGAACTCTTGGGTATCCAAACCAATCAAAAGTATTTATAAAGTATTTTTAAGTAAATATGAATTTGAAACTCCTAAAACTTTTATTTATGAAATTGAATAAGTTGAATTAGATTCAATATAAAAGTTTTTTTGACTTTAATTTTTTAAATTTAAACGACAACTTATTTGAAATCTAGGCAACAAAATTTAATAGTATCTTTTGTTTTTTATTTTTTGCAATATTAGAAAACCTTTAACCTTTAACAATGTCTTAACCTACACACATTATTTTTAAATTTACAGAAAAACACATTTTTCTTTCATTGAATATTCTTACTTAAATCTCGTAAAATGTTCTGTAAAAAATTGAATTTTCTTAAAATTAAATGAAACAAATTACATTTTCTTTAATATGTTACACCTGTCAATTTCAAAGTTTAATACAATATAAATATGATGTAAAGCAACATAAAAATAGTAACTGACAAAAGTATTTCAAAAGTTGAAATAATTTTTTGCTATAATATGTAGAATAAATTTATTTCACTTTTTATTTTACAAGTAAAATCTTAGACAAATGACAAAAATCTGATTCAAAAAAAAGAAAAACACCAACCACAAGCTATGAGCTCTCAGAGCTAAAAAAAAAAAAGGGATTATTATTTTGACAGTTCATGCTCTGCTCTGATTTAAAAAAAAACATCTATAAACAACATTTTCGATCTTTTATAAAATATTTGTCAAATTTTCACCAGTATTTCTCAATGCTTTTATGTATTTCTATCATTATCAGCTGTTTCATTCTTCAGCTTTTCCATTGGGTAAAATTTGAAAATTTTCATAAATTTTTTGCATTCTGAATTATTTTTGGACAATTTTAAAGATACATACATAATTTTAATTAGATAATATGTAATAATTATATTTAATTATTAGTTGAAGGGAGAATTTTAAATTTCAAATAGTAAAATTATTTAACTCTTTTAAAATATTTGAAATTTTTATTTGTAAGCCAACTTTATATTTACATCAGAAAAGACATGGATATCAGAAGTTTTTATTTTCTAATTATGTATAGTCTAAAACCAGATAAAAAAAATTCAGAAAAATTTGAAGCAAAAATTTGTTGTCTAAACTTAAACTTTAAAGCATTTTTATTAATAAAATTAAATTTAAATATCTACATCTACATAACAGAAATCATTCGATTAAAGCCAAATTGATAATTTTTAGTGATAATAATTTAATATTTTTTAAAATTTAGTACTAGCACCAAACATAATTTTTTAGCTTTTTTTTTTAAATTATACTTCAAAATGTATCTTAAGTATTATTATTAAGTATTATTATCTGTAAGTTATAGTACTTCATAAACAGATTTCGAAAAAATTAAAAGCTATAATATTTAGTTAAAATTTACTTTAGGTTCCGATTAACTTTTGAAAAAACTTTATTTGGACATGAAAAAACAAGTTCTGTTATGGAACAGATTCGCCATGATTTCAATCTTCTCTCTTCTCCTGCTTCCTTTAACTCCTATCGAGATTTTGAGCGCTCAAAAATTCTTTCCATCAATTCACATCATTGGCCAAACTTTTGATTTGTAACCATGTCTTATTTAACGATGTTGTCTCAGCTAAAATGGTTATTCCTCAAGTTCTCTTATGTTTCCAATCACGACGCGTACTTCAGTGATTCCAATGAGATGAGATGGCAATGAGATGAGATGAGATCGATAGATTTCCATTTTCTTTGTCGGATCTCGACATCAGACATTTTTTGCCAATCATCATTCAATTATTTTGAAAATTTGAAAGGTTGGTAAATACTTAATTAAACATATTTTCTTACTAAACTATAGATAAAATATTAAAGATCTTTTAAACTTAAAAAGAAGATCACATTTTCAGCATATTTTCAAAAAATTATTGAAAAAATGTTCCTATTAGTTTCAATCTTTCCGTCCATCCGTCTGTTTACAAAACTTCTACTCCGTTAAAGATAGAGCATTGAAATTTTTTGTACCACCCCCTGTTTAAGAGCTTTTAGGGCACAAAAATTTGCTATTTTTAGACACCTGTACAAAATTTTTCGTCGGCAAGACATAAAAATTAAAGCTTCAGTAATATAAAAAAATTAAAGCTTCAGTAATTTTTACGTATGTTGACTATTTTTCTTAGTAATATAGCGTTGCGGAGTTACAGCCCCTCAAAATTGCAAAAAAGTCATATTTTCACTTTTTTTCTTATTATATGAAATTTTCAAATTTTGGTGCATAGTCACAATTCTAAACAGTTTGTATTGTGTTTTGGAAATTTGTGCCTTTAAAAACCGTTGGTATACATTCTGCCTTGTTTTATGCTCTTTCAAAACATGTTTTTAAAAATTCTCCTTCAAATCCCTTATTATTTATGGTTTTTGAAATTTTATACGTGTTTCTGAAGAATAATTTAAATTTGTTTTAACAATGCTAAATAAAAAAGAAAATGTATTTTGTCTTTTCTGCTAATCAAATAAATTAATTTTCTGTGTAAGTAATTGTAAAACTTTTGAAAAAGACTGTATTTATAAAATAGTACATTAGAAGAAAATTTTAAATTATTTATGATTGATGGTTTTTTTATTTGTTTTTTTTTTTTTTTTTGTTTTTACTTTCGAACTTTGACATTTCGAATAATGGAATTTATACTCTTTACATATGTATGTGTATTCGTGTATCTAAATGTATATTGAATATTAAGAACTTTCAAAGGCAAAAAAAAAGAAATTTTCGAAGCCTCTTACTTAACACTTTGATTTATTTTTTTGTTTGTTTTGAAAGACATAATCAAAATTTAAATTTTGAAGGTTTCTTTTCAGATTTTTTATATTATGCTCGTTAACTTTAGTAGAATATTTTGATATAATAGAAACTTAGACATAAATATGTATGTATTTTATGTAGGGAATATGTTTGTTAAATATATATTACAGTTTTTTTATTTAGGTACAAATATTATCAAAATAAAATAAATTTTTGATTACTTAAATTTTCTTCCTTTGTTATGTACCATTCTAACTAAATTCTAACATTCTAACAAGTCTAACTAAATAACCACCTATCATTTATAAAGATATATTACATATTCTTTTTATTACAAGAAATGGTCACTTCTCCAAATTTTCTTATACTGAAATGAAAAGATTGTCTTTCATTTATTTTTATTTATTTAAAATAAATATTAAATTTACATTTCTTTGTTAAAAAAAAAACTTTATTAAATTATTGTTAATTTATGCTATTTAAATGTTTGCTAATGAGTGTGATTTAAAATAAAGTACATAATACATGTATGTATGTATAACTTCCACAAAACAACTATTTTGCAGGTTAAGTTTTACATTACAAAATCTTGCATTGTAAAATCTTGCGTTACAAAATCTTTTAAATTTAAAAATGTTGCATTACAAAATTTATGGAACATATGAGCTACTTAGAGCATCCAACTTCAATCGGAACCATCAGATTTTTATTGAATTATAAAACAATTTGTACAAAGTTATAAAACAATCGGGCGTGGCATCTTATCTAAAGTACCTATAGCCAAATTATCAAATCAATAATTTTTTCCAATTTTTATAAAAACAACTTTATCTTCTTATTTATATTCTCCATTGAAATAGTTTATTAGTTTTTGAGATTATTGTTTTATTTAAAAATCCAATTTAGATTAGTTTTGAATTTTTCAAAAAATAAATTCAATGCACGATAATCGATTATAAAAAAAAAAAAAATTAAGAATTTTTATTTAGAGGATAACACGACTAAGACAAATTTTATTTAAGTTATATTTTTTATTTTTTTTTTTTTTTAACAAATAACGAAAATTTCACTTCTCAAAAATAAAATAAAAAATACATATTTAAAAATAAAATATTCGTAATAACCACAAAATAAAAATTTATTGAGGCTAATTCTAATCAAATTGAAATCGAAATCGAAATCGAATTGAAGAAAAATCAAATAACTATAATTTAATTCTTGAATTTTATTAAAACTAACTTCTTTCAATACTGATTTGATATCAAGAAATTGGTTTAAAAAAAAAAAAAAAAACTTAATCAAACCTCATTATTAAAATTCTTTTATTTTATTGTCCTGTCATACTAAAATACACGCACACACAGACACACAATAAATTCATATCATGTAGATGACAATTTTTCTATCAAAATGATAATGGACCTCTAATAATACGAATTAACTTTAAATTGGACAAATTATATACGATGAAAGGAATACAAATATAATAATAGAATAGAAAATACATATTTTCTTTTGTTCTTCTCAATATTTATTTATTTTTTTTTTTTTTTGTTTGTCATCCTTATAGATAGAATATAAAAAAAGAGATTTTTATGCAGGTGCTTAACATTAAATTGGATCTTTAACACATTTTGTCGTATATTAAGTATCCGTTTAACATAATAAATATTATTAGTGTAAGAAAATTGTTATCGATTTCTAATATTACAGAATATTATGTAAAAATTACAGTTAGAATTCGAAATATAAATAAAATGAAAAAAAAATTTAATACAATATTAGAAAAATTTGTTCTGAAAACAATAAGTACTTATTATTTTAACAGAAATTTTAACAATTCATGTACAACTTGTAAGTACATTTTAATTTTTATTATATTGATATTCAAAAACAAATATGATGTTAGGCCTTAGAGATGCCAGATTTTAGAACTAAACTCTATAAGACTAACCTCATACGACTTTAACAAAAATTAAGACTTACCTCATATGACTTTAACAAAAATTACAAAGATAAAGAAGAAGAGGAATTAATTTTTCACCTATAGTGTGAATGTCCAGTTCTGGCTCTAAACAGAAAAAAGTTTTTGAGGAAATTCCTCTTAAATAACCTGTTCTATTATTCAGAGGTGGACTTAATCGATTTTCAGTGTCTTTTTAATAAGCACCCAATGATTTAATTAGAAGAAAATCTCATCTCGGGTATCACAACTGTACCAAAACGGACCTTAACTGGCCTAATTCTGTATCTGCAAACCCTTTCATATTACATAACGTTCTTCAAACACTTGAGCATAAAATATTATATAAAGCAATTTTCTTGGACACTGTATTAGAAAAAAAAATTAGGTATATAAGTTTATTTTAAACTTAATTAGATAAAATTAACAATTTTTGCTGAAGCATTTGGTTGCTGAAGTATTTGTTTATACCAAATCACTGAAGCATTTGTTTGTCTCACAATTACACCTTTGCCTAATTTATAATGAAATAACTCTCTATTCGATTATTAAATTTAAGTTTTTATTAAATTTCCCTAGATTTATCTCAAGATGATACCACTCTAACAAAAGAAACTTTAAAAACTTCTCAAATCCATATCTGAGAGTTCAGCTACAGTAGATACTACCGAGATATTTTCGTATTTTTCTTGACAGAGTGCGGGATAAGTACAGAGAAAGTGCTCCACTATCTCTATAATCCCAATTTCTCTGTAATCTACAGTTAAATTAAGATCTACATGCATACTTAATTCTTCAGCATGTCTACCGATAAGATAACGACCACAATTATAACACCAACCAATTATATTATTTCAGGTCTAGTGAGAGAGAAAGAGAGTATTTGGATTTTTTAAAGTCAAATTCAGCCATATGGCTGATGTATACATGGTTTAATAAATACATGATTTTAATTGATGAAAATATTATTAAAATTCAATCGTTTTAAATCGGAGATTCAAGTTTTTAATACCTTAATAAATTCTAATAAAAAAAAATTATAAAATAAAATTTGTTTGATAATCGTGAAATTCGTGAACTGAATTTCTGTTTAAAAAAAAAAATAAAATCTTTTAAATAGATTTTTTTTAAAAAGAGATTCGATAAACGATTATCAAAAAAAAGATGAAATGGCATTTTAATGGATCAAAAGTCCAAATTTAAATTTGAAAATAGGATACTAATGATAGAATTTTCTAATATTAGAATTAGTAATAACAAATATTTGTTTTATATTTAATTTATTATCAATATTGTCTTCATTTCATTCGATTTAAATTTTCGAATGAAATTTGTTAATCTTCGTTTTACAAATCATTGCATCAATTATTCAAAATTAATTACGGTAATTTTTAAATAGTATGAGTGAAATTGGCCCAGAATGTGTATAAATATGAGAATGTGTATAATATGAGTATGAATAATTTTTTATATCAGTTTTACATTGGTGTAATCCATTTTAGTCAGTTGGAGTAATACAACATGAAGGATATTACTACAGATATTTAAATTAAAGTAAATTCAATCAATAAATGTGCCATATATCAATAAAATCAGATATATGGCACATTTTATATTAAAAAATTTTTTTATTGTTTTTATTTAACAAAAACCGTTTTTTGTTTTTTTTTAATCTTAATTTTTATTTAATCTTTATTTTATAAACCTATTAAAAGTTTAATTTTATCCAATCTTTGCTTCAATTCTTGATTATCACTGACAAACATGTAAACTTGAGACAACTACTAAAAATATTGATAAACATAGATTGCTCCTACTCTCGCAAAACTTAGGATTGAAATTCAAAGCTAGAATTTTCATGCATAGTTGATTGATTACTTACGATAAAAATATGTTTCCTTTCGAACTGGTTTTTAACACATTTCCAAAACAATTTTGAAAAAATGTGCCTATTAGTTTCACTGTCCGTCTGTCTGTCTGCCCATCTGTTTACAAAACTTCTACACCGTTAAAGACGGAGAAAAAAAGTTTTAACCATGGGTAGGCCTTATAAAAAAATTAATTTTGTGGAAAAATTAATTTTGTGGAACAACTTTTTCATGTAGCCCCATTCATGAGGGAACTACAGCCCCTAAAACTTTGGAAAAGCTTTATTTTTAAATGCGTATAGTTAATGTTTCGTTTTGCAGTTTTTCAATTTGAAAACGGTATTCGACAGGAATATTTTTTACCTTTGTAAATGAACATCAAAATATATATTTTTTTTTTTTAATTTGGTATTTAAATTTACCGTTATGTGAAAACCAAATTTTGCATAATTTATCTACCTCTGGCACGCTTTTAGGTAGGGACTTGAAATTTTGACGTAAGAAAGAACTTATAGAATTAGTATAAGTTTCCTCAGAAAATTTAAGATATGCTATTTTTAGACAACTGTAACTTAGGCACCTGTACAAATTTTTCTTCGGCAATATATAAAAATTAAAGCTCCATTAAAGCTCCAGCTCCAAATATTTGTTCGTGTATTAACGGTTTTTCTTAGTTATATAGGGTAAAAAGTGCAAAAAAGTCCTATTTTCACATTTTTTCTTATTATACGAAATTTTCAAATTTGGTGCAAGTCGCAATTCTAAACAGTTTATATTATCTTTTGAAAAGGTGCGCTTTTACAAACCTTGGTTATTAAAAATAATTATTAAATTAACACCAAGATATTATGATATGATAGGACAATATTTTTCCCCCAACTAGAAGACACGGTCATTTACATATACGTCTTAATGAAGTTTTCCTTCCACTAAACTGATATGGTTTAAACTAGATGTTTTTTTCTAACTTTTTGTTAACAAGTTCTCACATTTTCCTGTTCTCATTCATGGTACAATTAATCTTAGTTAATAACTATATATTGAGATAAACCTGTATGACATACATAGCTCCAAAAAAACCATCAAATCGTTTATTTTTTAAATTTTCTTACTTAAATTTTTTATGAAAATTTTATAAACTTTTTACTGCAAAATAAAAATGTATAATTTTTTCAAACAAAAATGTTAACTTTAAATCAAACAGAAAAACAACTCAATAACATAAAAGCCAGATCTATTCTCAAACAACATTTTAATTAATTACAACTTTTCAAATGTAAATTTTTTTTTTGTATTTATCTGCAATTACCAAAATTAATGTAAACAAAAATAGAGTTTATAAAAAATAAAATTTATAAAAAATTCAAGACAAAAAACGCTTTTATTTTGTCAAACGTTGATGAGAAAAATCATTTCCATACAAAAGAATATCTAAATCATTACTAACAATAAATGAATACGTCTAAAACAACACTAAAATTAATTGACAATACAAAAAGAAAAAAATTTTGTATACAATTCATTGTGCTGTCATTAATGCACAATGGAATAACAAATACAGCTGTCAAACAAAAATATCCACTATGGCGCCCCTTATTAATTATATTCGTACAACAGCAGGGATGAATATAATTGGTTCGACACAAAAAACAACCTCAGCCTGAATTCAATTTTGTGTCGAACAGAATCGACAAGACCACTTCAATAATATCAAGTAAGAGCTCACTAATATCATGAAGAAGAAAAATCAAATTACTTATATGGCTAAGAATTTGGTTTTCTTTTTTTTAAATGGCAGAAATACATCAGAAATCAGCATTTTTTTTTTTTTTTTTATTAGCTTTAAAAATAACAAACATTTTTTTTCACTAATCTTAATCTAGTCTTAAATGAATTTATTTAAAAGAAGTCTTTTTGAATATTTATTTAACAATATAAGTTTTTTTTATTTGCTTTTTTTTTTTCCTTGGAAAGTCATATAAAAAACCAAGGTTATTTCAAAAATTTTAAAAGTATAATTAAAACTTAATCCTAATAAAACAAACTTATCCTACCCTAACCCCTTTTTTCTTTATGGATTTTTTCCGAACTGTTAAATATTCGGGAAAAAAAACCAACAAAGAAAAAATTATTTCTAAAATTTTAAATTAAAAAGAAATAAAAAAAATTTTTTTGATATTTATGTATACTAATAAGTATCTTCTAACTACCAATAATTTCTGTTTAATGTTTTATCTCTATACGGTACATATACGTCATATTTTATGTTGATAGAACTCAAATCATTAGGATCATAACTAATTTTTTTACACGTAGCTCTTATATTATTGTGAAATAATATTGGGACGTATTGCTGGTTCTGTATATAACCCTGCATGTCTAAGAATATAAAATGTTCGGGTGCGATGAACCCTGTAAAATCAGCATAACTGCGTGTCGACCAGAATAAGTATTTAAGGATTTTCTGGAAGCTAAGAAATGAAGAATCAATCGTCAACAAATGATAAGATTAAGATCAAAATTGGTAACGTACTAGGAAAAAATTAAGAATGATTAACAAAAAGTATGCAAAGTTGGAGCCTCCAAGGTTACAGACCAAGAACCTTTCCTGAAATTGAGTTTAATAAAACTACAGACGCAGAAGCTATATGTTTCCAAACGGAGTAAACAAGAGAAAAACCATTTAAAATTATAATTCTTGATTTAGTTAAAATTGCTAAAAACAATTTTTTTTTTTTGAAAAAATCGTGTTTAAAACTCAAAATTATAAAATGTATTAAAATTTCCAAAAAAAAAAAAAGTACAGCACTATTCTAAATTGTAACACAGTATAAATTGAACAAAATAAAGATAATTTTAGAAATTTATAAGAAAGCTGATATTTTAAACTTTCCTACATATGTATGGTGTATATTTAAAATATTTCTTATGAATCCGATGCAGTAAAAACAGACCGCTTTAAAAATTTAAAATCCAATAATCCGAAGTTATTTGGTTAGTAATAAACTCTTTTTGTTGCAAAACGATTCGCAGGTGTACAACGGATTGAAGAGCTTAGGTGTAAGGATAGTTGTCTGTTTCCCTCTACCAAACAACAATAAAGTCTTTTAGTCTTGGTCGACTTATATATACTTTTCTTGTTAGCTTCGCCTTTTTAAATTGGTTCTTTTGTAAGTTTTTGTAAGCCGAATTTCTGTATAAGATTTATTCAAAAAAGATATAATTATTATTTATTTTTAATTTTTAACTTAAGAAATTGATTTTTAAAAACAAAATTTCCTTCTTACATAATCCTGTAATTATTTTCTTTATTTTTAATTTGTTTTATATTCAAAAGCTAATAATTAAAAAAAAAACATAAACAAACAAATAATGTTTTGTTTTATTTAAAATATAATTTATTTATTTATTTATTTAATTATTTATTTATTTATTTCCAGAACAGAAAAAATTACAATGTTATATTGTTTATATTATAACAAATATTCTTTATTTTTTTTTTTTTTTTGTTTTATATTTAATTTTCTTTTCTTTTTTTTTTTTTTTTAAAAAAATAATGGATAATTTCCATTAAAATAAATAACAAAGAAAATAAGTTAAAACTTTAACAAAAGAAATATTTTTTTATTTTTAAATTAAATTCAATTTTTTTTTTTTTTCATTTTTAAGTATATTTTTATATTGAATATTTTGTAAGTTGTCTTTCTATCTAAAGGCATAATTTCTTACATTTGTATTCAACTTTTCTTTTTCTTCTTTTAAGTTTCCTATGATTTTAATTAAACTTAAGTTTAATTTAAAATCTGCCTACAAAGATATTAGCTCATTATGCTAATATTCTCTTCTATTTCAATATCTATTTTTTTTTTTCAGTTTTTCTGACTCATGGCGTAATGGTTAAGTCGCCAGCCTTTTAATCGGAATGTCTTGTGTTCAAATCCCATATCATACAATTAATATTAATAATAATAATTATAATAATAATAACTGCTACAGTGGAGTTGTCTTTGGTTATATCATGCAGGAAGGTTATGTTATATACTGCTGCTTATGTTATATCATGTTATATACTGCTGCATGTTGTAACTGTTGTAACGGCTATTGTCACTGTTAGTAAAAATAATAATAATAATAGGCGGATTCATTGTTTCCTTACAATCCCACTTCCAACCCAATGTTCTCGTATCCTATTGTTCTATCCTTTCTTATCCCTACACCCTAGTCTACATCCTATCCCTACACCCTAGTCTACACTGCGTAAGGGGAGGTGGGTATAGTCAGTAAGAATCTGAGACTACCAAGGGGTAATTCTTGATGACTTTAGAAGATTCACATCTCCCTTAGGAAAAAAAAAAAAACGATGTCACTCAAAAAAGAACATGTAATGTATAAACTTAACAAGATGAATGATTCTACACTGAGAAGGAATTAAGGTTATAATTTTAATTAAATTTATTTTGAAATCTTTTAAAATTTTCTACTAAAATATTATTATTTAGAATTCAATAAAAGTATTCACACCACATATGATGTTATCAATATTACTACTTGAGAAAATCTAAATTGAAAG
The DNA here is from genome assembly GCA_947095535.1 of Poecilobothrus nobilitatus. Taxonomy (NCBI): domain Eukaryota; kingdom Metazoa; phylum Arthropoda; class Insecta; order Diptera; family Dolichopodidae; genus Poecilobothrus; species Poecilobothrus nobilitatus. The sequence continues at coordinate 314,378,791 of OX352772.1, read as the reverse complement.
TCAACGATGAGCGCGTCCCAATACCACTTGAAGAAACAAGATTTTGCAATCAATATGTTAGTTTTTTTTTTCTTTGAGTAAGGATGGTGAAAATCATCGAAATATATAGTACACAACAGAGCTATGTGAGACTTTAACTGACTAAAGAAACCAGTCTCGTCTTAAAATATAAAAATTAGTTTTAAAGACTAACCAGTAATTTAGCGTTGATCGTTATAGATCTATTGAAATTGTAGACCTTCGTGAAAGTGATGGGCGCTTATCGCTTCTATTGCCATTTTTGGAATGTAGGAGTTTTAATGCTTCTAGATTTATGTGTCGACCTAACCGAGTCATATCTTTTAGCGCATATTTTTTTTATTTCTTAGCTTACACTAGGATCCTATGTAATGTAAAATAAATCCCTAGGTAAATGGGAATTTTGTACGTACCAAGGAGCGCTAATCATGTTATGTAAAATTCTATTATGTAAAATTTGGATATTCTGAATAATTATTTGCAATATCCAAATACGGCACTTGAATAACAACTACCTGGCTTTATTTATTAAATAGTTGATCATTTGATGCCAGACACAAGTCACAGATGGACAAAAATTGCATCGTTTTCGGCGCAGTTATTAAAATTTCCTATTTTTTTACAACATGCATATTGCAATAACAGTTTATAAAATATTACTTGTATATTATATAAATTTTGAAGACAAAATTTTTTTTTATTTTTTTAATTTTTAATAAAATTAATTCATGTTTAGTTTAAAATATAAAAAAAAAATTGCAAAATATGAATTTATTATTCCTTTTTTTTCTTTCTTATAAAATTTCTTACAAAATGTTCGTCGTCCTTGATATTTCTTCTTCCTTACCGGTTTTTTTTTTACTTTTTTATTTTTCTCTTTTTTTTTACAATAATACTGCTCTTGATTTTTGTTAACCCGAGGAAAATCATAAATTGTTTCAATGAAAAAGTTTTGAAAAAGAGGAAAAACAACCGAAAAAAAACTTAAAATATAAAAAAAAAAACCACCTCTTTTTTTCTTTTTGTTTTTTGTCAAAAACAATTATAAAACCTGAAAAAAAAATTATTAGTTGTATTTTAAAATTAAAACTTTATCCTCTAGCAAAAAGATACCCCCATGCATAAAGGAGTCTCTTTAGTGCTTTGAATTTTATTCCAAATTGAACATTATTTTGCCGTTGCTCAAAATTTAATCGAGCAAAAAACGTTTAAAGAAATTACTATAAAAAAACATAAGATCACTTCAGTTGTTGTTTACTTCTTTTCTTTTAATCAACGAAAAAAAAAAAAAATAAAAAATAATTTAAATTCCTTCAATAGACTTTTTAATTTATTTATTTAAGAAGTCAAGGACATTTTTAAAATATTTTATTGAAAATAAAAACAAAAAAAAAATATTCTAGCCAATATTTTAATTACTTTTTAAAAAATGTGAAAATATTTGAACATGTAAAACTACTTGATTTCTGCAAACCTTAAACAAATTTTTACTCCATAGTAGAATTTTTCTCTTGTGCGAACAGTGCAATAGTACTAAAGATCCCAGAAACTATTATTTACTCAAAAACGGAGGTGATGTTTAATAGGTTAAAGTCCCACACGTTAATAGAGGAATCGTGCTTGTATCACTCTTTAGCGTTTTTTGATGATTCGCACCTACCATTCAAGGTTCAATGCTAGAATAGGGTGTATTTACACAGTAAACCTATTATAGGATTGTAAAAATGAATGTAGTAAATATAATAAAATCTCTAAATTTCAATTATCCTAACTTAAGAATTCGCTTTTTTTTTTGTGTTGCCTCTATTGAATCGAATATTTTTTACAAAAGGACAATAATAGCGATATTAAAATTTTCTTTTGTCCCGTATTTTAATTTTCCAATTTTCGTTGTTTTTAGTCTATTTAATTATAAATGGTTAGTTGAAGTTTTAGTTATAGAGGCTCAGCTAATATTTCTACAAGCGTAATATTATATAACTTTGGTAATTTATACAAGCAAAAATGTTTTCCTTTTTCTTAAATATACAAAACAAAAATAAAAACCAAATGACCTGAAGGAAAACATTGAAAAACAAAAAAAAAATTTATGGTTAAGGATTTTTTTTTAGACTTTCTTCTATTGACTGTTTTCTTCTATTGATTTAAAAAAAAAAAAGTTAAAAACCTAGAAAAGGATTAGTTTTTGTTCATTTAAAATAGTTTTAAGATGCTAGTAGTTCCACTTAAATGATTTGTAGGACAATGTAGTATGGGCAATTTTAAAGAAATCTAACAAAATTTTATCATGGGGTGAATAAAGTCATACAATTCCTCTAAAATATTGAAAAAAAAATTCTGTTATAAGAGAAAATGTTGGTAGGTTAAAGTAACTTATCGTAGTTACATGCAAATTAATTAAGTAGACTCTTTCAGCAAGATATAACACTTCTGTAAATTTTTAATCTACTGTCAAAGCAATCACATTCTTTAAGCGTAATAAATTAACAACAAAAAAAATAACAAAGCCTTCAAGAGTCTCTCATGGCGGACAATTGATCGGTGAAGAAGAAATAATACCAATAGCCTTCTTAGATACAGAAAAACATTCAATTCGAAATCAAAACCAGGTGATATAAAATCATATTTATAAGACTATTGAACTTCAAAAAATTTGAATTGAAGTTTTAAAAAAACTTCCAACTTAAAGATATTTTCCGTTTTAAAACGTCTTTTATTTAATAAATATGCACTATGTTCTATGTTATACAATAAAGATGTTAAACTATAATGTCTCTTTCATTTTCTTTTAAAATACAATTCGTTTTTATAATATTAGAAATAAAAAAAAAAAACTAGGATGAATAAAAACCAACATTTTTTAAAAACACATATTTTTCAAAAAACAATACAAACAGTTTAGAAAACTATGACCTGTGACTTTTCAAAAATTTCCTCAGAATTTTATATGTAAGAATAAATTGTGAAAGAGATTTTTCAAGTTTTTCTCACCTTAAAATTTTAAGACTCAGAGTTGCAGAGATATGAAGAAAACCAAATCTTGCAATATTTAATTTGCACATAACGGTAAATTAAATTTTAAAAAACTTGTACAATTTTGATATGGTTTTATAAACTTAAAAAAAGCATCCAGTCGTTTGGAGTTTTTAGATTAGAAGAAATTAAGCAGCAGAATAGTTAAGCAGGTAGTGAGAAATAGAGCTTTTTGAAATTTGACAAAGCTGTAGCTCTGAAACAGGTGGGGCTACAAAAAAAAGTTGTTCTATAACATTAATTTTTTTAAGAAACCTATCCATGGTCATTCCATTTTTCTATCAAATTTCAAGTTTTTAAACAGACGGACGGACGGACAGGGTGAAACTAATGGCAAATTTTTAGAAAAAATTTCTAAAAAATGTGTTAAGAATAAGACTTTGAAAGAAATGTTACTATTTAAAAAATTTTCAAATGAAAAACAAATCCCTACTCAATTTTAATTTTCATTTAATACTCGATTTTATTCAGAGTTTTTTTTTTCTTGAAAATACAAGTTTTGGTTTTGAATTTCAAAAAAATGAAAGATGGAAACAATTGAAAAAGTTTAATTAAAATCTTCTTTCTATCATTCGAATGAATTGTAACCGATTTTTATTAATTGTTACATTTTTTATTGACAAAGGTATTAAAGTTTTTCTTCAATTTTCTATTTTCTTTATAATATAGAATGTTCTTTATAATATAGAAAATAGGATATTTTTATATTGCAAAAGGGATGGAAAAATAAGAAAAAGAAACTCTATAAAAATGTTTAAAGAATCCTGCCATTTATTTTTAATGGTATGATTGAATCTTGTATAGGCTGAAAATAATTACCAATTTAAATTAAGTTTTAAATAATATATAAAGGATACATACAATGAGTACAAAAGCCATTTTTTACATTAAGATATAATGTAGAATACTACTTTTTATTTATAGCAACAATAAAACATCTTTTATATATGTATATACATATATATATATAACAATATAGAGTAATATCAAAAGTAGGTTATAAAACCAGAAAATTAAAAAAAAAATAAATAAATAGAAACTTTTTTAATATTCTAAAGTATATATTATATACTTAAAACAATTTTCACAATAATAATTCTGAGCCTTGATTTTAGTTTTTAATTAATCTATTCTCTAAAATATTAAAAGCAACTAATTTAATATTATTTTTTAATTTAACCTTAATTTAAGATCTTTTATAAATTTTCATTCTTAAGGTTTTATTAACTCCTGAAATCTCTTTGTTTTTTTCCATTGGTAAATCTTGTTTTTTTTCTACATATTTTAGTTTATTGCAACCCCAGTATTTCATTTAATTCTAGTATCACACAAAAAGTAATTGAGAGCTTCAGAAATAGTTCAGTATAAGGTATAAATAGTACTCAAAAATCAAAATGGAGAATATAACAACAAATACTTAGAAACACAAACAAATACAATAACACGAGCAAAAGAAGTCAAATCGAAATGTATGACATTTACATGAATGAAAAAGAATCATGTCTCACTGTTATATTTTATAACGAAACAGAACCACAATTGTATGATGCTAAGGTAGATTATAGATCACCAGCAACAACACCAATGATCGCAAAAATTATGCTTTCGTCCACCGCATGAATAATGATCCCAAAATAAAATGATAAATAGGTCTCAATTTGTTTTTTTTAAGCATTATTAATCAGAAAGGTTTGCAACAATTTTAAACATTTTTTTAAAAAATTTCTAAAAAACGGATAATTGATTAAATTAATTTATTCCACAAATAACGGATAATTGATTAAATTAATTTAATCCACAAATCGTAATTCAATTATTCAAATTAAAATAAAAAGCAAAATTTTACATTTAAACAAAAACTTAAATCCTTTAAGTTAAAAATGAAATTATAAATTATGATTATTAAAGTAAATAACAATTATTAGGAGCCCTGAGGAAGTCGAAAAAAAATGCACGAAACTTTGGCGAACTAATAAATTTTATTTAATTTATTTTGTCCTCATAGGAGATATTATATACAGAATTAAATCCTTTCTGTTACATTTTCTTTACACAGTCGACATCTATGTAAACGTTTTATATATACGTTTTACATACATATCATTTTGAGGAGGATAATTCGTTGGGAGTAAATTTACGGAGCCAGAAACAACACTAAGAAGTCGACTTAAACGTTATAATATTAAGAAATCACATCAGACATATTAATTAATATGCGAGTGTCAAAGATTTTTTATCATTCGATTTTCTAATATTCTAATATTAATTTTAATAATTTTGAAGGATTGTATAGTATAATTCGATGTTAATACAAAAACAAAAATATTTTTAGCCGAAACTTGAAATGTTTTACTATTAAAGTAATTATACTTTAAAATGAAGATATTAATCATAAAAATGAACTTTTAAAAAGATTTTCTCGACATATGAATTTATTCTTTTCTGAAACTCAACCATCACTTAAAAAATCAACTACTGACAGCGACACAATATGTATAATATTAAAGTATTTTGTTAACAATTTCCTTGTATGTTAAATGATATACTAGAAAATCCCCTGTGCAATTGCACAATTTCTATAGATTCAAAAACATTTGCGGTATCATACTGACCCCCTTAATAAATTACCTAAAAATTTCATTTTTACATCAACACCATTAAAAAAATGTTGAAATCACTTACTTACTTGTAATAGAAAAAAAACACAAAACAAATCTAAACACATAAAATTAAAAATGTTAGGTACAGTTTATTAATTTTTTCTCGCCGTTTTTTCGTGGCGGTAATTTTTGACAGTTTTTTAATCATTGAGAAAAAATGGTCCAAGCTAAAAACACATTCACGGTAAAAGTTCGTGCCGATATCTCAAAAATTGTTTGAAACACATGTATAAAGTGCACAATAAAAACCGGCGAAAAACCAACCAACACCAACCGCTACGACATTTTTTTTTTTTTTGTTACATTTAAAACAATACCAATAATCGAAATAATTTTAATATTTGTTAAAATTTTACCAGACTCTCTATTTTTCTTTAGTTTTAAAAAAAAATTTTTATGTCGATGAAAAACAGTTGTTTTCGCCGCGAAATTACTTTAATTACCAAAACTACTTTCAAGTCTTTTGCGTTTATTTTTTTATTGCTTGAAAAAAATTTGCTGAATTTATTTTATTTAAATGTACTTTGGAAGAGGTCTTTGGTATATTTAATAAAAGATTCATGTCTCTGATAATGTAATTTCATAAATTTTCGGGGTCTTTTTTTTTGTGACGGTCGTTTTCGACTGCTTTTTAATTTATTTAATGGTCTAATAATAAATTAGTACAAAATTATGAATCTATTGTGAGAGAAGGCTTCTAAAATGATATTTTCTATGTTATTTTTTTCTTTTTTTTTTAAGCAAAATATCCATTTCTATAATATTTAGTAAGTTTCTGATTTCTATTATGAAATATAATTAGCTAAGTCTGCCGAATTTTATATTAATAAAAAAAATTCGAATATTTTATGTTATATCAAAAATTCAGCTTAAAAAATCAAAATTCCAACCTAAATAAACAAAACTACTTTAAAGTCTGTTGCGAAGCTTTTACCAGCTTTTATAATAGTGAAAACAAAATCAAGAATAAAATTGGCCTATTATTTTTTTCTTATAAATATAAGGCTTACTACAAACTTTGCTCTTTTCACTTTCAGGTCTTTTAATTTTATTAAGAGTACCTATTTTAATTTTTTTTTTCCAAAACAAAGATTGAAAACGCCAACAGAAGATTAATAACAATAATTTATTTTTAATTTACCGCTGCGACTAGTTCATAACGGACGTGGCGGTCAAATTTAAAAATTAAAAATTTGCTGAATTAATTTTTTTTTTAGTATGTACTTTTCCTTTTTTGACTGTACTCACTTTTAATGAACGGTTTGTGTCTCTGGTAATACTTCTAGTGGAAAATTTGATGTCTGGTAATAATATGTACTAAATTTATTTATATTTTTAATGAACGGTTTGTGTCTCTTGATAATACTTTGTGTCAAAGATTTGTGTCTCTGGTAATAAAATTTTAAATTATTAAATAAATATCATTTCCAGTTTAGTTTACATTCAGTGTGAGTGTTTTATTATAGATATAAAATATATTTTTTTACATGTTGCCAAGGTCTCGCCAACATCTTGTGTATTATATTATAGATAGATATTATAAATCTATCCCTACATAACGAGTATTTTGAGAGATTTAAAGGGATATTAAGATGTAAAAATTCTTACCTATTGCTGTAAAAACTATGCTCTAAAAACCGTAATATAGCTTTTAAAGAATACACCTTAATTTGCACTGAACGCGCTATTAAATTGAATCATCTGTCTAAATTTATTAATATAAAAATAAGTTACAATCAAAAGTTTATTAATATAATGAACGAACTAAGAAAACAGTTAACAAATTAATAATAATTAAAGTTTTTCAAATTAATTTAATTTTTTTTATATGTTACCTTTCCATGAGTGATTTTAAATTAATATTCACATCTATTTAATCCAAAAAAAAAAAAAAAAAAAAATATCCTTGAAGGTCTCCTTCGGTGATTTGCTCTAATCTTAAAAAATATTAATATATGTACATTAAATAGTTCCTTTATTTGATATCTTTTTTTTTTTTTATCTATTATTAATATAAAATTCAATTTCATTTCCTCCTATCAACTTCCTTAAGATGCGGTTAATTTAGACATATTGATTTATTTCAAAGAAAAATTTTTTTAAAAAAAAAGTTTTCAGCAACAGTACTTTTTTTTTTTAAAAAAAAATAATTGAATGGATATTTTTTTACCCCAATCATTAATCAATCATCAAATCAAGAATAATTTTCACTTTCAATTGTATAAAAAAAAAATCATACTATGAGGAAAAAAAATATACATTCTGAATATTATCATAAGATATTTAAAAAAGAAATTATGATTTGTTTAAATTTATATATTAGGTACAGGATATGTTCAGTAAAAAATTTTTAATCATTCATTTTAAGACAAAAATGTCCCTTATTCGTTTTTGCCTCTTTCTAAATACTTAGTTCGAATAATACAAATGATTTACAGTCAGTCAGTAAATACAGTCTTTAAATCTATAAAAATCGGGGCAATTAAAATCTCTCAAAAAAAATTTTCTACTTACCTCTTATTTATTTATCTACTGGGAAAAACCCCTTACAGACATTTACTTAAAAACTAAAATTTATGAAAACATTAAAAATAGAAAAAAATTTTAATTACATATATACATATATATAAAATTTTCTAACTTATCATTTAGTTAAATTAAATAATAAGCTATAAGAATTATTGAAAAATATGATGACTTTTCTTTTAATAACGTCTGGTGATTCATTAAAATCAATTTCAGAGAAAAACTTATTAAATAACTTTTGAAACTTTACTAATAATTCTGGAAAACCATAGTTAGTTCTATGTGCAGATATAAAAATCTTCGAGCACGAATATCTCGCACTGGCGCATATATATTAAAACAACCAAGAATCTGAGGGCACAAATTTATTTTATCTGACAAGGTATCATAGCAAAATATCATAGCTACGATATTTCTTCTAGCTTTCAATGTTGAAATATCAATAAGTTCACATTTAGATTTATAATTTGTTACGTTTCTTTGCCAATTGAAATTGCGAAAACAAAATTTTATCATATTATTTTTTGAATAGATTCAATTCTTTTAATATGCTTGGCATAAGAAGGCATCCAAATAAGAGAAGAATATTCGAGATTAGATCGAACTAGAGAAGTGTATAAAGATTTAAAAGTGTATGGATCTGAAAATTTTTAAAAATTTCACTTTAAAAGACCAAGAATGGAAAACGCTTTAGATACAATAAAATCTATATGCGTGGATTAAATTAATTATCAAATCCTTTATTTCATTAACCCGACTCAGAATCTTTAATTTTATAGTATTTTTTAAAAATTTATTGAAGGTTATAAGTTTGCATTTTTGAATATTTAAATGAAATCCCTTTTAATTTGGACTATGAGAAAAAATTTTCAATATCCTCCTGCAAAGAAAGGCAATCGTCAAAACTTAAACTGAAATATAGAACACCATTTTTAACACCAATTCCGTAATCTTCTACTGTCAAAATCCTTTGAATATTATTAAATTTTGTCATTTAAAAATTAAACCTTGCCTCAAAAACATTGAAATATCAATTGAATAATGCTTCCTCTTAAAAGAAAAAAAAAAGAAATTGATTTGTTATTAAAATATAAAAAAATTGAGTTAAAAAAAAGTGAAAAATAGAAGTTATTTTGATTTCAATCATTTTTTTAGTATCTGTCTTATATAAAAAAAGTAAAAAAAAAATTCTTTTGCATTAAACATGTTGCAATTTATCACAATATTTCTGATAAGCTTTAAACTTTGTCAGACATCTAAGACTTCTAGACAATATTATGCTACTTCTATTATAGGATATAAAGAATAAAATACAAACAAAAAAAAAATAAAGTTTTTCTAGATCTTATGTAATTTGGAATTCAATTCGTTAAAATGTTTTTTCTTTTATTTTCTATACTTACGATTATTTACGAGGTAATTTTAAAAATCGTTTTGGGGGTTAATGTTGTAAAGTGTAAAAAAAAGTGTATAATTCTAAAATATGCAAAATAAAACATATATTATAGCAGATATTATATTTTCTTACATTCTATTCTAGAATAATATTCTTTTGATAACTCTACTCGCTCTTACGTTGCCTTACCTCATCTTACCTTTTCTTACTTTGAAATGCGATAACTCTTACTTGAATCGTTTAGACTTGTAGAGTATAAAATTAAAATTTAAAAAAATAAGGCAAAATGTAAACGAAAGGGTTTTAAAAGCGCACATTTCCAAAAGACAATACAAACTGACGCTCTGACAAACTGACTTACATCCACGCCTGAAAAGGAAAGGCTGTGCAATTTCCTTGTCACATTTGTGTGGCAGGGGAATAAACGAAAAAAAATAGATATATATAAATATAATAAGAAAAAATATGAAAATAGGACTTTTTCGCAATTTTGAGCGGCTGTAAGTCCGGAACCCTATAAAACTAAAAGAAACCAGTAACACGTGTAAAAATATATTACTGGAGCTTTAATTTTTATGTTTTGCCGAAGAAAAATGTGTACAGGTGTCTAGTAAATTTTCAATTTTGCAGCTCATAAACAGGGGGAGGTCCAAACAAAAATTTCTGAGGAAACTAATTCTAAAAGTTCTTTTTTATCTCAAAATTTCAAGTCCGTATCTAAAAGCGTGCCGGAGTCATGAAGGTAGAAAAATCATGCAAAATTTGGTTTTCACATAACAGTAAATTTCAATACTAAATTTAAAAAAATTGTATAATTATTGATTTAAAAAGTTGAAAATATTTCTGTCGAATTGCGTTTTCAATTTTGAAAAAATGTTTTTTTGAAATGACGAGGTTTTTCAAAGTTTGAGAGTTTGTAGCTCCGTAATGGATGGGTTAGTTATTCTACAACATGATTTTTTTTTATGAGACCGTCCCATGGTTAAAATTATTTTTGTTTATCTTTAACGGTGTAGAAATTTTGTAAACAGACTGACGGACGGACGGATAGAGTGAAACTAATAGACACATTTTTTCAAAAATTTATCGGAAATGTGATAAAAAGATATGCAAAAAGTATGCTCTTAATATCATCCTGTCTTTAAATAAATGGTGATATAATGAAGCTTGACAGAATATTTCAAAAAGAGCATCTCAAGACAAGTAATCTAAATTTTGAATCAATATTTAAAGAAACAACGACATTAACCACTTCAGTTGGAAATCAGAATCATCTCCAAAGTTCATTATTTTTTTTTTAATTTTATTTGTGCGAAATTTCAAAGGGGCGGTCTGGTGCGTAAACTAATCTAAAGTATACAGAAAAAAAATTTACATTTTGACAGCTTCCAACCATATTTTTTTAATCTAGTGTTATTCTCAGTTTTAAACTATATACTTTTAATTTCTCCTTATTTATTTTCAACATTCATTACTAACAACCTCACCATTCAAATTCAAAAATGCAGTTTAATTAAATCATCAAAGTTAATATATATAAATTTTCCATTATTTTTCGATTTTTTATTTTTTTTTTCAAATTTAAATTGAAAATTTAGTTGACGAAATTCAATGGCGTCTTGAAGTCGCTTATCATTTACACACTTTTAAATGAGCGAACGAGTAAATTGAGAACTAGATATGATTATTACCATTTGGCTTAACTACTATTGGAAATAAGTTTTATAAAATTGATCAGGATTTTAACACCGAACTTTGTATAGTTTTCCACAGTTCGATTTTTAACTTTTCTCCTATACCTTGTAATATAATAAATCGACAAATAAAAATTATTCAATGTGATTTTTTATCTCTTTCTTCTATTTTATTGTTTTCTTTTGTTTGGTTTTTTGTTGGTGCGATAAACTCTACGAGGTTTTTGGAATTGAAATGGAATCATTTTTATTGTTTTACTTCTTTTTTGTTGGCTTTTGAGGATAAATTTATCTTTCTTATATTTTTACTATATCTATATTTAAATAATATACTATATATAATATAAAACATAATAAGATAGATTTAGAAAAATTCTTCATTCATTTTTGAATATTTCTTTTTGTATTTTCTTTTTTTTTTATTGTTAGGGTCCAGGTGAAAAAATAACACATAAATCTTTGCTTCAAAAAAAAATTTTTTTTAAAAAACAAAACGTAACAAATATAATATAACAATAGATGATAGAATCATTGCAAGAAAATTATCGTCTAATAAATTGCCTTTTTTTAATGACAGCTTTAAGAAAAGAAAAATAGACATAAAATTAAATTTGTAGTTTTGTTAGTATTGAAATTACCTTATGACACTTTTCATTTGACATTATGTCTACTAAATTAGATAGCCATTATGTCACTTTCAAAGAGACATAATGTAAACTAAATTATATTTTTATTATTTGAAAAAATAAGATTTTGTCACGCTACCTATATCTAATTCATTATATTTTAAATCATTAATATTTGAAAAATTAGGAACAGGATCCAATGTCGAAAAAATTTAAAAAAAATGTCTAGAAAGAAAATTGAGAAAAATTGAAACATCCGGAACTTCGAACACTTTTGATTTTGGAACAACAATTTATAGCAGTCATTTTGTTGTTTTTTTGTTTTTTGGGACCACCTACCATTTATCATAAAAATAATCATCACATTTTTTCGATTTTAAAAACTTCTTAACTTTATGTTACTTTTATGTGTATTAAAACAACATAAGGTAAAATTTGTTTTTGTGACGATTTGCACTTTTTAAGTAAAATAAAGTCAGTTGATGTTATGTCGCTTTTAAAATTGATTTTATGTCACTTTTTCATAACGACATAAGGTCAGTTGACTTTATGTCGTTTTGAAAGAGAGATAACGGCAATTCACATTATGGTATTTACCATTAAACCACCACTCTACATTATTATCCAGAAAACAAAAATGAATTGGTTGAGTTGCAAGTAACTGCTGGACAATGAACAACTAAAAATTAATTGTTAAAAATTGTAGCGGGAAGACATTCTTTTGATAACACTTAAAATTTCGTGAAAGTTACGTTACACTTTTAATGTAATGGAAGCGTTTAACTACTTTTTTGTTATATTTTACAAGAATCTTTTTATGTTTCCTACAAGTTCTTATATTTAAAATAATTTATTTTATTAACTTTGGATTAAATTTTGCGGCTTTTTTTTTTGTATTAAGCCACTGCATTTATTATGTTTGTACGTCCGTCATTTATAATAGAATCATCATAGAAACAAAATCTTCACTTTGTATTGCCATTTTAAACCTTGAAGCATTCAACTTTTTTCCACAATAAATTATTTTATTATTAGCCCTCCAAAAATTGCTGTCGAATTTATAAAAGAAGGAAAAGCAAAACAACCCAACGCAACATATATTGAACTATTTGAAAAGCTTTCTACCCGCGAATTGAAATTAAACGGATGGACCATGCCTATGAATGACTTATTTATAAAATTAAGATAAATTAAACAGATGGACCATGCCTATGAATGATCTAAAATAAAAATAAGATAAAATTATTCTGTCAATTGAAATTACGAGTTACATATCAAGTAGGGTTATGTTAGTTATTTTATTACATTACTAATAAGATAAAAATTTCAGTTTTTCAAAACTAGTATTCAACCTTGACTTCTTAAAGAAATTTCTCAAATGATACTCGAAAAGTCAAAGATTGCTTCCGAGAAGAACTTTTTTGTAGCTTGCCTTAAGAATTAAAAATTGATTAATAAAAACCAGTATTTATCAAAGCTGTCTATGAAGTAGAGCTGTTCTATGGACAGAAATATTACATTTTTTCCAATGCAAATACTTTAGAAGTACGTGCTAGGGCATACAGATAAGAAAGTTTGAAAATTTGATTGCTTTCCTATAATTGATCAAGTTGATGAAAAGAACTAGAAAAGTTGACTTCGTTTTTTATTCATGTCTTGGAAAAAATCCATTAAAACTGCAGAAATTGAATAGTCTCTGAGTATCACTATTCACATTATATCTAGATTGTACACTAAAAGTTAAATTAATGTATTATAATCTTTTGGTCAAACAAACAGACAAATGACACACTTAATATAAATCTTATAATATTAAAATTTTGAAAAGGCTTTTAAACTTTTGTTACATGCATGAATATAAATGTTAAAAGATAGTAAAAGAAATCTGATAATTTTATTTTATTTTCTTATATTTATAGCATACATACATATAAGAATTTTTAAATTTTGAAAAAAAATTGAAAAAATTTAGATATAAAAAAAAGAGCCAAAAACTGAAATAAAGCAAATCGAACCAAAATTAACCAAACTAAACTAAAAAAAAGTTGAATCCAAGACAAAGAATTTGCTTGGCTCGTGTGTTTTTGTTTTTTTAAGGTTTTTTTTTTTTTTCTTGGCTTCGCGTTAAACCATAAATCAATGCCAGGGCTATGCAAATTGAATGAAATGTGAATAGTACTTTATCAATCTAAAATATTTTTTTTTTCCTTTTTTTCCCCCCCATTCAAATATAGGACAGAAAAAAAATTTTTTTTTTTTTCATTTCTATCTTTTTCCTTTTTTAGATAATATAAAGATTCGGATTCTATGATAATCTTTAGTAAAACGATTTTTTTATGTATTGGTATTTGATAAAATGGTATTTTTTTCTTTTGTATTTTGTAACATGAAAAAAAAAAATCTTCCTTTCCTGAAGGATCTAAACTTTTATATTGTTTTTCTTCAAAATTTTGGTTGTATCTTAAAATTCTTGAATATAACAATTGATAAGAGTCATTTTTTATATGTTAAATTTTTTTTGTTGTTTTTATTCCTTCGTCTTTCATATGTAGTAGAATTTGTAAATTTGTTTTATATTTTGTTTGTTTGTTTTTTTTTTTTTGGTTTTCCATGTAACTTTTATTTCATGATTTTTTTACGTATTAGAAATTATAATTCCAATGAATTTCCTGTTACAAAAATACTGGACATTGCATAAATATATAGCACAATATAGATAATTACAATTTTTAATATTCGAAATTGATTTGGATATTGCTAACTTATTCATATATATATATATTTATATATATATATTGATACAATTAAACATAAATAAATGTAGCAGCTACAGTGGCTTCTAAAATAATGGTGGTCCTTGTATACAGTATGAGATTAAGATTCAATTTTCAAGATCTAAGTTTAGAAATGCGTTTAGTCGAAACCATGTTGAATAATAAAAACGTTGTCCTTTCGTTTTATTATTATTATAAAATATAATAATAATAATAATATATTATAAAAAATTATTATAAAAAATGTTGTCCTTTCAATACTAACATTTGTAATTGTAATTGTTTAAAAGTAAAGCCTCTCTGCAGTAGATATTTTACTTTTTTATATTAGTAATTTTATTATTATTTAACATTTTATTCTGCAATCTCTTTGTTTCTAATTTTAATACCTTCAGTATGTAGCAAAGCTAGCATATCTTTTATTCAAAAAAAAAAGAAAAAGATGCAAGAAAAATTGAAAACCAATGAAGAAAAACGTGAAAGAATTTTCATGAAATCAATTCAATATATAATTTAACACTTGGTTGTCAATCTTATTGGAATTTATTTTTCAATTATTTTGTTGAAAAGCATCGATTTAAAAGGCATATTATAACGATTTTACTTATTGCTACATTTTTTTTTAAACTTTGTTTTACCCAATTTTTAAATTTTCGTATAATTTATGTAAGGAAAGTATTGAAATCATGAAAATTATTGGTATTCAAGACTTTCCACAGCACGAAAATAACTTATCCTGGTAAAATTTTGCCCTATCATTTGATCAACTGAGTTAATATTTTGCGTTATATGTTATTTTTTAGCAAATACGTTAATTTGATGACCTATTAACCCATTAGAAAGCCATTTAAAATCAAAAACTTGTATAGCATGAAAAACATTTATCGAGTTACGGAACTTTAAAAATTTTATTATCTTAAAATCTTTAGTTTTACTTCTACATCTATAAAATAGAAACCATATAACATAAGAAAAGAATAAGTAGCACTTTTTAAAGATTATTGAATTAACCAAATTTTTGAAACTCTTTGATCGTCAGTTATAAGAGTCTAAATCTAAATATTTCTAGATTTTTTTTTTAAAAAATTATATAAAGATAGTGATAAACATTTTTTATGGCAGTTTTCTAAAAATAAATTAAAATATGGTTTTCTAACATACTACACTAATGCAACCAACGACAGAATGTTACTGGTATGTTCATGAATATTAGAAGATATGTGAACTTTTTCCTCTAGAATTCCGAACTTTTGAGAACACTAATGAGAAAATTTTTACTAATTGATTTCACAACACGGACCAAATCTTTTTTCTTTGTTGTTTCTTTTTTACGTAGCCTATGATATGTTCTAAAGAAAACATTGCTACTATTAAGAAATCCTAATAACATTACAAGCTATTCTTCGGAAAACACAAATATTTTTATTAAATTCTTCACATAATTTTTGTACTATACTTAACTATAAAAATTTTAATAAAAAGTAGAATAGTACAGTAGCTGCAAAGTGACCTAACAAAATATTATCTTAATACTCTAAATTTTTAAATAAAACTTTTCTATTGGAGTCATCTTAATTTAACTTTATAAATTTATATTTTACAGTCTAAGCGTATTTTAACAATGTACATATATTACAAATTTCAGAATATAAATATGAAAAAAAGTCAAGAGATGTACACTTCTTCCTTATTTTAATCATTTATTCTATTTTCTGTTCTATTCTAGTATTCTTATAACAAAAAAATTTATTTTATTTTAGACACTTTGGATTAAAATTCACATTACATGATGTATCATAGAGTCAAGGATTTCATTTCAACGACATTGATTTAATTGGCATTAAATCGAAAAATTTAAGACTTAAAGTCTTTTGTAATAGGTATGTCCTGTTGGATTTTGAAATAAATATAGAATATAAAATAATGTTATTTTTTTTTTTCTATACTTTTTATTTTGGCATGAAGAAAATAAAACCTAAAATATTCAACAAGTGTCTTATAAATTATTATAAAAGACTAAAATTTATTTTTTTTAAAAAAACAACATTAAAGTTTTTCGAAATTATTGAAAACATTTTAAAATTAAATAAATTCAATAGAAAAGTTTAAAAAGAATAAACTTATTTGAAGTTTCCTCTTTAAAGTTTATGAAAATTAGACTTTAAATTTGATCAAAGTCTAGATAAATTTTTATGGCCGGTTAGTTGGCACTTCATTCATTAATTCAAAAACTAAAAAGAAAAACAAACAAAACATTTAACATTTAACATTTTCCAAAAATGTTTTTCTACAATTTTTTTAATCATTTTTGCAGATAACACTTAGTGCAAGTTGCAATAGGTTCGAAAGGTAGTAACCTTTTTTTTTACAAGTATCAAGTGTTAGTACTACACTAAACACTTAAATTTGCAGTGAATAAACATTTTCACTGAAAAGTGTCTGTTATTATTATAATATGTATAATTAAAAATTATGTTCTTTCATTAGTCGTTATTCTTTTGTGGTTCAACAAACATATTTTTTTAGGCTAATTAAAATAAATACATTTTTTTAAGTTACAATTTTTATAAGTTTTTTATGAGCTCGATTACTTAAATATATTTTTAAAAACTTAAATCAATGAAAAAAATTTCTAAAGCCACAAAAATACTTCACATTACTCAAATACCTTTTGAAAATAATAAATAAATTAATATAAATAAAATTAATTCTAAATTAAGGGTGCATTCACATGAGATGCATGCATCCGGATGTAAAATATATTGCAGTTACACTTCGTTTACTCTTTGGAAATATTAACGAATATTTTGTATCCAACATGCATCCACTCTTTTAAGCATGCTCATAAATGACAAAATTTTTATTTTAACATTTTTAGCAGGGGAAATGAAAATAAAAATTTTTTTTTGACATTAAATGACATTAGTTTACAAAGGATTATATTAAATTTTTAAGTTTATAAAAAATGTAAGACTACATTATATTGTATTTTTGTTTAAATTTAAAAAAAAAAATTATTTTAAGAATTTAAAATATCATCTTTCTAAAATATAATTATAGCAGTATTGTTTTAGAATTAATATTTTACTTCGTTTAATGTCGTCAATATTTTTTAAATAATAATTAGGTTAACATTTTTGCATCCTGTTTACATCTTTTAGAGGATACAAAATTTTTGTTACTTAAATTTGCAAAAGGAAAACAGATAATGAATACGATATATCTTTTCAACCAAACAAAATTTTCCATTCAGATGCATGCATCTGATGTGAACGTACCCTTATTCTAAAAGTTAAGCTATCTAATTTAATTTTTTTTTATTGTATATCTAGATATTTCAAAAAAATTTCTCTTTGAATATAAAATTTTAATATTTTCAATTACATAATTATCTTTAAAATATTCTTTTATATAAATATTATTTTTTTTTGAATTGAACCTCAAAATTAAATGACAAAAATCAAATAACGAAATATAGAAATTCAATGATATTTTAATTGTAATATAATTGATTTTTAAATATTTTATTATATATTTAATCTTAAAGAATTATATTTTAAAAATAATATAATAACTCTATATATGTACATCCATAATAAATCTATCAATTTGAAATCTATAAAATATATTATTATAAATTTTTAATATTAAATTTTCAATGATTTCGTTTAATTTTTATATTTTCTATTATATTATTTCACTTTTTCAAATATAATCAAAAGTTCCGCATTAAAAATTCTTTAAAATTTTCTAAAATTTTGAATTTCATCCTTAAAATATAAGACATTCAATATTGGTAAATCATTATAAAATAAGATGCACAAATAATATGTTTATTCTTTTAAGAAATATTAAACTAAAAGATATTTTTCTTCTAAGTATATATACATAGATATAGTTTTTCTGTCATTTTCTTTCTTATATATGTATGTATATGCAATCATCATATTTACTCAAACTTATAAATTATGTACAAATATAGATAATAAATATTTATATATATGTATGTATGTATGTATGAATATTTATATTCAATAAATTTTATAATAGAAAATAGTGAATTTGTAACGCTTGAATTTTCCATTTTTCAAGAAAAAAAGACAAATATATATAAAAAAAAAAAAAAAATCAGCTATGTTCACCACAGAACCGAACGCTATTACAGGAATTTTATAGATTTTTTATATAACAATTTATATTAAATCTAACAACATGTTTGTTCATTAACAAATGTAGGTAATGAATTAATTATTGTAAAAATATGTACATTCATACATACATCCATATAGATGTACATGATATTCTTTTTCATTCAAAAATATTAGAAATAAAAAATAATAATAAAAAAGTGTAAACAAATTTATTTAATATATTCATATATACATACAAAAGAAACATAAATTTTTATACGTATATACTATATAATATACGTACTTACATTAATATTGAATCTGCTAACAAAAATTTGCTTCATACGCAAAATAGAACATTCATTTTGAATTTTGCTTCATACGCATTATAGAACATATACAAAAAATTAACTAAGTAAGTAAATTAAGTAAACTACTATGTACTTGCGATTGTTCGATCTGATTTGCTTCAATTCGAGATATTTACGTTAAAATCTCAAACATGAAATGTCAAAAAATTCCGCTCAGTCTTTAGCCTGTAAACGTGCCCATAGGCACACACACAGACAGAAAATTACAAAAAATAAAATTTCAGATTACTACCCTGTATGTGAAGACAATACCTACCCTATACATTCATGTATGCAGCCGGTAACAAAAAAAAAGGAATAATATCTCCGTGAAAAAAAAAATTTCTATTTTGGCTGGATAAAATTTTCATTCTAAATATTCAGTTTTTGTTTTTGTTTTTCTTTTCATAGCAAATGGGAAAACATTAGTAATATAATAGGTAAAAAAAAGAACCAAAATAAAAAATAAAAATTACATAAATAAAAGTGATATAAAAATAACCAACATTATAATTACAATAACATATTTTTTTTTTATTTAAATAGAAAATTTCTTAAATTATTCAATTTAACAACGAATTGTATGAACCATATTTTGGTATATTATTGATATCCTGTTTATTTCAATTAGTTAAAACATTTTATGACTTTAATATTTAAAAAAAAAAATATTATTCTTCAACTCTCTTGATTTTTATTAATCAAAAATTTCCTCTGATCCGATTTCCTTTACTTTATTGCAGGTTCTTCATGAACTTCAACCTGTATCCTTAAACAATATAAATATACCTTTTATAGTTCTTTAATGAAAAACTATATGAATTACATCAACAACTATTTTAAGGATCATTTTTTAGAATCTACTCTAGAGATTTTCTATAATTTGTTAAGCAATTGACCTTTTGGCATTGATTGCAAAACCAACAAATTGAATACATATTATGATTATTATATAAAAAGGATTTTTTTTTTTGTATATCATGAGTAGAGCAAAAAGATTCAAAATATATTTTGAAATTGATTTTTAAGTTATGGATATAAAAAAAAAACTACACGTTACCAACTTGAAAATATAAAAAAATAAATTTCCAATGCACTTTACATAATAATTTTTCATGTTCCTTTCATTTAATCCCACTTGTGTAAATTTATTTCATATTGCCAGTTCGATTCTATAACGACAATACATTGATTAGCAAAATACTTCGCTTAAATAACTGAAGATAATAACTGACGGACAGTTAATTTTTATATTATTCAATAATAATTTTTCTTTTAAAATAAAAAAAAATATTTAATATAATTCACCATATATAATAGATAAGTTCAAAAGTTGAATAAAAAAAAAAAATAAATGGGGTTATTTCAATTTTTGTTTGTTTTATTTTTTTTTTTATCATCATCAGTAATCCTTGAAATTTTGCCAAATATCAATTTATTTTTCATAAGTCGCGAACTTTACATAAATTTTACAAAATGTAGTTTTAACTTCTTTTATGGTATTACAAACTTTTTTTTTTTTGTTTGTTTTTCCTGCTTTTATTTGTTATCCTATAGTGAAAATTTGGTTTTTATTCTTTTTAACTTTATAATAGTTGAAAGTTTTATTATTTTTTATTATTTTTTATTTTTATTTCAAATTATATGTATTTGCGTAGAACTTTTTCGAGTATTTATATTATATATTTACGTATCTACAAGTTTTTTGTTATATTTTTTTTTTTACTTGTATATCCTTCATTTGCATCAAAATGATTTCTTGCATTTATGTTCCATTCTTCAATTCAACTACTTTTTTTTTTTTTTATTTTGCACTGTATGTCAATACTTAAATTACTTTACTCTGTAGTTACTTGAACCATGCAATAGTTTTTCTCTGCAAGGATAAACAAATAAACTGTTAAAAAAAAATAATTTTTTTTTTATAATAATATAGATAAAATACCGTTAAACATAAAAATTGTAAGATATTTTTAAATCCCATTTTAAAATCAATTCAATTATTACCCCATGCAGGCCTTCAATTATTACCTCATGCAGAAAGAGGTTAAATATTACTGCATGTTGTAACAGTTGATGGTCGATAAATTGTACAGCTATACAGATCGTCAGTTTTAGTACACAGATGGTCAGTAAATATAGTTACTATTAGCAAAATAGTAATAAAAATAGGCGGATTCATTGTTCTTTAACAGTTCCACTCCCAATTGAATGTAATCGTATCCTTGTCTTATCTTCTTCTATCCCTACTTTCTAGCCAATATACTTCGATAGCAGTTAGGGATTTCATCGCATTATAATGGCTTTAAGGAGAGGTGGGTTTAATTAATAAGAATATGACACTATCAAGGGGGAATTTTTCGTATCTTGGGAAGATTCCCACCTCCCCCAGGAAAAAAAAATATGAAAATACGATATACATAGGAAATATTTATATCGGGTTTAATTAATAAGAATATGACACTATCAAGGGGGAATTTTTCGTATCTTGGGAAGATTCCCACCTCCCCCAGGAAAAAAAAAATATGAAAATACGATATACATAGGAAATATTTTCTATGAATTAAATAGCGTTTAGTTAGGATTGATTACTATATACTCAAACAATTTTGAAGGTATTAATTGTTAATAGTATTTTTAGGTCAAATGATTATCGCACCTCCACTAGAATTAAAGTATTAATCATTTAACATAAATATCAGACTGCCAAGCAGCCATAAAAACACTAAACTCATAAGCAATTAAATCTCAATTAGTATGCGAGGGCTTAATGCGCTAAAAATCGAAGAAAAAAACTGTAGGAGCAAACTATGGAATGAAAAATCCTGACTCAGACAATTTAAGGAGCTTCTGAGAAACTATAACCAGAAAAGATATGATAAAATCATAGAAATCAGTAAAAAATATACTAAGATATCAAATAGGATTCGTGTCGGGATACTTCCAGCTAAAGGGACACTTAAAGAAAATTAGAATAGAAAGTGACGATATATACAGATCCTGTCAAGAAGAAGAAACTCTTGGTCATATACTCAAAAAAAACTGCGAAGTTTTAATTCGAGTAAGATATGTGCATATTGCTTTACTTTCTTAGAGGCTGTGGGCTGACAGAAGTATTATAAGTGGAGGTATAGTGTATTAAAATTCACAACACATAATAACAGGTGAAACACAATGAATTTTACATCAAAAGGTCGCAGTGTCATATATACTTCTTAAATGACAATCTAATCTAATCTAATCTAGTATAAATATTTAAGACGAAAAACTTTCTGATTTTAAATAACAATATATTATTCAAATCGGAAATTATTAAACTAAATTTAGAGATCTTTTGAATATAAAAATGTTCAATATTATCTTCTTTTAAATTAACACAACTCTGTTTTAATTTATCGCTTCCAATTAATCATGTCACATACTTTTATATTTGTATTGACAAGAAGGTTAAATTCCATAACGTAAAAATGTACAAATAACAAACGAATAAACAATTTTATAATTGCATATTTTATTTTTTTGGAGTTTAAAATTGCCAAAAAATTTTACTTGCAGCAAGGTTGCACGCTACAAAAACTCATAAATAACATAAGAAGGAAATAAAATAACATTTTTGCATTTAGTAAATTGCGAAAAAAAAACAAAAAAAAAAAACCAAAAAATACAATATTTAAAAAATTAGAAAATAATATATTATAAGTTTTTTAATATATCTCATTGCTTACACATATACGTAATTACTTACATGAATTATGTAAAAGATATAGTAATTATCTGTAGTAAAAAGGCTCAACTAATATCCCATAGATATCCAAAAGTAAAAATTTAGCCAATATCTAAAATTATGCTTAAAAATTTTTTAATTTTATAATGAACAATTTGTAAATATTCCAGTATTTCCACAATATTTAATATTACGCAATTACAAGATTTTTTTTTGCAATTACGTAATTTTAAATAGGGTATCAATGATTCGGTTGTAAAATTCTTTAGATTTTAAAATGTTAAAATATGCTACATCTTAATGAAACATATGCTACATTATGCTATGAATGTTAAAATATGCTTCAGATTAAAATCTTGCTAAAAAACTGAACTAAATACTACAAATGCAGAAGCAACCAAGATTTTAAATATTTGATACAATTAAGATACAATTTTTTCCCTAGATATGTAATAGATGGTTACATTAGATGGTTGAGCATTATCACTGCTATGGGAGTTTAATTTGTAATAGTTTTTTTTTCGTGTTTCTTTTACATATTCACTTACGTTTATACCACTTTATTATTTTATTATATTATTCTTTATTATTCTATGTTTTTGTTTCTATGTTTTTTATTATTTAATTATTTATTTATTCAAAATTATGGATCAGACAATTTTCATTTAGAAAACCAGCACTAACTAATGGAATCTTCATTTACAGATGTTACTAGGTTAGTAAATAATATTATTAGTTTAATATTGTTAGTTTTATTAGTTTGATATCGGATTAACATTAATTTTATTTTTATATTAGACAGCTAGAGTTTAAACTACTACGAAATCATACTTCCATTCGTAATATGATGTTAAAAAAACTACGATGATTAATTTAAACTTTGATTCATGTTTTGATTGCCATTGACACATAAATTCTTAATTTGATTTTATTAGCATTTATATCAAGAAGCTCGGCGATTAAGTTGGTCTCCCTTAATATTCACAATATAGGTTCAAACCTTCCGTAATCTGTTGATTGGTATGAAATATATAGTAAAAAGTTTCACCAATCTTAAATTGTTCCAATTTTCGCTAAATTTCATTGGTATGCATATGATTTGCTAAATAAATAAGATGGTCACCAATATTTGAGGTTTTGACTAGAGTTAATTGAAGGTTTATTAGAGAAAATCTAGCTTCTAAAAGAAGAAAACTTATTAAATCAGTCTATACAAACTGACGTAAGGCAAACCTTAAAAAAATTCGAGTTCATTGCCAGAAATATCTATATCACGATACGGAGACCAAATCTGACTTGAATGTTCAACGATTATTTTGACATAAATAATAAAAAGATGCTCCGTCATATAGTATAGTCAAATACTTTTTTGCTCCCAAGTAACTGATGGCAGCAGCAAGTGATAAGAATTTTCTGGTACGTATTATATATTTGGAAATAAATAAACTCTATCGGAAAATGAGAAGATTTTGTAGTGTGTGTAATCGTCCTATTTGTGCTAAACTGTAAAATTTAATATATAAGAATCTGATTTTTATTGAATTTGTTTTGTTAATAAAATCTGAAATGGGGGCCTCGATGGCCTAGTGGGTAAGAGCGTATAAAATATGCTGTAAACACCGAGAAAGTGTGGGTTGGTATCCCACACACGTCGTAAGAATTATTCCCCTTTACGACATTTACAGCCACGCCTGAACAAGAAAGGCTGTGTAATTTCCTGTTCACATTTATGTGGCAGAGAAATTCATTAAAAAAAAATAAAAAAAAAAATCTGAAATATTTACTTTTATTTTCTGAAATGATTTGTTTTCACAACTTCAAAAGAATTTAATTTTATGTTGAAATATAAACAATTTTCTTAACTGATCTTTTTTATATTGACAGAAATAGTCTTTGGTGCAAAAATACCATGTCGCTCAAACAAAAAATAAGAAATTTTAATTCTTTAATCATTGCATCTCTAATGTTTAAAAATTATTTTTATTCTTGCTTTTCTTATTATTTTTATACCCGTATGAACTATGTTCAAGGGTATAATAAATTTGCCATTACGTTTGCGGCACCTTAAAGGAGTCGAGCTAAATATAGTGTCAAAGGTATGGATCCGCTCAGAATCAAATTTTGAGTCGATTAAGCCATGTACGTCCGTCCGCACGATAACTCAAAAAATAAAGGTGCTAGGAGGCTGAAATTTTTTGTACGTCATATTTGCAAAATTATTAGTTTTGCTATTTAAATTCAGCATTTTTGGCCGCCGGGTTCGAGTAGCTGCCATACAACTTCTTTCTTTATATGGAAATAACTCAGTATCTATTCAAGATATCAGAAATTTTGCAAATGATGATCAAGTTTTATGGCAACAACTTCTGTAAAATTTGGTAATGATGGTACGATAGGTTCGGGTAGCTGCCATACAACTTCTCTTTTTAAATAAAAATAACTCCGTGTCTACTAAAGCTAGTAATCTGAAATTTAGTAAAGAGGTTATATGCCAACAACTTTTGTAAAATTTAGTTGGTCTAGAGCAGCCGGTTCAGGATTCTTGCACCTCTTGAAACTTAATGAAGCTATCGATCTGAAATCTTACAAATCACGATCAAGTTTTATGGCCACCTAGTTCCTACTAAGTTCCTCCTATCTCGCTTGAACATAGTTCATACGGGTATAAAAATTTAAAACATCTTAGATTTGATTTTAGGTATATATGTAAAAAACTACATATGAATAAATCTAAGTCTAACTGAATCTAAACACTTAATCTAATTTACTTACTTTTAAAAATTTGTTAGCCTACTATTATTGAGCAATTAATGTACAAATCGTATAATTTTCCTGAAATTTTTTCGTTATTTGAGATATTTTCTAATGAACCAGAAGATCACAGGTATAGCATATAAAGTTTTCTAGTAATAAAATAATAGAGTTTATTAATGATCTTTTTAATATTTAGTTTTATGCTAACTAATTCTAATTTTTTTTTTTGTTTTTTGAGTTTCAGACATGCAATGGAAAACTGAACGGACAAAATTCATTTCTGAAATAAATTAATTCCACTGAAAATTAATGAGTATTAAATTAGCTTGAAAAAACGGAAAAATGGATTTTCCTTTTGTAAAAACCCACCATAAAAAATAATGTCAAAATAGAATATAAAAAATGTTAAGACGAGTATTATTGCAATTTAAAATAAAATTACATAAAATATGTTATTGTAAATTTCGTAATTATACCAAAAATTATAACTTCCCAAATTTTTTGTTTAAATTTTTGTTCGAACCGATAAAAAAAATTTTCCCCCATCAAATGAAATTTTTTTATTAAAATCTAAATTTTCTCCTCATAACAAAAAGAATAAACTCTATTTACAGAATACGAAAATAAAAAAAAAAACAACACTTTATTCTAGCGGATAAAATTAATTTCTGAAAAAACCAACCATAATAACGCCATACAAAAGTAATGTGCAGAAATAATTCAGGCGTAATTAATTCAATGCCCCATAAAATATGTTTTTTTTTTAGATTTTACAAGAGGTGTATTAAGTCTATATGTAAAATATAGAAGAGAATGCATAAATCTTAATTACAATATTCTTTTTTGTTTTTGAAATTCTGATTTAGCACAATAATTTTGAGTGCCGCTATACAAATGTTATAAGAGTTGAGCTTATAAAATCAGAATTTCAATCATTTGCTCAAAATTTGAAAGATGTAGCCCTCATTTTAATTCTTCATCAATTTTACAAAAATTTGTAATTCACAATTTTGTAAGTCAGTTTTTGTTTAATACAGAATTTTGTAATTTAAATTTTAAGACATGATTTTCAATTTAGCTCTTTTTGATATAAAAACTCTTTCAATTGACTCTTCAGCTCCTTTTAATATAAGATTTTTAACTGAACTGAAGAACTGAACTGAAAGTTTATTTTTTCTTTGGAAAAACATTTTTCATCCCCCAAATAAAAACAAATTATTTTCGAATTAATTTATGAAAGGTTAACAAAAAAGAAAATTCATATGATATTCTCATATAAAATAATTTGTATAATCAATAGGTATATAATTTTATTTTCAATATAATATGTACATCTATAGATAATTGCTAAGATGTGAAGTTTAAAAAAACTAAATCAAAAAACAAATTTCATTATATATCAAACTATAATAATTTAATATTATGGAAATAATTTTACTTATAAGGTATATAAAAACTATTTGAAAATGTAAAACATGAAACCAAAAATTATTTAAACTAAAATTATTACAAATTTTTTTTATAACGTTTATTTTTTTTCTCCCATTATAAATAAATAATTTTTATATTCATATCACTCCTTTCTCTCTTTCTCTCTCTCTTTTTTTCCTTCGTCTTTTTTCTTCTTCTATAAATAATTTTATTCACATCTTTACTATGAAAAACTAATAATAATATTGAAATTCTTTCCTTTAGTATTAAATTCATGATATTTTATGAGTTGTAGCACCTGCAGTCTCTGCATCAATAATTTTTATATCATCCTGTAACGAAAAAAAAAAAAAAAAATCAAAAAAAAAAACTTTTTTTTTTTTAAATTTTGTCCTTTGCATGAAATTCATATGTGTTCATATATACTGTTCATTCCTGCATAATATTCAACTTTTAGATCCACTTATTCTAGTTAACTAAATTTAAAACTAAAAAAACAGAAGAAAAATAATAAACTTAATAAAACAAAAAAAAAAATTTTTAAGAAGAAAAAAAATCAAAGTAGGTAAACACGGAAACACAAAATCATCTAAAATGTGAGAAAATTCACTTGTTCTACAAATGATTCTACAAAAAAAAAAAAAAAAATGCATTCCATTCTTAAAAATTCTTCTTTATATTTGATTTTATAAATAAGAAGGAGAAGAGATTTTGAAGATAAAATAACACTGCAATAGAGTAAATAAAAAAAAATATATATATATATATGTATATATATGTGTGTTTTACTATATCTGACAACTAAAAGATTCTAATTGATAAAATATAAAAAGGATCTCAAATATTTTAACTTCAAAAGAATAAACTAATTAAGTAAAATAATTTTTAATGTATATTTGAATTGCATATGTTTTACTATTTTAAATAGGTCTAAATTCCTTGTTTATTATAAGGAATTCTATAAGAATGTTAAATTTTAATCGAAAAGAATTTTACTTCTTTAACTGTCTACTGGTAAAGAAAGCATATATTCATGTCTATTCCATTAAATGGCGGAACGTGTACGCCACGCAGCTTCAACGTGTTCGCCACGCAATTATGTTCAGCTAAACGCGAAAATTTTATTTGTTCCGCGCTGAATTGCCTGAGCTAAACAACTGATTTTGACAGTTTTATAAATTGGGTTATTTTTAATTCGTTAATAAAAATGTTTTGGATGTTCAGAAAATGAAGCTGCAAAAAAAAATATAAAAAGAAAACGAATAATTTTGAGAGATTCCTCAAATTTAATGGAATTATCGCATGAAGAGTAAATTACAAAAATTAATTGTTTATTTTTTTTTGGCTACAATTTACCTACTTTATGTAGTTTTCAGAAAAGTTTTAGGTTGAATAAGGAGTCATTCAACTATGTTTTGGACGAAATAAAATCTGAAGTAGAACCTGTTGTGCGCACAAATTCTGTACCAACAGAAAAAAAAAGTCTTGTAAAGCCTTTTGCTATTTCCGGAACTTTTTTCATAAAACCTAATAAATATTTATACTGCTGTTGATTTGTTTTGAACCTTTAAAATTAAAATTTAAAACTATTCTTTTTTTTAAAAAATATTTTGAACAAAAAAAATATAAGTTTATGTTTAAGTTACATTTTATTATTTTTCCCGCAACTCAACTATTGCGGAGAAATATTTCTATGAAATATATGGAAAACTTGGCATCGCGTTTACCAGAATACACAAAACACGTATTCAGCAAAACTGCGGACACATCATCGCGTGGCGTTCAGCACAATACAAATTTTTGACATACAACGGACAATTCCGATAGTAACGTTTAGTGGAATAAGACATGATTATTACATTTTTAATATTTTCTTAAAAGTTTTTCCTAATTTTCAAATTTTGACGAAATGCAAAATATTATTTATTATTACCATGCAACAGTAAATTAATAACTTTAAGCTGATCTGACAAAACAATAAAGATAATCTCCAATTAGCTAACAATTTCATAATCAATTTTTTAAAAAAACTAAAATTATTCGGTATACTGTTCTTTCCAAATAAAAACCTTATATTTTATCTAGAATAAAAATAGAGATTATAATCGAAAAGTATTCCGAAATGTATTTAACAAACTATATATATATTTCAAAAATCAAAAAACAAAAGATTCTTTAAAAAGTTTAAAGAAATACATTTATTTGTTATTACATTTCTGAATTTCTCATACCACCTGACCGAATATCTTTTAAAGAATATAAATCTTAAATTTATTGCTGTTATTGTTTTTACTTTCATATATTATAAAATTTCATTTTTAAAATTCAAAGGAACTGATAGTCTGAAAACACTTAAAAAAATATCAATTTGTTTTTGTTGTTCGAACCCAATTTTTTTTCCCCATCTTATTTAATATATTTTTTTTTTTTTTTTATTGGGTTTCCATTGAATGAAAAATGATCATTTTTCCAGGTGTGTAAAAATCACATAAATGTAAATTATGTGCAATACATTTTAATTTCATTTACCTTATATAAATCAAAAAAATATGCACCTAACAAAAAGTATAACGTTGTGAAGGAGTTGAAATAAACATAAACGCCTAAATATATGCAAAACTATTTTCTACAAACATATGTTATCTTTACTGCTATGCAATTTCAAATACTCTTAAGTATACACTCTACTTTTAGATATGTACTACTTTTTATATTTATATATTATACAATTTCTTTTTTTAATATTAAAAAAAAAAAAGAAACAAAAAAAACAAAAATATATTAAATAACATGTCGAATCTTATTAAAATTCAAAGTTAGTATATTCATTTTGAAACAACTGCGTAAAAATATTAAATTTTCAAAAGTTAAATATATTTCCGTTAGAATAATTTACTGACTACATTTTAAAAGAATCTTTTGAATTAAAGTTAACTTGAGTATGTAGGTATATTACTTTGAGTTTAGAAATTTTAATTGATTGAAGAAAACATTTGATCACAAAAAATTGAATCTTGATAATACAAAAAATGCTTCTTAAAGACACAAAAAAGCTCAGTTTTTCAATATTCAAATATTTATTTTAAAACTAAAAAAATTTTTCAGTATAATGTCCAAAAAACCACATTTTGCGTCTAAAATGTACATTTTTCAGATTTTTATCGAAAAATTAATATTTAACGAAAAATAAAAATAACATCATTAGACATTTAAATAAAAGATAAAATGAACTTGGGTCAAAATAAAATAACAAAAAAAAAGGATATTTTAATCCTTGAGTAAACATGGAAACTTGTGTATGCATGGAAAAAATCGTAACAGTAGATTACAGACCAATTTAACTTTTTTTAAATTTTTAATTTAATTTAATTTTTTTTTTAATTTTACCATGAGTAAAACCAATCAATTATTTTGACAAATTGTTGTATAATTTTATAATTAAACTCGCATTAACATCTCAATATTGAATAATAAAATCTGAATCCACAATTAAATCAAAGTAAAAATGATAAAACTTTGACGTCTAAATCAACCTAGTGTTTTAAAATCACTTGATTTTAAAATATAAACTAATCACAAAATTTACATAAAAACCCGAAAACTCTTCTAAAATTTTTAAAATAACGGTTTAAGTTTTTTACAATTCAAGTATCATCAAACTAAAAAATCGCGAAAAATACGCATAAATCACTTTAATATCAAACATACTTTATTCCCGGAAAAAAATTTCAATAGTCATAAAAATTGCACTTAAAGTTTTTTAAAATTCAAGTATTATTGTATTATCAAATTAAAGAATGCAGATATATTAAACAGAGGTATAGTGTCCAAAAATTTATATTATTCGTAAAGATATCATTTTTTTTAATATTCAAGCAAAGTATATATGGTCTTCCTATCGTGATCTGAGTGGCTGATATCATATTGGTTCACCGGCTGATATCATATTGGTTCATTGGAATCCTGATAAATAATACTTGAATTAAACACATTGTCTGATACGATACAAAAATCGTTCACAAAATCAATTTTAAAACCCGAAAAATACTTCTAAATGATTCATTAAGTGATTCATTCCTTGATTAAAAAATTAATTTCTCACAAAAAATATATGATCTGTACCGCTTAATTCAATTACATTTTAATACTTTTAAGTAAATATTACTTTAATATTAATTATATAAATTATTTTTTTTAATTATATACAATGGAATAAAACAAAAAAATAAATAAAATAACATGACGAAACTAATTAAAATTCATAGTTAATATTTTCATTTTGACACAACTTCGTCGAAATATTAAATTTAAAAAAGTTAAAAATATTTCCGTTAGCACAATTTCCTAAATATTTTTTAAAAGAATTTTTCAATTTAGTTAAGTATAATAAAAAGCTTAAATCGAACAGCATTTGTAGTTGTTCATGACAAGCTCAATTTACTAGAAAATAAAAAGGAAAAAGTAACAAACATATTACCATTAATGCACCCTATACATATACTAAAAAAGTAAAAAGCAATGAAAACTTAACCTCACTCAAAGGCAATGCAAACATCGTCAGATTCATAAAGACCAAATCAATAACTAAAAAATTAGGAAGTAAGAAAAAAAAATTGTGTCTCAATATAACGGCAAGGGATGTCTCAATATAACGGCTACATCATAAGTACGAAATCAAGAATAGCATAAGTACGAAAAAAAATATTTGTTATCTTTTTTTCGTTCATTATTTAATTTTTTTCGTACTTACGACCTAAAATATGGCAAAGTTTTTTTCGTATTTATATAATTTTTTTGTCATTTATGTCATTTTTCAGACCTCTAATGTACCTGATGCATAGATTTAATTGAAAAAAAAAAACGATAATTAAAATCGTGAACGTATGGAAACTTATTAAAGTAAACACAATCTAAGCGAAACTGTAGCAGCACTCAATAAAAAAACAAAACAAAAAAAAAACTTAATTAAAGCTAATATTTTTTCCAACTGTAAGCATAAAACAAGACTTAAAAGCAAGTGAAATTTAGATAAAAATTATTAGCAATTACTTTTAACTAAAAAAAAAATACCAACTTATATCAAAAGTATATGTAAGTAACTTAAAAATTCATGAGGTTTTGAAAATTTTGTTCTTAAAATTAATAAACATCAATAAGCTCATTTTTAGCACATTTCCAAAAAAATTTTGAAAAAATGTGCTTATTAGTTTCACTCTGTCCGTCCGTCCCTCCGTCCGTCCGTCCGTCTGTTTACAAAACTTCTACACGGTTAAAGATAGAGAAAAAAAATTTTAACCATAGGTAGGTCTCATAAAAAAAATAATTTTGTGGAACAACTTTTTCATGTAACCCCTCCCATTACGGAGCTACACCCCCTCAAACTTTGAAAAAGCCCTATTTTTAAATGCATATATCTTATGTTCTGCTTAAGATTTTTTCAATCTGAAAACGTCATTCGACAGGTATTTCTTTTATCTTTGTAAATTAATATCAAAATTGTACAATTTTTTTAAATTTAGTATTTAAATTTACCGTTATGTGAAAACCAAATTTTGCATGATTTTTCTACTTTCATAACTCCGGCACGCTTCTAGATAGAAGCTTGAAATTTTGAGGTAAGAAAGAACTTTTAGAATTAGTATAAGTTTGCTCAGAAAATTTTTTCGGACCACCTCCTGTTTATGAGCTATTAGGCCTTAAAAATTGAAAATTTGCTATTTTTAAACACCTGTAACTTAGGAACCTGTAAACATTTTACTTCTGCAAGATATAAAAATTAAAGCTACAATAATATGTTTTTACGTGTGTTAAAGGTTTATTTTAATTGTAAAGGGTTCCAAAGTTGCAGCTCTTCAAAATTGCGAAAAAGCCCCATTTTCAGATGTATATATATCAGGCTCTGCGTAATAGTTTTGCAATCTAAAACCGCCAGAAGATCGAAAATTTTATTATCTATATAAAACAGTATCAAAATTATGTAATATTTTGTAATTTACTATTTAAATTTACCGTTATGTAAAACCACATTTTGCATGAAATTTCTTTTTTCATAACTCCGGAACCCCTTTAGATAGGAACCTGAAATTTTGAGACAAGAAAGAACTTTTAGAATTAGTATAAGTTTTCTCAGAAAATTTTTTGGTAACACCTCCTCTGTAAGAGTTATTACGCCTCAAAAATTGAAAATTTGCTATTTTTAGACACCTGTAACTTAGGCACCTGTACAAATTTTTCTTCGGCAAGACATGAAAATTAAAGGTTCAATAATATATTTTTACGTGTGTTAACGGCTTTTCTTAGGATTCCGGACTTACGGCCCCTCAAAATTTCAAAAATGTCCTATTTTCACATTTTTTCTTATTACATGAAATTTTCAAATTTTTGTGTAAGTCACACTTCTAAACAGTTTGTATTGAGTTTTGGAAATGTGCGCTTTTAAAAACCGTTGGTTTACATTCTACCTTGTTTGATATATATAATGAAGAAGATAAGATATGTAACTAAACTCTTAAAGAACTTTTATTTATAATATCCTACAATCATTGTATTAAGAAATAAAAAAAATTATGGTTAAATAAAGAATGAAAATAAAAATCATATCGAATTGCAATTTCCATAAAAGTAAAATTGTAAAAATCGAATCATAAGCTTTTTCATTCGTCCTCACTATTTTACATACTTTTAATACAAAAAAAAATTACTAGATAACAATTAAGGTGTTATACAGGTAAATGTTATTTATATGTAGAACATTTTTAAATGCATTATATAATAATATGTTAAACAGTGGAATGTGAACAACATTTCATATGATAATATAATTGTATATGCTTATATAATTGAAAATGCTTTAAGAATGAAAAAACTTAAACAGATGCATTTTTCTAGCAATCGTAATAAATTTAAAATGGAAGGAACAAGTAATTAAACCTCTAAATAGCTATATATTACCACACATGTGTTTTTCATATTTTCTTTTAAATTGACATTAAGTTATTACCATATCATGAAGGGTAAAATTTTCAAAGTTGCTTTGAAGTGGATTGTATTTTTACTGGTCTACAATGATAATATTACAATAGGTAGTTAATAGAATTCTCATAAAATTGATCATTAGCATAATACAATATTTTAATACATAAAGTATTTACGAAAATCTCTAATAACTTTAAGATAACATATCTTTAAACTGCCAAACAAAATTTATAAATATATACTTATTTGTTCTACGTTCAATCTTAAACAATTAAAACATGAAGATTCACTCATTGCAGAGCTCATGAAAAAACTAATAACAGTTATTAGTTATAACAATTTGTTTTTTTTTTTTGTTTTTGTTTCATTACTACGAAGGGCCGAAGGACTAAGTAGTTAATTATTCATATTTGACTAAACTTCAATTTCTGGTATCAGCATCGCTAAGCCGTTTTTTACTCAGCTGTACTGTATAATTACTATAATAGGTCAATAAAGCGCAAATAAATATTTTTATTTGTGCGCCATATATTATTTTATACAAGAATTAATTAATTTTTTATTTTATTGAAATATATATTAAAATTTACATCATTTTTATTTGATCAACCTATATGTTACAGTCGAGATTGAATCCGAGAAATTTTACAATTTATGTCCATTTACAATGTGAAAAATTGTGAAGCTTCTTTTTTCTCTGAAATTATAAAGAAGGTTACTCTTGATCTTTTGAAAAATCACTATTTTCATGATAAAAAGATGCATGTCCTTATAACATAATCATGTTTTGTATAAATACTTACTATTAACTAACTGCATTATTAATCTGTGACTAAAATAAGATAACATATAGTCTAAGAAAAGTCATAGATAGGCAATCAAACGCCAAAATATAAATTCTACAGAACTCTTTTGAGGGATTCTGAAGGAAGTTTCGTACCCGCGTAGTAGAAAATGACTGTATCCCAAATATAGTTGGTATTGCCAGCTTTCATAAAGTATATTTCGTTAATTTCGCATATTATCCTTTAAGGACGAAAAGGACTTTTAAAAGTATCCTTGTTATTTTGGTCTTTTATAAATAAACTGTTATATCTGGCGGTCTGTTAGGTATATATATATATATTTAATTCTGCTTTTTTAGGTAACGGTCTTAAGAATATTTTAACGTTTATTTGATGACGATAAGTGTTGTCGTTTTGGAGATATTGTATTTAAAAGTTGAAAATTTAAAAAAAAAAAAAAATTTTAACATATTCCTTTAAAAGTCAAATATCTTAAAATTTAGCCAAAAAATCTAGTAAATATTTTTAACTCGTTGAAAAGCTCTCATTTTTTTCTATAATTTGTGCATACATATTTAAGATTGATATCCAAACGTTTAAAAGATATAAGCATTTATTAACAAGAATTTCGTTTTTTTTTTACCCTTTTCTATATAAAACTAGGAATGTGCCTTTTACGAAGTAACAATTTCTTCTGAAGTATGGAGCATTTAATCTTTTGACTACATAAAAGATTTTTAAAACTTATAAAAGTTATGTATTAGCTTGATTTAAAAAAAATTATCTGTTTTATAACATTTTTGCATAAAAAAATAATGTTGTGCCTTTTACAAAGTAATACAAGACAAATACTTTGTACATTCAAGTTGTTGCTCTAGAAAATAAAAGAATACACCTATATATATTTAAAAAAATTATTTTATTATGTTTTTAAATTATATATTTATGTTTTTTTTTTAAATTATTAAGAGCCCTCCTTTTTTATAACTATTATATAAACTGTGATTTTCTAAGAAAATTTATTAACGATTATGAAGATTAAATTTTACTTTAGAACCAGAAGTCTTTTTCTAGTAAAATTTCAATATACCAAGATTTTAATACTTACTTTTTTTTTTTTACAACAAAATTAACTAAAATTTAAGAATTTAATTTTAAAAAATTATAAAAAATTAAAAACGTGAATGTATGTAACAGGGAGATAATTTAACTAAAATACACATATATACCTATACACTTACATATTGTTTAAATGAATAATTTTACAATTTGTTTATGATAAAAATGTCCTCTTATTTTTTCTTCTCTCTCTTTTCTTCTATTTTTCATTTTTGTTTCCTTTTTCTATTTTCCTATTTTTTTTTTTTCTGTAAAAGAAAAATACCGTAAGTTAAGATGGTTATCCTTTTTTATTTTGTGCGTATTATTATTATAATATTGTCTCAAAATAATCCCCAAGCATATTCGAAAGTTTAATCGTCTTGATTATTACGACCGCCATTAGGGCATAAACAAAAACAATATATACAAAATAAAAAAATTTTAAAAATTAAAGAAGCATAAGAGAAATTTGTTACTATATTTGGGATAATGTATAATATTATATACAAAGTATTCCGAAAGTTAAAGTTCTTTCTAATGTAAAAATTTGGTAAAAAAAGGTAACAGATAGAGTTTCTGAAAATGATAAAATACAATGTATCTATAGATTATTAACTCGCTAAATACTTTCTTGATCTACCGAAATGGAGTTATGAAAACTTCAAGCTGAACACTAAAGCAAACAGCTATTGTTAGAAACAAGACTTGAGTACAATTGAGATTTAAATAAAAATTTTAAATCGAAAATAAACATCGATAACTTTTAACTTTAAGATATCGGCTTGTCCTAACACATATCTTATGGCATGTAATGCAATATATTTTGGCCATAAATGATAGGCAACAAGAAATCCATTGAAAAACAGATCAGGAAGTCAAAGTGGATAGAGTCAGAAAGTCAAAATACGTTTTAAATGAAACTGTCAAGACACCAGAAACCATTGAAATAACAAATGGTGCAAAATAAATCTTTCGAAATTAAATGCACTGTGTTGGAAGTTAAATTTATTAAAGAAGAGAGTTGGAAGATGGTAG
Source organism: Poecilobothrus nobilitatus (assembly GCA_947095535.1). NCBI lineage: Eukaryota > Metazoa > Arthropoda > Insecta > Diptera > Dolichopodidae > Poecilobothrus > Poecilobothrus nobilitatus. The sequence goes on along the minus strand of OX352772.1, from coordinate 314,341,779 downwards.
TTCGTGAAAAACAAAGGGTAAATGAAAAATGTTGTACTTGAAAGTTTAGCTTCATATTCGTAAAAATCTTTTAACCTTAACATTCTAAATAATTTGTGCTGAAATATCTGTTCCTTTTCACTATTGAAACATCCTTATACATTCACATTAATACGAAGGATAAGCTTCATAAAATATTTTTTATCGCATAAATAGACAAATTTCATATTTTTTTTTTTGTATTTCCTATTTGTTATTACTTTTTCCCTCTTTAATTTCCTTTTTATTGTGCTCCCTTTTGAAATTTAAAATTAGGGAAAATATTTTCGAGATGGTGTTATAATTGCTGGAATTAAAGTTTACAAATCCAGATAACAAAATAAAGAGGCCTTAATGTCATAATAAAAATTAGTATAATTTAAAAAAATTTTAATAAAAATAAAAGTACCAACCTGTAGAACTGTTATTGTTAGACTAAATCTGTTAGTGCAAATAATGAACAATTAATGTTATGTTATTTTGAGACATAAAGCAATAGTTATTATTTAAGGGAGGAATCCTTATTTAAAATTTTATATTCTCATTGTTGCATAATATTTATTTTCAAAAAATAATCGTTTCCTCGATTTACATTAAGAATCTTAACTATGTTAGTTTATTATATACTTCTATAAACCTAGACTTCTTTAAACCTAGATCTTGAAAACAATAGATGACTATAATGCTAGAATTTACTATTGTAATTTATAAATAAAACAAAATTTTGGGCTTAAAAAAATAGTGTCTATATCTTCAAATTTTTTAAAATAGTGGAAGAACATAATATGCATATTCGAAACCCTACAATAAAAGAATATTCAAAAAAATTTTAAATAAACCTTTTCAATATGATACCAATCCGCAATAATTCTTCTTCTTTCTTCATTCTTGTACTACTCAATGTACAATCTTTAGGACCATTTAATCCTGTTTCTACACATTTTAAAAAATTATTAAATTGAATTATTTTACTTGATATCATTGTATAGACTATGCTTAAACCATGTTATTTAAACCCTCTACAGCCTGATGTTACTTTTTTATGTTTAGCAATGCTTTTATGATATATTTTCTTCTTTTTCTATTATATTTTAACAACAATGTAATTTGTTTATTACTATTCTACCCTGGATAAAGGTTAATTTCATTATACTTTATATACTGCGGTTTTTATTTATTTATCCGGTTTATTATTACCTTAGTACAAGCAATTGTGGATAGTACATGTTGATGCGTTCCTGTGTATATTGCTGACTTTTAATTTTTAGGAGGATCGATCAGAGAAGAAGAGAAGGGGAATGACCACAGAGGAATTACAGAGTAATCAACGTGTAGGATTTTAACTCAAGGTAAAACTATGGGTTGGATGGGATAACCTCATCTCGTAATAAATCGTTGAATAAAAATTAAGGAACGAGAGTTGGGGAAAGAAGTTATCTTTGATCACCAGCATTCATTTTGAATTGATCTGAAGAGTAACTATCAACCTGGATATCAATTGACCGCTTCGAAAGCAATCTCCAATCCATTTCAAAAAAACGAGGAAGAGTGCAGTAGAGTAGACTGTGTCAACTCTGGAATACCCGTATGAACGTAATATATACTGTCTCTATAAAACTTGATCATCTTTTAAAAAATTTCAAATGTTTTAGTATTGGCGTTAACTACCGAGATACACTTATGTAAATTGTAGAGTTGTATGACAGCTACTCGAATCTATTGCACCAGCACAACCAAATTTTACAGAAGTTATTGCCCTAAAACTTGATCAATCTTTGTAAGATTTCATAAGCCTATCTTCATTAAGTTCCGAAAGGTGCAAGAAACCTAAACCGGCTACTCTAGACCATACAAATTTTATAAAAGTTTTTAGCATGTAACTCGACATCTGTTCACTAAATTTCAGATACCTAGCTTCAACAGACACTAAGTTATTTTCATTTAAAAACAGAAGTTGTATGGCAGCCACCCGAACCTGTCGCACCACCGCAACCAAATTTCACACTCGACACGATTTTGCAAAATTTTAGACAACTAACTTGAATAGATACTGGGGTTATTCCATATAAAGAAAGAAGTTATATGGTAGCTATTCGAACCCGACGGTCAAAAATGCTGGATTTAAATGGTGAAACTAACAATTTTACAAAAGCGCCGTAAACAAAATTTCAAACTCCTAGCTCCTTTAGTTTTTGAGTTATCATGCGAACGGAGAAACGGACGAACGTACATGGCTTAATCGACTCAGAATTCGACTCTCAGCCGACCCATACCTTTGACACTAAATCTAACTCGACTCCTTTAGGGTGTAATACACGTAATGGTAAATTTATTATACTCTTGAATATAGTTCATACGGGTAAAAAACACCGAGGCAAACTGCTTTGAGTTAACAATCAATCCTCTATTTTGCCTTAGTCAAACGCATTTGAAATAAAAAGATCGACAACGTCAGACAACCCGATTGGTGAAGACCAATATTAAATTTTACGTAAAAGCAAGTTCTGAGATATTCAATTGATCAACGACTTTAAATCCATACTGTCGATCATGAATTAAACATGGATAATATTATGAATTTTAATTTACCGGATCGCTTTATTTTATGATTATTAGTCTCTGCCTTTAACACTAATCGGAATTTTACTATAACATAAAACTAGTTAGTCTCTCCATACTACAGTAAGGATGTATCCCATGGATAATATTTTTCTACAACAATATTTTTATACTGTGAGAAATTTTTTCATTTGTTTTCATTTGATATCAAGTCATATAAGATTTATTGTTTCAACCAAAAAAAAACAATAATATTGTATACCTAATCTAATTTATCATAAACCTACCAGAATTGTTTGAATATTCTTTGAAACAAATAAATAATTTAAAAGCAAAATAGAAAAAAAAACCATTAAAATTTCCCACTTGCTGAACCGCAAATAAAATGAAAAAAAAAAATTATCTTTCAACACTAATTTCTAAAGTCTCTCCTTCAAAATAGTACAAAACCTAATTTTGTTTCATAAGCTAAAAAGTTTCCTGGGTACAAAGGAACATTTTTTTTTTAATTCAGCATATTTTAAAACATCATTCTTTAAAACTATGTTTCAGAAAGTCTTACTTATTTCATAAACTTTACAAAAAAAAAACAAAATGAAATAAAATAAAAAACTGTAAAACCACAAAGAATACTGTTAGACATTTTTAAGTGACTCATTATGCATATAATTTAACATTTTTTTAAGCGTAATATTAAACAAAAAACAAATAACAACAACAATAACTCTGTACAACAATGTTTTGAAATTGTACAACATTTTTACATTTTCTTTTTCACGTTGTTTCCATTTTTTTCTTAAGTTCACTTTTACAACAGTTCCGTAATAAGGGACAAACATGTTTGCAAAAGATTTGAAGATTATGAATAAAGCTATATGTCTTAATTATTTGAGCCTGTTATTAGAAGTCTAATACCTCATTGCAGCGAAAAAAAATTTCTTTCCTCATACTTTTAATAATACCAGTTTTTAAAGCTTTGAAATTCAATGCTTCCAGAATTATTACCCTGATGGATAAGATTTAAATTTTCATTATTCATAAATTTAGTATTAAAAATAAATTAGAATTAATAAATATGTATGTCAAAATTATGGATCAACGTTTAAAGGTAGCTGTCTTCAATATATAAAATTATGTACTAGAATGAAAAATCATAATACTTCTATTTGTTTTATCTTTAAATTAGCAAGTCCTGCCTTTTGTTTGATGTTGCACTCTTTCTTTGTTTTCTATTTAACCTTTTACTTACCATGATTATTTTCATATGATTGTTTTCACTTAGGGTGAATCACGGTTCTTAAGATCTCTTAGCGTGATCCACCTTATCTTCGTAGTCTTTAAGAGTCGAAAACAATACATTTAAATTATAATACAAAAGCTTGGATTAAAATATACAACTCGTGATGTTAACGGAGTGATCTCAAATTTAATTGAGAGAAACACAGGAAAAAACTAAAATTTGAAAATAATAAAAACATATGAATATAACTTTCCATTTAAATATAATTAACTTAGTGAATTAAAATTACTACATAAATTTGACAAGAAAATAATGCAGCTTAACCTTTGCAGGTGCGGCTGTAAATGTCGGTAGGGGAAATTATTCTTACGACGTGTGTGAGATTTAAACCCACACTATCTCGGTGTTTACATTACATTTTATACGTTCTTACCAACTAGGCCACCGAGGAACCTCTATAAAAGTATAAGGGCATATTATACATTGACTGAAAAATAACTAGTTAGGGCTCTGGTTCTATATTTCATTTTTTTTATGAGAAGTACAACTTCTTTGACATTTATATCTAAATTTGATGTCCTTACAAATAAAAACGCAAAAAAAAATATATAAAGCATCAAGATACATATAGAAAATAAAGAAAAATGTTTTCTTAGTTAATGTTTTCCGTGGGATAATAAAAATAATTGTCTCCCTACGAGTTTTTTGTATTATTTATTTTTTTTTTCACTATTAACCCGGAAGGACATCTTTAAAATCTTAAGAAAACATTTATTTTCTTTTCTTTTCTATTTTTTCTCTAATTTTTTTTTTTGTTTTGTTTTGTTTTGTTAAAGAAATTCATAAGAAAGACCTTTTTCTATAAAAAGTTAAGAAGTTGTCAAGTTAAGTTATTAAGTTTAATTGAAGGTACAAATTAAATGTGTCCTTGATATATCCTTAAGTATCCTTGGTTTTAAATAAAGAATTTAAATTTAAGGATTCTTATAGAATAATTAAAGAAGATTTGTAATGACTTTACGAGTGTAAAAAAATACATTGTATATATAATATAAAAGTAGAAATATTTAACAAGTAAATTTAAATTTAAAGTGATTTAAAATGATTTAAAAAAAAAAAATCTAACAACTTTGACTTTGTTAGAAATTAATAAAATATGTTGATTTAGAAACTTAATTAAGTTTATGCTTTTTTAGATTAAAAGTCTAAGAATACTTTTTTTGTTAATGTATGCTTTATTATAAGATAAGGGCAAAATTAAGAATAAAAAACATATATATATAATATATTTAAACTAAAACATCAGACTGTTGGATTACAAATCAACAATTGAAAAACAAAATTACTTAAAATTAATACAACCAACAGCAATCATTTCGTAATAAAAAAAATACAACAATTGATGATGTATCAAAATTCAATTACCTAGGCAGAATAATCTCTACTAAAGAATGCTAAGCCTAAAACCGCATAGGCAAGATTATGAGCAACATGGAAATATCCTCACTTGCCATCCAATCCAGGTATTTATAGACAAATGCTTAACGTTTATCTACAGAATCTTCTGGCCAAGGAGAATAAGTAATGCAGAACTATGCGGTCAATCACGAAAGAGCAACCTATAATAATACAGATAAGAAAATGAAAATGGCGATGGATAGATCACAAACACAAAAACCTTCCAAAACAATTGCTCGGCACTAGAAACACTAGAAGAGAACCCATAAGAAAAACGAAGTGTCGGAAAATCTCTTACAGCATGACGCAGAACAATCAAAAAAGAACTAATAGAACGCGGGAAAATTTCCTCACAACTCAAACTATGGTCCAAGAATACAGTAAGATCGAGACGTTATGTGAAAGCCCTTTGCTCCGTATGGAAGTAAAAAGAAAGACTAAAAATCACCAAACTAAATAAATTTGAATAGCTTTAAATATAAAACAGCCGTTTAATGAAGTGGATCATTTCTTTAATATTTAAGAAAAATCTACAATTTAATTTCATAAACAATAGTGAATTCTTATAAAAGGTTTCCCAGGTCAATAGAATTGAAATTTGACAGTTAATGTACTAAAGACTGGAATTAATTTTCTAAAAAAATTGATTCAAACTAAACTAAAATAAAATTTCTAACCACACATTAGGACTATGTTTATTTACACTATATAATTAATTCCCAAGAACAAAACTGCTAAATATAACATATAAATTCCTTGAAATCTTTATTATACTCTTTAATTATGGTTTAAAATTAACGAAAATTAAAAAAAAAAAAAAGTTCATAATAAAAATAAATCGAATATTCCCTGAACATATCAAAGATACCAAACTACGAACTATTTAAGTTCTAAATTTAAGGTATAAAAACTAAATATTTTTATAGACCACCAATAAAAAATGACAAGAAATGAAAAGGATTCGGAAAAACTTTCTTGTTAAAAACACAATAAATTTGATAATAAAAAATTAAAAATGCTATAATTTTAAATTTAAATTTATCTCTTTATTTAAAATTAATTCTACTTAAAATAAAATTTAAAAAATAAAATTCTACCTAAAAAACAAAATAAATTTTATCCTAAAACAAATAAAAATAGTTATATTTTCTATAAAACTCAATCTCTATCATATTTGTGACCACTTAAGGATGTCAAAAAAAATCTTAATCGCTTCTTTGACCAAATCTAGATACCCTGGGTTGTCTTTATATCATAAAAATAAATTTTTGTTAAAAATTGTTTATTATGCAAAGTTAGTCTTAAGAGTAATAATTTTCAATTTAAAAAAAAAAAAGAAAAAAAAACGTGTACTACATATTATTGTTAGATGCACATTCGATATGAATTGTTAAAATTTTTTACATAAAAAATGTTCGTCCGTCTGCTAAAATTAAAAAACAAAAACATTATATTTTATATGTATTTTAAATGTTTTGTATAAAGTTCAGACAATAATAATTTATTTGTTCATATCTCTTACAAGATGTATAAGTGAGGTAGTTTAAAGTTACAACCTCAATTTATGTTACTAAATCAGTCACTAAATGGGCAATCAGTCACACAATGGAGCAGCTATATAGCAATAATTAAGAACGATATTCTAAAAAAAACTGCTATACAAGTATACAACCAAGCGGTTGTCAAATGTATATAATAGCGAACGACTAGCTCTAATCGAAGCAATTTATATACTGACTAGCTAAGTGTCGTTAAAGTCATAAAAAACTATAACGAAAGCGTTCAGGCGACAACGCAAATTAAAAATGAAGAAATTAAAAGTAAAAAGGAAAATGAGGTAAACCTGTCAACAAGACACCCAACTAAAGTGACAATTCCAAAAACGTATTTAATGGTCAAAAAACAGAAAGCACCGCATATTAAAAATATTGTAGGCAACAAGCGTGGCATACTAAAACATCTTTCAGAAAGCTACATAGTCTGCAAACCAAGCCAATTTAACGTGAACTGAAAACAGAGACATTGGAATGAAGTTATCAAGAGATAGAATGAGTTTCTATGCTAGAATTATTATCAAATTTTATTGTCATCAAATCAGTATTACCATTAAATAGCTGCTAACTTTGCATTGGCTAACAGACTTTCAAATAACAAAATTACATTATAGTCTAATGGTCAACCAGCAAGTGTTTAAGGTGGTAGAGGGTTGTCGAGAAGTTTTGCAAATACTCTCAGTACAGAATACTATAAACTTTATTTGGGTGAGAAAGTATAAGCGCATTACAGGGAACGGATGAGCTAATTTTGTCTTCACGAATCAGAGCTTGAGTTATGGGTTGAGATTATCCCATATGTCCACGTATCTGTATAAACTTTCAAATTCAATATTAAGAAGAACTTCTATGAGTTTCTCAGAAAGCGATGATTTCCAGGAACAGCTTGTAATACAATCAATATCATGTGGCTGGATTTTAGTAAACAACGTCGAAATTTATATTTTCTCTCTATAAACCTGAAATAAGACAATTGGTTGATGTTACTACGGGCCATGGTTTTATCGGTAAACATGCTAGAATAATATTAGCTATGCAGGTTTAAACTCTAGATTTTGCAGAGGAATTGATGTTATAGATAAAGTGGAATACTTTTTCTGTACCTATCCCAATCTGTCAATAAAAAGGTGGAAATATCTCGGTAGTTTCTTTTTTCAAGATTTAGATGAATTCTCTGATATGAATTTGAGATGCTTTCCGATGATAATTCTTCCGCCAGAGTGGTATCATCGTGACATAAATCTTGGAAAACCAATATTTTGGATATTAAAATTAAAAATATTTATAATATTTAAAGTATGACCAAAATAAAAAACGTTGACTAATATTTTAGCAGATAGCTTAAAAAACTCAAACAAACGAAAACTTCAGACCTTGTTAACTGTCCATTCACATAATTCATTTTGATACTTATTCAATTGATTTTATTCAATTTTATACTATTTTCTTGGCTAAGACAACAATCAGTTATCCAAGAAAACACTTTAACACTGTCTTATAGTAAATAAAAACTCAGTTTCAATCTAAAACTTTTATTACAAATTTTCTTCAAAAAAATTGTAATTCAAATTACTTTTACAGTTTTCTTTTTTTTTTTTATTCTCTACAACTTTTACATCATTTTCATACAACTTAAAATCTTATTTGTTATATTTAAATGTGACAAAGTTTCTGTTCCATCTACCATCTTTTTTTTATATCCCAATTTAATTTTAAAACATCTAAGTAACGCAAATCCAACAAAACAAAGGAACATATTCTTTTGAATAAGTAACTTAAGGACACTATAAAAACAAAAACAAAAAAGAAAAAACTGGACATACCCATTGAAAGTGAGTAAGGACATGCATATTTTATAGATTAAATTTGTGTGTACGTGTTTTGAATTCTTAGAGACATTACTATCAAGTAAAACCTGAATGTAATGGGTCTTCTAACTTAAATTTCTTCAAAAACAAAAAAAAAATGTTTTAAATCTATTTTGATTTACTTAAAGATGTATGTATTATATACCTATATACATATATACATGTGGATTTTGTATAATATAGGTATTTTCTTATCACATTTATTGTACTATGTAAGTCGTTGAGGTACTTTAATACTCATAGAGGTACAATGATCTTAAGGTAGAATTTTTTTCTTCTCTCAAATTTAAATAACAAAAAATTTTTTTTATCGTTATAAACTTATATTTACTATTTGATGGTTTTCTTTTTTAGTGCATTTATAATAGAATATTTCTATTCCTTCAACATCATCTATTTTAAAAGACGAGCAAAATCAGATATAGAAGAGTTGGGAAGAAAAGCTGATGTTAGCAAATTTATGACAGATTATTAAAACAATGAAAGTATGGAAACTTTTTTTTATTTGAAAGGATCTGTGCCCTGTGGTTTTTAATACATAAATTTATATAGATAATGTAATTTAGAAAATTTCATATATGTTGCCATTATAACTTAAACGGTAATGGTCCTATTTTTAGATGATGACACTATATTAAATAATTCGTTAAATATTTATTGTGGGAATTGTAAATTTTATATTATAAAAAGTCAGATAAATACCACTGACACTGTCCTTTTGAAAACAAAAGCAAAAACCCTTTTGAAACATCACGTGATAAGTTAAATTTAATTTTATTTATATTAATATTTAATTCGTGGTGTATCCGCTTTATTTTTTTTATAAAATGACACCATATTGTTTGTTACTCAGTTTTTGGCAAAGAATTTGTTTTTGTTAAAAAAAAATCTTATATCAAAATAAGGTTAATGTTTGTCATATTATATATTTTTAAAAAATTCTACGAAACTATGGCATTAACATTACTTTTGAAAAATTCATAAATAAAATGCATATTTCTCTACTTCTTCAGGTGTCGAGTCAACTACAATATTTTTCATTTTTCTCCTTTCTGTTGTTAAATACTGAATTTTGTAAATCTTTATCGGTCCAATCTCTTATTTCATACAGCCTCAACAGCCATTTCATACAATACCTCCTTTTTCTTCAAAAAATATTAAAAAACTCAGGTTCAATTATTTTGAAAAGTGTTATACAAATCAACTGGGGTCACTATATTCATATTTAATAAAAATTTAATTTATGGATTCAATTTTATACTTTTCTATATAAATATTTTTTTTTTTTCTTTAAAGATATTAAATTGTATCTTTATGAAATTAATGGAATAAAAATAAATTAAATCTAATGTTGTGCAATTTTTATAAAAATAAATGTATATAGGTATAGATTGTAATTAATTAATATTTCAATCAAGTTTAAGCAATAAAAATATATTTAGCATATTATAATATATTCAAATTGTATTTTTAATATATCCTTAACAATATACATACATACGTTTATATTTTTCGAACAGTAGCTATTGACCTTGTCAATTAAATATTAAATTATAATGAATTTTATTACCACAAGGAAGGTCACTTATATTTCAATGATTTCCTAAAAATATTATAGAAAATAATATGAAATAAGATAATTTTATGCATATTTTTTAATATAATTATTATATTGCAATATTTAAATTTCAAATTAAATAATTTTATACGATATTTTGAGAAAGGATTTCTAAATAAAAAGTTTTTAGTAAACAATAAAATAAAGGTGGAATCGTACCGTTTCAGTTAAATACAGAAAAAGACAGAAAAAAGTCGAGACAAAAACAAGGGATAATATCAAAAATATGAAGCATAGTAGGGGTGATGTCAAGGAAAGAAAAAGCATAGAACCATATATATTTCTGATTTCAAACATGTTGGTTCGATATTTTTCAAAAACGGTAACACGTAATTTTGTTTTGCGTATTTCAATTTAATTTGACAGTTTTTAATTTTTTTGCAATCAAAAGTCAAAGAAAAAACTGTTTATACTTGTATTTTAAAGAATTGTACTTAATTTATTTAAAATAAATTTAAGTAAGTTTTAAATTTTATTTTTTAATTTAAAGCATATTTTAACTATATGAAATTATTAAAATTTCTATAAGAAAATCTAATATATCATCGTTAATTTGGAGTTAAATTGGATATGTACATGTTAGTTACCTTTAATTCAAAAAAATATGTGCATTATATTAACAAGCTGTAAAATAAATTTCTTGAATGAATATATAAAGAGCAATTTTTCCTAAAAAAGATGGGAATCTTCCAAAGACACCAAGAATACTCCAAGAAGGTAGTATCAAAATCTTGATGATTAAACCAACCTTACGCTTTTCCCAATTAATAAAATTACACTACAAAGTGCTAACGCAGTATGTTGGCTAGGGAGTAAGAATAGCAGAGGATAGAACAAGGATCCGGAAACGTTGAATTGGGGAGTGGGACTGTAATTCGTTTTTAATTATTATTACTAGTTTGCTTCAATAGCGATAGCCATCAACAGTTACATCACGCAATAGTACATAACACCTTCCTGCATGATGTTCACCAAAGGTAAATTAACTATAATAAATATTTTAGTCATAACAACAAACATTCGGCATTTTCCTTCTTTTTCTTTATAGAAAATAAAAATAGAATTTCGCCTGTTTTTTTTTTTATAATAGGAGCAGTTGTTTATTTTTTGATAACTAATTAAAAACTCTTTCATCAGACCTTACACTGCTAGAAAATCTTAATAATTTTCTTACTTAATCTTAAAAATTATTGGAGTATATTTTATATGAATTACAAAATTCTAACTGAAAAACCCAATTTGTATTGTAAATCCTTTAAATCTATTTAATATCAAATTTAAATGAAAATTAAAATTATTTTCAAACAATATAAAAAATATATAAATTTTAAAAAACAAATGAAATTATTATTAAAATTATAATAGAATTTAGCTATACAAAATTGTACTAAAAACAAAAAAAAAAAAAATTCAAAACCTTGGGCGAAATACACAATGTAATATCACAAATATCAGTTTAGGTCGCCTTAAGATTATTAAAAACTCAGAACGAATTTTAATATCATTTAATTAAAAATATGATAAAAAAAAAAATTAATTTTTTTGTTCCTCTGATTTGTATAAAAATTTTCACTTTAACATTTTATAACATTTAATATGGCAAATAAATATTTTCCATTCTATAATAGTTATCTTTTTCGTTATAAAATGAATATTCACTCTATATATTATTTAAATATGTATATAAAAAAAAAATAGTTTTATTCTAGGTTATTAGAGATGTGAGTTTCCATTCATACTGTAGTGTTATTAAAACATTTTTAAGATATTCTTTGGAAATAACAAAAAAAAAAAAAAACCACTCATTTTTTAATTGAATTAAAATATAATTTTTCTAATATACTTCAACTTTTAGCTTCATAACTGTATTAAATCTTAATATTTTTAATTGACACTTAGTTAATTAATTGTTATATCATTATATTCTTTAAACGCTTTCGCATTTAGTAAAACAAATTAAAATTAAAAGCTATATAATGCTTCTCAGTTTGAAATCAAATCTAGAAGATTCATAATAAAGATTAAACAAGTTTACTGATGGTATACATTTAAACAACATTATAAGCTTAGAAGAATATCTTATTACTGTAAGATTAAGGAAAATCAGCACATGAAAATTTATTGAAAACCGTTTTCTATTATTAATTGGTTCTATATTAAAAGGCTGGCATGCAGTCGCTTACATGAATATGATTGCTCTTATTGGAAAATGCCAATCAAATTCTTTGTATTTGAAAATAAATATTAAATAAATATAAATTTAAATTTGTAACAAAATCAATTTTTTTTTGTACATTTTTATAGGTATTAATTATATATTACATACTGCAACAATGTTTTTTATCAATTAAAGTATTGTACACCTAAAAGTATGCATTTAAATTATTAATAATTTAAGATACTATCATTTTTTGTACTTACTTTCCTTTATTAGCGTATTCAAAGATTTGTTCGCCATTATATAATTGATACATGAAAAAAAAACAAAATTTAATACCTAATAATATTTATTAATAAAAACTTTTAATATTTAATATTAAAAATAAATTACACACGTTAAAGAATTTACAACTAGCATATTATATAGAATTTCCATAATATGTTTACGTTTATTAAAAAAATTTCATGGATTTTTCTATTATAATTTATTTCAAACTTATTTAGTGCAAAAACATCCAAATAAAAAATAATCAAAAAAAAAAAAATCTTTTTTGGTTTATAACTAATTTTCAAAAAAGAAAAATAAAAACATAAATAATTATTTTATTTCACACATTGTATATGCGGTGAATGTTAGAACAGTTTTTTCAAATTTATTATCTAACCAAAATTTAAATATCAAAAATAATTTTCGAAAATTTATTTGAATATGAATAATAAAAACAAATTATCTTGATGTCCAATACATACAAAAATTCAGTTCCTTAATTTTTTTTTTTTTTGTTATACCATTTTAACTAATTAAATGTTATCCTATAGTATGTATAATTGATCACAATAATTTTTTTTTTTTTTTTTGTTTCCTTTACTGTGTTTATGTCGTAATTCTTGTAATTCTTGTTGCGCTTTGGACGATTTCTTTTGTAATAAAATTTGAACTACTGAAAACAGTACTTTGGTAAAAAAAAAAAAACAACAAAAAATAAAAAAAGGAAAAAAAATAGCATATAATGAATAAAATTAATCAGCACCCAACTACTAAAAAAATCTAGAAAAAAAAAAAATTTAAAACAGAGAGGAAGAGAGTGAAAGAGAAAAAGTACAAAGGTATCTTGCATCGATTATTTTTTCTCTATTTTTTTAATTTTTAATTTTTTCTTTTTTTTTATTTTACTTTTCAATTCAATATAGAAAAAAAAAAAAGGATGGGATATTATCTATAAATTTTCACAAAAAAAAAATGTATAGAAAATGAAAATTTTTACAGAGTATCTCTATACTATAGGTTTTTTCATCGTTTTTCCAGGTTTTTCTTTTTTCTCATTTTTTTTTTTTTTTGTTATTTTTTTTTTTTCATTATTGGTGGAAGTAAAAATAATTATCTGATTGCTTTCGGCAAATAAAGAATATATATCTTATATTTTTACACTTATCTATATTCATTAGTATTATTAGTAATACATACATATATGAATGGTTTTTCTATTTTCCCTACTTTTTTTATCCTTTTTTTTGTTTTTTTTTTTTGTATTTTGTTTTTATAAATGCACATTTGTGAACAAAAGATATTTTGTCTTTTTATTTTTCTTGGTTTTTTATTTTTCATTTTTTTTTTTTTTTTTTCTCTTCAGTATTGAATTTGAATCTGAACAAAGTTACTAAATTACAGCAATTGGTATATTGGTGGTATATTATAGGCATACTATTTGAATCGTATTGCTTTCTAAAATAGCTTGAATTTAAAAAAAAAAAAGAAAAATGCAAAATAATAATAATAAAAAAAAAAAAAGTATTTAACTTAAAAGTTGTTAACTAGAATGTTTAAAAATGGTTACATTTTGTATACAAAAAAAAAAAAAATTTCAAATGATTATTCATATATACCTATGTGTTTACATATACGGTTTCTAATGCAGATAAAAAAGAAATTTTTTTTTTTTAAATTTCTGTTTATTTATTTTAATTTGAAATTAAATATTTAAAGATTACCCCAATAAAATTAAATAAAATTATAAATAAAGATTTTAATATTTTTTAAAATTGAGCTCCTCAAAACCTTGAACTAAAACGATCTTGTCCATTAGTAAAACATATATTAGTTGTTTAATTAGTTTACTAAAGTTAGTTTAATTAGTTTACTAAATTTATAATAGCGAATATTTCAATTAATATGTATGGGGTATATATTTTCTCATCGAATGTGACCTCACTTGTATTTTTTTTTTTTTTAGTCTATCATAAGCTTGAAAGAAAAACTCTTATCAAAGAAAATAATCATAAATAGTTCACGATTAAGCGAATAATACAGAAGATTTCGTTAAAGGAGGATATTTAAACTGGAAATTAGAGAGATAACATATACAAGTTACATCAATAAGGATTGTAGATATCGGTTTAACGAATTATGGGAATTTCGAAGTACCTATCTATCGAAAAGTATCATAGTAGCTAAAAAATTGGCAAGTGTTATTAATATCCACAAACTTATTTTTTTACTCTGCAATTTTAAAGTAATGACAGCAAGCAGAAGATCCGTTAAGGATCTTGCAAAAATTTTATAAAACAAAATATCTTTCAAAGGACAAAAAAAAATATTTATAAATTCTATAAACTTGAATATGATACAAAAGCAAATTTTATTGTTTTCAGACTTAGAGTTATCAAATTTAACTACAAATCTTTTTCATTGTTAACCTTAATTTTTTTTCTCTTTCTAGATTTTTATTTCATTAAATTTCCGGAATCGGTTATAAGTACTACTAACAAAACTATATTGTATATAAATTAAAAAGTACATGGACGAACAGGGTATAAAGATTTTCTAAAAATGATAAAAGAAAAGTAAATTGAAAGAAAGTGAACGGTAGAATTAAAAATAATTTTTTTTATTTTACATTATTTTCTCTTTTGTTTTAAATTTATTCACCTTTCTTTTTTTTTTTTTTTGGAAAAATCTATTTTTGATTTTCTATTTTTTTGTGAACATTTGAGAAAAAAAATTTTCAATTTCGTATATCCATATTGTTTAATAATTGGAATTTAATTATGATTATTGCCTCAGGAAATTTACATAAAAAATAAAAAAAAAGTTTATAGTGATATATAAAAAAAGATAATAAACTTTAAATATTGGTTTATATAGGACTAATCCATGAATATTTTTAAAGCCGTACATTTTTAAAAAGACTATAATAAAATTTAGAACTACTGTGACTACTTTATTTGCATCATAATTTGCAATTTTTTAAAAACTTCGTAAGAAAAAATCAATAGATACTTTCTTCATTTAAGAAACACTAGATAATTATTTACTTTAAACAAATTTGTATAGCTCTCTCTAGGTTATTCAGTAGAACTTGAGATATAATCTTTTGAAAATAGAATTTTTAAAATTCCATTACTTAATTTTTAGTTACAAAAAAAATTTGGAAAATATAACAAAAAATACCTACCATATACATATTAATGTATGTGGTCGGTAAAGACGCATTACAATTACAACGCGTCTCAATTTTGTTTCTTTCTTTATATCTTTACGAATATTAATTTTAATTCTAGCTATGAAAAATCTGCATTTTAGAAAAATCAGTTATTCTGATAGAATTTCAGTCATGATTCTCAAACTTATTGAATCTACCATTTTAAAAGCTCCTCGGATTTTTTTCACACTATTATTGTTGACTGGAAAATACGCCAGTCAATGAGATATTGTTCATGTTTCTCTCAAAAAAGGTGACAAAGGTAATCCTCTAAACTAAAGATCAATATTTCGTTATTTTGATCTTTCCATTATTAAATCCAAGATTATTGAATATCGAAGTTAACAAAAAGTGCACGAGATATCTAATAACAACGCTCAACAGGCGATTTGTTAACAAGCCTCTGCCAGAAGGTGAACATCAGTATTCACTATTCTGATAAATATTATAAAGCTCTTGATTTCTCAAAGTCCTTCGATCAAGTATAGCCTTTTGATGTTCTGAACAAATGCCGGCCATTGGTATCAGTAATCTTTTCTATAAATGGAATGAGATTTTTTTTTTCAAATCGTTGTATTCGTGTTCTTGTTGATAGTTTCATGTCTGACACTTTCAAAATTAATGTTAGAGTAAACAGGCGAGGGTTTTTTCTATCACCAAATTTTTTTTTATCTTTAGCAATAATCTTCTCAGATTTTTTATTAGATCTTTTACCCTCAACCCATAGTTTCGGTGATGCAATCTGGTGTCAACCTACGATTTCTTAAGTAAATTTAATATTAAACCAACTGCAATCAGCCTAAAAAGAAAAGTGATTACTAACTCTGTCACCCACGATTTATCAAAAATATGTTGTTGGGATTTAAGAAACAGAGTTGAGTTTAATACTTTTAAAACTCAAAGCTGTATGATTTCTTGTAAAAGAAAACAATTTATCCCGGTTCCTCTATTTCAACTACTTTCAACTCTTTCCTCCCCCACTTCTTCTCCCACTTACTCAAATCTTCAGGAACGTTTTATAAAGACATCCTATAAGTAGTTAAATAAGTATTTAAAACTGAACCCATTTTATTGTTTTCTCTCCTGAAGTGATTGAAATATATGTCATTTTTAAATAAACAATTAGTTATATAGAAGTATAGAACTGAACGTATTTGGATTTAAATGAATTTTGTATCTTATTTCTATTATAAAATCTTAAAGTATTTAGAAATATATTTAATACTTATTTCTGCAACAATATATATAAAAATATTCAGGAATCAGGATTTTAAAGATCCCTATATTAATTTAAAAAAGAAAAATTTTCAATCTTTAAATGCTCTGCTAATACAATATTATATAATATTTTTTTTTTTTTTTTAATTTATATGTAAAATAAATTTAGTCGGCGACATTTAAAAAAAACGACCTTTGCAGTTTTTTTTTTTTTCCTCTTAAAAGTTATTATAAAATTTTACATTTATTTTTAACTATTAATTTAAATTGTTTTTTCTGTAATTTTTTTTTTTTATGCAATTTTATATTAAACTTAAATTGCGATATTCTTTCACTTCTCATAAATCTTTTTCATTTTTAATTAAATTCAAACTAATTTCATTGGTATTTATATGACTTGGTCGTATACCAAACTATATATATATAGTTTGGTATACGACCTATATATATATATATGGCAAGTGAGTGTATAATTGTTGATGTTGTTGGATTATTGGTTTATCATTGTGTAGTTATCATTATTGTCGCGACCTAATATAAACCTTTTTTTTTTGTTTTTGCCTTTATATCCAATCAAATTCAAATTCAGAGATGAAATTCAAATGATTCAGGAATATACATTGAATTTAAAAGATAAAAGGATCTTTAGATAACTAATTGTTAGGTATACTGATATTTAAGTCTCAAAGCCAGCTTATGTTAATGTATTTTTAATATTTAATCACTTAAATAATTTATTATAAAGCCTAAAATCGGCTATAGATAAACACTTTATAGTTGTGTGGCATAAAACCCCAAATATATGAATGGAATTTTAGTTCATTTTATATTTATTTCAATTCAAATCCAAATGTAGTTGTATATACATCGGATACTCGGACTCTCTAATAATAAACGTTAGTTTTAATTAATCTTCGTATAAACAGTTCCGATTCTGTTTAAAGAAATTTCAACAAAGTAGTTGGACAGTTTAACTCATATTTAATTACTTAAAGTTTCTCACTAACTTTTTTGTACAGGACTCAGGATATTTAAATTATAATGAATATTTTTGTTTTTTTTTTAATGCATTTCCCTGCCACATAAATGTTGACAGGAAATTACACAACGTTTCTTGTTCAGGCGTGGCTGTAAATGTCGTAAGGGAGAATAACTCTTAAGACGTGTGTGGTTTTCGAACCTTCTCTTATCTTTTATAATCTCTTCTTTTATAACTATTATGGGTTGAGGTCGAAATTCCGAAACAAATCCCAGAATTCAAAATCCCGGAACCTGGAAATCTCAATCGAAGTCCAACTAAACCAACTATGAAATTCCTCCTAATTATTATTTTTTTTTACATACACATTTAAACAACAAGTCATTTAAAATAGTTAAATTTTAAAACATACCGCCACTAAACAAATTCTTGGAACCTTGATTTTATAACCAAATTCTTTTAAAATCCTCTAAATTGCTCTATAAAGTCCTTCCAAATTATTTGTATTGTACCATACATATTACAACAACAAGACTTTTAAAATAAGGGGGGTACTGCCTCGAAACGTCCTATAAACAAATTATTAGAACTCTAGTTTTGTAACCAACTCTAAAATCCTTAAAAAGAATATTTAATAATTTTTCTTTCAATAAACTTAAATTGGAATTTTTACATTTTTAAAAGAACTAAAAAAAAAAAAAAAATTAATCCCGAAAAAATAATTTCCAGGATTTTGAGTTCGGAGATTTAGAGTTTCAGGGATTTCAAGTTCCAAGATTTGGAATTTCCAGAATTTTATTATTTGTAAGAAAAATTTCTGGAATTTTTAGCTTATCCCTTCCATTTATTGATGATTTTAATAAAATTTTTACATTGGAAAACTATTTCGAAATAAATCGAACCCAATGTTTATACAATTGAATTACAACACTATCCAGTAATTTAATTTAATGTAATTCAGTTCAGAATTAAAATTAACCAGCACACCCTACACCCTATTTAATTGTTTAACATGTACTTACATTCATGCGTTATTAAATATATGTAAGTATGTAACATATATTTGTATATATAAATATGATAAAAATTTGTAACGAAAATTGTGAACTGATGTAAATTGATTCTGGTTGGAGAATAGTATTGGTGTGTAGTACCAATATTAATAAATATAAGTATAATGTAAATTTTTTTTTTTTTATATAAAACTGGTAAATTTGAAAATTTTAATGTAAAATAAAATATTCATAAATTTTCTAATTACAAATGAAAGTAAATAAGTATAAATGTATATTTAAAAGCTTAAAAGTTAAGAGATACTTAACTTACACTTGGGAAATGATAATAAAACGTATGTACATATATTTATAGAGTATATATTTGGTATTAAAATAAAAATAAAAAAAAATTATTAATTTTAAGATCAAACATTTTTAAAAGTTACTAAAAAAAAACTGGAAATAAAAACACGTATGGTTAATCCTTGTTTTAATGTTTGATCATTTTGATGATTTTTAACTCTTCGAAAAAATTGTCTGAAAAATCTAAAATATTTTAAAAGAATTAAATAAAAGTTTATTTTAGACAATTTTATTGGTTTTTTAATAAATTATTAATTTTGGTCACTCTCTTATTAGTATGTTTTAAAATATTGGACCTTATCGTGGTAAACGTACCGCAAAAATTATTCGGCCTTTACAGTTGTCTTCAATCATCGTAAACGCGTGAATAAATATAGTTCGAAAAAACTTCGAAAATAAATGACTGAAATAAGTATAAAAATTGTATTTTAATTTGAAAGTATAAAGTAAAAAGTGAAGTAAATATAAAAATTAAAACGAAATTTTAAAAATTGAAGGATAAAAATTTAAAAATTAAACAATGGACATGATTTTACGATTAGCTTGTTGGATGATTTAATTTTTGATTTGTATGGCCCCGACCAGGTTTTTCAGGTTTTTTTTTCATCATTCTGATTAAAAAATCATATTTTGTCTGATTAGTTGCTTTTTTCCTATAAATATAAATAAAAATATATGTAATTATATTATTCTTCAAAAATTTTAAAAATAATTTTCATTTTTCTTTGAATTAAAATTTAATACCGTCAGACAAAAAATTTTACGTTTTATATTTGTTCTACACACGGCTACAGTTTTTTTTAAATGATACAAAAAAAAAAAAAAAATTTCGAAAATTTTCTGTCATACGTTTACCGCTTACGTTTTCCGCGATAACAATTTTGTATACGTTTGGTGTTTTATTTAAAGGTATACATTTACCACGATAAGCCCCATTGTCTGTTCCTCTGATTTGCTTCGTGTTGAAAACATTTACTTATTTAGAACTTATAAATATTTTATTCTGAATTGCAGAAAACAGCACACTTATACAGTACAATTCCACTATTTCATTCTCTAGCCAAAGTGATGAGCTTTATTTCACTAAAGTGGTGTCTCTTATGCGAGATAGTCTTATGAAAGAGAGATAGATCATTTCTGATGTTATCTTAAACTATACTATTAAAAACTATTACTTTACTTATTTTACTTTCTAAATATTGTTTTTAATTATCATATTAAGGCACGTATATCCTTTAAAATTATAGCAATGGGATTCTTTTGAAAATCATTCATTAATATATAATATTTGGAAAATTTCTAATAATTTTCACTTCCTTGAAATGTCGCCATAGTTTAATACATTTTAAAATAAAATTCATCAATTTGAATTTAGAATAAATTTATTTATTTAAAATTAATCCATTCAAAATTAGATTTCATTCAGTTTTAGCTATAAGGGTAAAACTTAACAAATAGTAAAACTTCTAATAACTCGTGTATATAATTACTGTTAGAGCCGTAGCAATAATTATGATTCACTGACTGATAGGAATCAATTTGCTGTTAGGATGAGAATTACTTATAACACTTTTTATTACTTATAGTTATATTATAATAGTGTAGAAGTTGCAAAGAGTAAGCAATGGGAAAAACTTCTCCACCCCTTTTTTTTGTGATTGTCCTTCCTTAGGGTCAGGCTAAAAAATAGACTATTCTCAATATCGGCCCAAACATAAATCAGATGTGCAAAAGAAAAATTGGCGAACTAATTTTATTAGTTCTGATCTTTAGAGGCTGGTTACAAAACATAGTTTACTACCAAAAAAACGATTGAAGCGTATCAAAACGACATCTTGTCTGTGCTCTTTGGGCTCTATAAGATAAAAGTCTACGGAACAACCATCAAAACGAATTAATCAAAACTTTTAATTTTTACCGTTAAATTCGGTTTAATTTACCGTTAATTTCGGTTTTAATTTATGTACTTCAAAACACACACTTACCTTTAGAAGCTACATCCAAAAATGTACGAGTATTATAATCAGCAGAATATATTTGTGGCTCTTTGTTATTAAATTATTTCCCGCCCTTATATGTAAGTTATAGAAGGAAATGCCTGCTGCAAGGAAGCTATATAGAATGAATCCACTAAAAATCCAATGAAAATATGAGGAGCGTCTGACCCAAAATAGTTGATTCCTGATCTACGTTAATTCTTAAAGGAAGGGTAGTTAATGCCTGATAATGGCTTCAAAATTCTTTTCGATGTAATAAAAAATTTAAAAAAAAACACAAATAATATCAAAGAAACAGGTTAGTTATCTTTGGATAACCCGGAAACAAAAAATAATTTCAATACTAAAAAAACCGCATACAATAATGAGAATTTAGATTATTGCTTTAATTAAATTTAATTTACAGACATCACAATAAAATTAAATTTAATATAAATGAATTTTAATGTCCTCCAGTGGTCAGTAAGTGAATTTTTAAATTTATTTATATGATTATATTGAAATTTAGTTTTTTTCTTGACTTTTGTTTTTTTTTTTTTATTTTATACTAGAAAATTTATTTATTTTAAGTATTTTTTTTTTTTTGTTCTTTACACTTAATATTTTATTAATTTGTAAAATACTGCTTTAACAAACTAGATTTAATTTAATTTTTATATTATTTAATAAAAATAATTTAATTAAAATAAATTTTCTTCTAAATTGCGCTAATTAAATTAAAATTTCAATAAAATTAAAAAAAAAAATTATTTTATTATTTTATTTTATTGTGTAAAATAAAATTCTTTGGTTGATAAAAATGCATACTTACATATTAAATATTTTTTTTAAATAGACGAACCTACAAAGAAACATACAAAGGAAATGATATGTGCCTACTTTTTTACAAGGCATATGCTGTATTTTACATAGCCGTATTTTACAAAGTATATAAAACTATGTATAAATTAAAAATGCATTTTCAGAAGAGTATACTGTAGTCAATTATCAAGTATCACTGACTTCAAAATTATAGATATACTGTAGTACTACAAAGTATAGCGTTCAAAAAATTTATATGCACAATTTCTATCTACAAAACAATTTCTATCTACAAATCTACAAAATTTTGCATTCAATATTGTTTGTTATACGCAGATAATGTGTATAAAGTGGGTATTTTATGTATACAAAAATTTGTAGCTGATGTATTCGAACATTTCAAATCAATTTTGATCTTTGTTATCTATTTCGAGTTATTATAAATTTGGATGTTTTAAAAAAAAAAATAGTAAAATAGTTTTTGACAATTTTAAGCAGATGTTTACACTTCAAAAATTTTATATGCAATGTAAATAAATGCATTGTATATTTATGGTTTATATCTAGATTGTAGTAAAAGTAGTAATACTGTAGTAATATTGCAGATATATGCAATTCTGAAGTCAGCCTATGTATTGATATCGTTGGCTTTATGTATGATAGCGTTGGTCTATCGTTGGCTTTATTTAATTGTAATGTATGTAAAATGGCAGCACGTACTTACGTAAGAATAAAAAATTAAGGGGTGGAGTTAGAATTTTTTAGAATGCAAATGAAGTTGAAGTTTTTTTTTATCATTTGTTTTGTAAAAAATTATTTTGGTGTGATTAAATTAAATTTAATTTTTCAACTTAAAAAATCCAAATTAGTTTTATTGGAAGACTACAATAGTTAAATTATTTAGAGAACTTTTTAGAGAATTAATTTATGTTATAGTATGGTTCCAATTAAAGAAATTTAAATGTCAATTTGCAAAAAAATTGTGTTATCTTGCTTTATATTTTCCTGAATGAAATTTGTTGTAGTTTCACATTTTGAAATTGAAAAAATATTTAGCAAATTTTGAGTTATAACCATTTGAAAATATGAGCATTCTTAAATGTGGGAGCCAGTTGTTTTGTGAAGGACGAATTGGGGAGAGGGTTATTTGGTAGAGGACAATTTGAGAAACCTATTCTAAAAATTTCCCTTTTCTTACAATGTCTATATCAGGTGCAAATTATCGATACATTTTGAGTTATGACTTCTGACTTATTGACTTATGACTTCAGAAGATGTTTCTTAAAAATGGAAAATAAAGAACAGCAAGTTAATATTTTTCTAAAAATATTTATTTTATTTATTAATATAGATAAAATGATAAAATTTACCAAAAAGGTTTTTATTTAAAAAAACAAGTTTTAGCTATAAGAGACTGTTTTACACCTCCACTTCAGATAACTTCTTTTTATACACACAATGATACTAGCTTCTCTCCTTTATTTTCATTGTCTAATCCAAAAAAAAAAAACTCGTAATTTCGAAAGACTCAAAATTTTAATCAAAAAAATATAATATAAAAATTATTTAGGTAAAAACTATTATAATAGCCCAATAATTAAATATAATTTTAAAAATTATATTTGAAATACATTAACTTTAAACAAGTTCAAATAAAACTTTTTTCAAAAACAAAGAACTTTCTATTTATTTTATTTTCTTTACTGGTCTTCAAAGCATTCTGGAGCTAGCTCCCTATTGATATATGATATTATATACAAATTTTTATTTATTTATATTAAATTTATTAATCCATATATCAATTTTATCGTTTTTGCAAACGGTTGTAGGTTGCAAATATGGTATTTTTTAAATAATGTCGACAATTTGACGCTCTTGCGTTGATGACATTTATTTTTGGTTTAGCGTCATTAATTTTAGCAATTATTTGCAATTGTCATTAATGTTTTAGAAATTTGAAATGACGCCACGCCAAGCTGAAAAATATTTTTCAAAAAAATTTTTGTTTCAAATACATTGTAAACGTTGCCATAACCAAAATCTGAAATAAATAATAATTTGAAAAAATAAAAACAATATTTTTATCTTAATTCCGTTTCAGCCATTTTATTTGAAAACATTAAATGAAATGACAATATTTCTTGCAGTAAGTAGCAAAAAAAAATCCTTAATTGCATTGATTTTTGTCAATGCTGCTCATCAAAATAGCTTTAGAATTTTTGACAGCGGCGTCAAAAATGTTTATTAAAACTTTTTTTGATCTACGTCATGTTTTTGACGATTTAGAAAAGTGCCACATAACATACGGTCGGTGCTATATGCATTTTATATTTACATTTTGATTCAGAGAAACCTTTGAAAAAGGTTTAATATGGTTTAATCTTATGAATATAAATTTGAAATGTTTAATTGAGACGAGATCCCTTCACTAAATATTGGTATTAAAGTTCCCGAATTTTTCGGTGAACTAATAATTTAAATTTAAAACCAATAGATTAAAGTAAGTAGAAAAGGATGACATATAAAAAGACAAAAATGCATTTACCGTAAGTTTTGTTGAAATATTTTCCATTAAATAATTTTAAGATTTAAGGCAATTTATTATATTCGTATGAACGTATAGTTCTTAGTATCTAAAAATTTTATCATTACGTATGTGACACCTTAAAGATACGATAACTCAATATAAGAAAAAAGCTAGGATTCTGAAATTTTTACCATTTCATCTTTATAAACTTTACGTTTTATAGCAATAATTTATAGTGAATTTTAGTTACTCTATAGTACATATAAGAAGTTCAGATAACTGCCATATTTTCGCATTTAATTAAGCTAGGCTTCTGAATTTCTGTAAAATATGATGGCAATTTGTGAAATGCGAATTATGCGAAATTTGATTGATTCAGGGCAACGGATTCACGTATAAATCATACAGCTGCAAAATTTACATAAATATATGTATATCTCGGTACTTAATTAAATCAGATATCTGAAATTTTGTAAAAGATATAATGGTGCCAGTATCGTAGAGTTGGCTAGATTCAATAGTATAAAATATTGTAAAGTTAGGAATTAAGTTAATACAAAAAAGCACCCTGTACAAAAATAAAATAAAACAACAAATAAATTAATTTTATGATTATATAATTTTTATTATTTATTTTATTTTTTTCTTAATTTCTTAAAATATAATCAAAATGTTTAAACTAATTTTAAAAAATTTTAAAATAAAAAACCATATTGGATTTTTTTTTTCTTTTTGAAGTCATATTAAAAAAAAATTCAAACAACAATTTGTTTTTAAATTCTTTTATTTTGTTTTTTACTACTACTTTACTACTGTAACTAATGAATTAATCCGATTTTTTTTTAAATATACCATAAATATAAAGTTTTTAGAATTTAATTTTTGTAAAATAAAATGTATTGAATGATAGAATTTTTTAAATATATACTAGATAACAAAAAAAAAACTTCGAACACGCTAATAAAACATTTATTATTACTCTTTATTTTAATTTTTACAAAAGGTTTTTGTTACTAATATTAATTTTAATTTTAAAAAAACATTACAAACTTTCAAATTTTCTAAAAATCTAAGAAAATTGAATTTACTTTATAAATACAAAAATTGAAATAAAAAAGAATATTTTTTTTAAAACCTATTATGGATTTCAATTTAATCAGATTTATCTTTGTTTATTCAACATTTATTCCTTTTCATGAAATCCGTTACCTTTTCATTTAAAGTTATAACCAAAATAGCCGTAATGAGATAAAGTAAATAGTAGAATTCGTATCATTTTATGTATACCTAATTATTTGAGTTATGATGAGTATGGCCAGAGTTGCCACTTTTGGTTATTAATTTTCCACTTGGTTATTTGGTTACTTGATTTCTTCATTTGGTTATTTTTTAGTCTAAATTTTTACATATAAAATTTAGCTATTAACATTGTGAAATATATTCTTATCAAAACTGATCAAAATAGTAAATCTAAATTTATTCAGTAGATGTCATCGTCGTTACGATGCCTCCTAGTGGTAATTAATACCAGAATCATTATATATATATATATTAATGTTGACAGTTTGGCAATATGTATTGACAGTTGCTTTAATTTTATTTTATAGAGTCACTCTTATCCTTGTCAGTCGCCACTTGTAAAGTTGTCATTGTCAGTACATATTTTATAAATTAATCAACATTATTTTGTTTATTTTAATTTAAATTAAAGACGTTAAGTTTATACAACAGATCAAAATGGATAAGTAAGTACATTTATATAATTATTAATAAGTATATTTATGTGAGAAAAATAATATATTTAAGTTAAAGCTAGTTATAAATATTGTAAATTTCTAATTTCTAATTTACTTTCCCGTGGGAACAATATAATTTTTAAATTAAATAATTACTTATTAGACATTTTTGTATTGAAAATAATAATTTTGTATTTGTTTGGTAAATGTTAATTTTAGTATAAATATGATTGAATTTAATTAAATAAGACAGAATAAAATTAGTTCTCAAAGAATAAGGTTCTTTTATTGTGAAACAAGCCTTTCTCTTCGTACACCTAAGGTGAGGCTGCCTTAGGCACAATAACAAAGAAAAAAATTATAATACCTTATCTTAAATTATATATTAATGTTGACAGTTTGGCAATATGTATTGACAGTTGCTTTAATTTTATTTTATAGAGTCACTCTTATCCTTGTCAGTCGCCACTTGTAAAGTTGTCATTGTCAGTACATATTTTATAAATTAATCAACATTATTTTGTTTATTTTAATTTAAATTAAAGACGTTAAGTTTATACAACAGATCAACATGGATAAGTAAGTACATTTATATAATTATAATTTAAATTTAGCAGAAATTATGAATAATCCGGAAATCAAAGTGTATTATTTTTTTCTATCATATATTGAAGATCATTAACGATTTGAACAAGGAATTTCAGTCAGAGAAAGTTAGATTGCCGTATTTATATTCTCACACTGTAATGGTATTTAAGTTAATATTAAGCAATTTTTTGATTAATGATTTTGTACAAAAACTAGATTCATTACAATTATCACACTTTGATATGTACGATAAAAAAAATTATTTATCCACTCAAGATATTTTTTATCGGTGTTCACGCAGAGGCATATTTGACCGCAAATGTTAATGTTTTGGAAGATTCAAAAATGAATGAAATAAAAAAAAATATATTAAACTTTTATATAGAACTTATAAATCAAATTAAGCTAAGATTTGATTTTGATAATAGTTATATTAAAAATTTGTCAGTTATAACTCCTGAAAAATTTTTTACAGATAAAGAAATTTCTATATTTCCTTTGGTATCGAAATTTTCCAATTTAATCGAATGTGATCCTGAAATTATTGTTACGCAACGGAAATTGCTTCATTTCTTTGAACATAATTTAAATGAAAAAACTGATAATAACGAATTTTGGCAGAAAATCATTACTTTTAAAGAATTGACCAATTTTGTTTTTAATTTAATGTCATTGCCGCACAGTTCAGCAACTGCCGAAAGAACATTTTCAAGTTTAAGTCTTATTAAAACAAAATTAAGAAATAAACTTGAATACAAGACTATCAATAGCATAATGTTGGCTAAAGAACTTCTGCCAAAATCTCAGGATAATCACTATGTTTGGTCAGGAAAAGATTTTTGTTGAAAACTTATAATTCAACTTAATTTTAAAATCAAATTAAACTTGTTATTTTTGTAATTTTTTTTTTTTTTTGTGAGATTTTCTTATTTTTTTTAATTTTTTTTGTGATTTAGTTGAAATAAAATGGAATTTGAACCTTTAGATTATATTATACATAATATATTTACTAAATATAATAAAAGACAAGTTGCTGCTGCTGAGTAGCGTGCCCTACTGTTATGTTAAATGTTAATTTAACAAATGTTATACTATGAAAAGAAAGAAACGTACATCTGATATTTACTCATATAACAGATAGAAAACAATAAATATTATAATGTTATGCTATGAAATGAAAAAAAAAACAAGGCAGTGTATAAATCAAAGTTTTTAGAGGGTCGTATTTTTAAGTAGAACATTATAAAATTGCAATAATATTTTTATTTAAATTTTGCTAAGTAACATTTTCTTAATTTTTTAAAAATTTTGCCATAATATAGTACAATTTTAGAATCAGAAGTTTAGCCCATAATATAGATATATGAATAAAAATATGGGTATACATATATTAGATTTATTATAGATTTATTATTTTTTATATAGGCAACAGTTATTTATATGAATGAATGGACGGTAAACATAAACGAACAAAAAAAAAATTCAGAATGTTCTATAGGTTATAATTTATATTTTTTAAATAGACTGATGTATAAATTTAATATTTAAAAAAAATAACAGAAAACAAAAAAAAAAGTAAAATGTAATACTGCGAAGAAAAATAAAAACGAATAGAAAAAAAGAGAACAAAAATGTTACTTTGATTGTTTTTAAATATTTTTAAAGAAAAAAAGAACTATTAAAATGTTATGATTTTAAAAGAAAAAAACGTACCTCTGATATTTACGTACATAACAGATAGAAAAAGGAAAAAAAAAATGTTATGCTACGAAAAGAACGAAAAGTCCATCTGATATTGAGGTACATAACAGATAGAAAAAAAGAATTAAAATGTTATGCTATAAAAAGAATGAAAAAACAAGACAGTGCATAAATCAAAGTTTTTAAAGAGTTGCATTTTTAAGTAGAAATTATAAAAAAATAAAGCAGTGCGTAAAACCAAAGCTTTTAAAGGAGCGCAATTTAAATTATAAAATCACAATTTTCAATTAAATTTTGAATGTGTAACATTTTCTTAATTTTATGCTTCTTTTATGATTTTTATTTTCTAAAACTTCAACATTATATGCACAGCCAATTTTTATTGTTTTACATAAAAGGTGCGCAGAACTTACGGTGTGAAGATTTTGTAACGAAAGCTACAGATAAAGAGGCAGAATATTATTACGGATAGAGTAAAAATTTGTTTGAAAAATATAACAAAAAAACTTTTGAAGCATTTGCTATGGCAACCATAGAAAAATATAACAAGTGTACTATATATTATAATTAGGTAAATGCATCAGATCAGTATAGTTTAGTTTCAAAATTATAAAGTTTGATACTGTATTTTTTTCGAAGCGAAAATTTTTGTTACTATTGGCAAAAATTTATTTACCATTGGTTTTTAATCCACCCTTTCGTTTTTTAATCCAAAGCTTGATAAAGAAATTTACAAGAGATGAGATTTATTAAATAATCATTTTTATTACATTTTTGAAACTACTTCACAGCATCATTGAGGTTTTTCATTATTTAAAACACTTTAGCAATAAATTTTACATTATCAATATCTAAATATAATACATATAAGTATTTGAATAAATTTACTAAAATTAAATTGTTCATAAAACTGAGGAAACTTTCACAAAAGCTATATTTTTCTACTTATACCCGTCGTATGACGGTCTTTTTTACTAGTAGTTATATAAAATTTTTGGTTATTTTTTATCTGATTTGGTTATTTTTTTAGTTTGATTTGGTTAGTAATTTTTTTTCAGAGTGGCAACCCTAAGTATGGCGTATGACCAAAATAGACTATAGAAACGTCAATAAACATACCTACGTAAAGAGTTTTATTACAGATTTTGTTGTGAGTAGATGTATTTAAATTAAAAAAATAAATAAATTTTACAGTATTGCTTTTTTCGTTTTGGAATACACACGCTTTATTTAATTAAATTCAAAATAAAACCGGTTTGGATTTTATTTTTAAGGAACACGTGTTATTTTAAGTGCTTCCAGTTGAAAGTAAATCAGAGAATTTTTATTATTAATTTTTGACCTAACGGGGGAAAAAATATACAATTTATAATAGTTTTTAATTTCAAAAAATTTATTTATAGTTAATAAATATTGTATAAAATCAATTTGTAGTAAATAAAAAAAGAAAAATTAAAAATTCTTTGTGGCCTCAGGGCCAGGCTGGCCAATGTTTATTAAATAGTCGGCCAATGTTTATTCTTGCCTTGATAAAGTAAACCTATCTGCGACAAACCATATGGAACAAGCTTCACTAGTATTAAAAAAAAAACAAATTTGTTTAAAGATACAGAGAATCTTTCAAAAAACATTAAAAACTTTTCAAAACTATCAATTAATCCCATATTTTTAATAAAAATGCTATTTCACAAAAATATATTCTTTTAGAATCATCTAAACCAGAAATTAAACTGGAAAAAATAAGTCCGTTTTTAATTAAAAATGGAATTGAAGCTATTCGTAAAGAAATAATTTCTGTAAATCAACTAAAAAATGGACAACTGCTACGACTCTTGGTCAAAAATTAAAATGTGGCTAAGCGATTTATAGGAAAAGTAAATTAAGAAGGTATAGTCGAAGAAGAAGGAAAATATCATCCTACTTTAAACTGCTGTAAGAGTATTATACTGCTACTCTTTGCCTGAATTATCAGACTGGAACATATAGTTCAATAAATGGCGAATCAAAAGGTTATTAATACAAAATTAAGAAAAAAGACAGCGAGTGAAACTTAATTGACTCAGGTGCTATAATTTTAACATTTGAATTATATGCATTACCATCGACTGTTGACATAGGGTATTATTCTGTACTTGTTAAACCACACTATCTAACTTTAATGGGTTCCGAGCCATAAGGGTACTCTTGGAAATGAAAAACTGATGAAGAAGCTCCCAAATCGCTCCAGAACCCTTTAAGTTCTATTATAAAGAAGTTAAATCTATTATAAAATTTCCTCGGATTGATTTTCAAAAACAAAGACAAACTAAATGGAACACCTCCACAAGTTTTTTGAAATTATATTGCCCGACAATAAATAATCGAGTTTTTAATATAAATCTAGAAATACATTATTGCGTCATCTTAACCAAACTAAAACTAGATCATTGTCTCTTCAGCAAAAAATGTCTACTTCACAAAAATCCAAGCCTCCATATTGCAACACTTGCAATGTTGTTTTAAATGTCATACATATTATTCAAGATTGTACTGAATTTAATCAAGTCAGAACATCTTTGAATCTGAGCAACAAAACAACATATCCAGTATACTACATCCAAATCAATCGTCAAACTCCAACGTTTTTAAATATCGAAATCTGACACAAATTAAAAACTTTACTTAGTAATTTTTTTAAAATTTTATATAATAGTAACAAAATTTGTAAATTTTATCAGTTAATATTTAATTAAAATATTGCTAGCGCTTTATGATTTTAATTACCCCGATGTCGCAATAATATAAGTTTTAATGCAGTAATGTATTGAAATTATGTTGTGCAAATAAATAAATAAATTTCATAATTTAGTTTTTTTATAATCGGTTTTATAAGTCCTGTTACGGTCACAATTGATAATTTTTAAAATAAGAAAAGGTATTTTTCAACATATTATATAAACATTCGAATGATTCGTCGAAATGATTCGATGAACAAAAATTCCACATATTGTATGCTGAAATCAGAAAAGATCTCGTTGTATAAGATTCAGTAAACAAAAAAAAGAAAAAAGGACAAAGACTATATGTTCAAGTTGTCAGGTTCCACTTTGCATTAAATATTGGGACTGTTGAATGTTGATACTGTTGGGACATATCGTCCCAATCAAAAATCCTACTGGGATTATATGTGCCAGGATAATTACAGGACATACAGGAAAAAAACATACTCAAATCCCATACACTTTTACATACTTAACAACTTTCTTTTTTTTTTAACATTTTTCTGCATTTCTATAAAAAAAAAATCCGGAGCGAAAGCGTTAAGAGTTGTAGCCATGGGCGCTTTTACTAATAGGCAAACCTAGGCAACTGCCTACGGGCGCCAACCGAAAAAGGGCGCTTGCAATATGATTTTCTTTATAATTTTTTTTTTCAAAATTTTTATATATTTATTGATAATTATAATTAAATTATGTAATAGAAAATAAGAATTAAACAAGATAATACTATTAATATACATTAACATTATTTATAAGTAGTACTTTGCAGAAGTAGTTTGCGCGATGTGCGGGCGTACGACAGTCAACAAAATTCTACAAGTATAATTTTATTGTGTTTTTGTTTTACTGACGGGTTTTACTGATGGGTTTTCAAATTTGTTGTATATAAAATAAAAAGATTATAGAAGTTAAAATTTTGAAAATTTGAATTGCAGTAGGCTAAGTTATTGCAAAATATTGGATTTCATGTTTGAAAAATTGAAATTATTTCAGTTGGTTGTTCAGCTTTCAGAATATATGTGTATAATTTTTTTATAATTATCTTCTTAAACTTGAATTTGGTATAATTTTTTAGTACAGAATATTTTATAGTGCTATTTGGTGATTTATATAAAATTTTCTCTAATTTATAATTTTATGGTAAGCGATTTTTACATATTTAGTAATTTATTTGTTTTATAGAGGTATTGTTTTAAATATTAGGTAATAAAAATTAAATGGAAGGGCGTAAAAAAAATAGTGGTTACCAAAATAGAAAATTAGCAAAAGAAAAACAAAGAAAGTTCGATAAAATCATTGAAAAAACAACTAAACTAGATGGATTTTTAATTAAAAAACCCGAAACCGCAGTTCAAGAACGGGTAAGCAATTGTGTTTCCATTGTGGAAATACATAACGAAACTACCACAGATGTCTCATCACTTGATATTCAGACATTTAATGATTTAGAACAAAATAAAAACTCTGACACAAATAATTTAGAACAAAACAGTGACACATCTGCTAATTGTTCGAGAATGGTTAATCTGTCCGAAAATCACACAAACATTCAAATAAACCTTGATCCTGCTACATGGAAACGGTGTGATAACTCTACTATTACATATTTATGTAGTAGAAATAATTTCATTAGTCAAAACATCCCTACAGATTTCTCGTTAACAAAGAAGGTTTATACCGACAAAATAGCAAGATATCTAAATGAAAGTGTTTTTAGAAGAAAATTGCAAAATGGGGAATTTATACGTCGACATTATCTAGTATATTCAGAGAGTAACAAATCAATTTATTGTGCTCCTTGTCGATTGTTAGGAGGTAGTAGTTCAGCACTGGCAACAACAGGTTATTCTGATTGGAAAAATGTAACGGAATGTTTATCTCAGCACGAAAATACATCACAACACAGACAGTTAGATACAGTTTTAAAGCAGCGATTATTAGGAGACTCTGCGTCAAATGTGAATGAACTATTAAATTCCGAAACTCTAAAGGAAAAAAATTATTGGATTCAGGTACTCAAACGGGTTGTGTGTATTATACGAAAACTTGCTAGCCGAACATTGCCTTTAAGAGGAAAAACTCAAATAATTGGAAGCATCAATAATGGCAATTTTTTAATGGCCGTAGAATTAGTTGCCGAATTTGACCCGTTTTTAGCTGCGCATATTGAAAAATATGGAAATCCAGGAAAAGGAGGTACATCATATTTATCGTCAATAGTTTTCGAAGAAATTGTAATATTGATGGCCGAAAAAGTAAAACAACAAATATTTAAGGAATTAAGAGAAGCAAAATATTATTCAATTAGTGTAGACTCCACTCCTGATATATCACATACTGATCAACTTGCTTTTATTATTCGATATGTAAAAAACGGAGTCCCCGAGGAACATTTTTTGAAGTTTTT
This sequence comes from Poecilobothrus nobilitatus, assembly GCA_947095535.1. Lineage (NCBI taxonomy): Eukaryota > Metazoa > Arthropoda > Insecta > Diptera > Dolichopodidae > Poecilobothrus > Poecilobothrus nobilitatus. The sequence continues at coordinate 314,307,755 of OX352772.1, read as the reverse complement.
GGAAAATGTAGGGCATAAAGCTGAAGATATGGAGAAAGAAATTATACAATTTTTAATTGAAAATAAAATTGAAATAAAAAATTTGAGAGGACAATCATATGATAACGCTAGAAACATGTCTGGAATTTATTCAGGACTTCAAGCACGAATTAAGAAAATCAATGAATTGGCTCATTTTATACCTTGTGCAGCACACTCAATGAACTTGGTTGGAAAATTTGCGGCAGATTGTTGCCGAGAAGCAGCATCCTTTTTCAATTTTTTACAAGAATTATTTAATTTCTTTTCTTCTTCAACAAGTCGTTGGTTAGTGTTAACTACTACTTTAAACGGGCGAACCATAAAAAATCTTTCCGAAACAAGATGGTCTTGTCGGTATGATGCATGCAAAGCTCTGTATGAAAACTGGGCGGGAATATCTAAAGCTTTAAAAAAAATATCACAAGATGAAACAGTATCTTCTCAAGTTAGAAGCCAAGCTCAAAATATTAACAAACAAATGAATCGTTTCGAATGTGCTTTTATGATGACATTTTGGAAATCTATCTTAGAACGTTTTAATGCTACTAGTTTAAAGTTACAATCAATTGAAAATGATTTATCTATTGTTGTTGAGCAATACAAATCATTGATTGAATTCGTAAATTCAATGTCAATTTTATATGAAAACTATGAATCTAAAGCCAAAGAAATATCTTTTGTTAAAGAATTTGAAAGAAAACGAGGGAGAAAACGGAAACTGTTTCATGATGAAACAATTGAAGAATCGGAATTACATAGCAATCAGAATTTTAAAACCAAAACATTTAATGTTATAATTTCATGTCTTAGTGAAGAACTGAAAAAGAGGCTTGAAGCATATGAATTAATTTATAAAAATTTTGAATTTTTAAACAATTTAACGAAATACGAACTTAAATTAATATTAGAAAATGCAGAAAATTTATACCAGATATACAAGAACGATTTAGATGAATGTTTTATTGAAGAATGTGTGCACTTGGGTTCATATTTGCAAGCTAATAAAATTCCTGAAAATTCGATATTAGAGCTAAGTAAATTGATATATAGCAAACAATTAGAAACTGTTTTTCCAAATATAAATACAATCTTAAGAATATTTTTGTGCACGCATGTAAGTAACTGTTCTGCGGAACGCAGTTTTTCGTTATTGAAAAGATTGAAAACCTATTTAAGATCTACTATAAAGGAACAACGCTTAAACGCATTAGCTATATTATCAATAGAAACAGATTTTACATCAAATATAGATTATTCTGATATAATTCATGATTTTGCTGACAAAAAATCAAGGCGAAAACTTTAATGCGTTAAAAGGAAGTAAGAAAGGCAAAATTTTACTTAATTAGTGCGTACTCCACTGACTTTTTTAGTTCTTATTAAATCAATAAATTAACAAACAAAAACAACAGATAATTAGTTTTAATTGTATATTTGTACTTTTTAATTTTTAATACGAATAATGGGGCGCGTTAATATATATTACCTAAGGGCGCCAAAGATACAAATGCGGCAATGGTTGTAGCTGATGACGATGCGCATGAGCATTGAAATGCTTTCGAAATAAAAAAAAAAAATAATGAATTAAAACTTGGTGTAAATAATTTTTTGTTTATGTTTTATTTTAAATGTAGATTTAAATTAAAAAATAAAAAAAATAAAAAAATTATAAATAAAGAATAAAATTAAAAGAAAGTTTTAAGTGTATAATTCAAAATATAATATTAAAAAATTATATTTAGGAGTATTGAAAACAATCTTAAGTTTTAAAATCATTTTAATTATTTAACTTAGTCTTCGTATTTAAAAAATAATATAAAGTTAAAGTTGAAAAATAAGTAAGTTTGGATACTAGTGCCTCTACTCTACTACGTCACTGATCATTTTACATCATTTATTTAGATCTATTATATGTTACATTACATTAAATTAATCCGAAGCAGATCATTTTTGGCGAAATATATGAGCCTTTGTTTTCCTCCTTTTTTCTTTTTTTCCCCGAAGTTTATGTTTCTATATGCTATTGCTATACATGTAGTTTCATACGAATAGTATAGATATGTATGTAGGACTCTAATAATCTACAAAGCAATACTCTCCGTAGTAAAACTCTACAAAGCATTTGACACAAATACTCTACAAATATTTTGAAAGCAAAAGGAAAATGAAGGCTCTTATCAAATCACCATCAACAAGAGCGGACGTGGTTTCCTTCTGATTAAATATTGAATTTAAATATTAGATATTGAATTATTATTTAATATTATATAATAATTATAAAATAAACTATTAAATTGTAGATTTTATTAAACGAATTAAAAACATTAAACAAACTTTTATTAAATAAATGCACTACATAGTAGAATCCTACATGTATTTATATACATATTTACCTATGTAATGTTAAGTATTTATCTACATATTTTTTGTTTTGTTATGTTTCTTTTTGTTTTTTTCTGTTTTGTGTAAAGAATGAATATGAACATAATATGTAAGTGTGTGTATAATATGATGAATAAATGTGTATAATATTATATGTAAGGTTTTTTGAGTTACTGACAAATTGTATATGAAAGTACATTTTGTAAAAATAAAAGCTGAAAAATGTGTGCATTGTACATACATATATAAAAATTTGCTATTATTGGAATTAGTATTCGTAATTATTCTAATAAAAATTCGTCGCTTCCATTGAGGTATGTAATATAATATGAAAAATGATTTGTATTTTTTATTTTAAAAATTGAATTGAATTGTAAACCAGTAACAAAAAAGTACATATGTACATACAAATGTATTTTTGAAATTTTATTAAGAATAAAATTTAAGCCTAGATTTTTAAAATTTATAGGTAATAAATGTACAAAATAATTTTCATGCAATTCACAAAATTATTTGTTGAAGTTTGCATCAAAATTAATATTATGATCATACATAGATACATATGTATATTATTTATGCATCACAAATTCAATAATATTGCACTTTTTTCATTCAAATCAAGTTTTTTTTTTCTTAAAAATTTGTTAAAAATTAGAAATCTGATTGCGGAAAATAGAAGTATTCAAGCAAACTGATAAGTATAGGAAGTATTTTTTTAGAAGCGGAGAATTTTAAATTGCAGCTCTGACAACTGATTTTACATTTTTGTGTTTTTACATTAGTTTGGGTTTGGTAATTCATCATAAATAGACTCATGCCAGGGCAACGTTTATAAATTGTTCAAATTCATTTTGAAGAACTTTAAATTGGGAACACTGTTTTCTGTGACAGCTGATTTTACGTTTATTTTTTTTTTGTGTTTACATTAGTTTGGACTTTGGTTTGGCAATTCATCATAAATAGACTCACGCCGGAGCAACGTTTACAAATTGTTCAAATTTATTTTGAAAAACATGGTTCAATTCGAGAAACTCATTTGGAAATTTTGTTCAGTGATGAAAAACACTTTTGGTTAAATCATTTGAATGAAAATTCAAAAAAAAATAATACATTTTTTTGTCACATTTAAAATTATCAATGCAGAAATTGGTACTTTCTCGGTTAAAATAAAATTTTATGTACGAAATTTTCAAATCAAAAAAGTTTTCGTACAGTTTCATTATTTCCATACAATTCGAAGCAATAAGTTGGCTTTTTTATGAGTTTTTCGTTAAAATTTTTTAAGGAATAATCAAAATTGCTTTTTATAAATTAAAAATATTAAACAAAAAAAAAAAGAGTTTGTAATTACAAAACATGGGGAGAGTGCAGAAGTGCTGTTAGAAATAAGAAAACTGATTCTTACATTATAAAAAATCATTAATGAAAATTGAAATGGTTGCAGGAAAGAGTCATTCTACGGTCTAATATATTATTAAAAACTATGAAGACACTGGAAAACAAAATCAAATCATCATTTATCAAAAACATCTCGACCCGGACGAAAAAATTTTTTGCGAGAGAGAAGAACGGGATATTGTCAAAATGAACTAAAACTTTCTAACCCAAAAATAACTAGGAAAATAAAAAAAAAACAAATCAAATCTGATGGTCCTGACTCTGTAGTAAAATTATAATAATATTAATTAGTAATACTAATACCCAATAATAATAGCTCCTACAGTGACAGTAGAGGTTGCCTCCAATAAGTACCTCATTCAGTAAGGTGTTACATACTACTATCAATACTTGTAACTGTTGTAACGGCTATAGTCACGTTAGCAAAATAGTAATAATAATAGGCGGTCAACTGGTAAAGATTGCAACCCACAAACCGTGAGAAATATTTTATATAAATCTGATTCTCATGAACATTCACAAAGAAAAAACCTTTTATTTCAAAGGTAAACAAAGAAAAGCGGTTAAAATTTGCAAAACAGTATGTGGAGAAAACAAATGACTTTTGGAATGACGTAGTTTTCTGTGATGAATCCAAATTTAATCTGATAGGCTCTGATGGTTGCACAAGGATATGGAGAAAACCTAATAGAGAATTATAACAAAGAAAATATTATACCGACGATCAAACATGGTGTTGGCAATGTAATGGTTTGGGGGTGTATGATAATACTGTTGGAATAGGTAAATTGTGCTTTATTGAAAGTATAATGGACAAGTATGGCTATTTGCAGGTTTTCCAAGAAAATTTGCACAGTGTTGAAATAATGGGTCTGAACAAAACATCATTTAAATTTTGACAAGATAATGAGCTTAAATTTCTTCAAAAATTATGAAAGAATGGTGTATTTGGAACATTCCTAAGAGGTTAAACCCAGCGCCACAATCTCCTGATCTAAATGCAATTGAGAATCTATGGGATTTATTAGACCGCCGAATTAGAACAAACCAAATAACTTCAGTGCAAACATTGAAATCTGCACTATTGGATGAGTGGGAAAAGATATCGCCGCAATATTATTCCAAAATAGTTTCTAACATGAAAAACAAATTAGAAGCAGTTATAAAATTGAAAGGCTATCAACGAAATATTTATTTATTTATTTTTTGTTGAAAAAACTATATATTTTAACGATTTTAATATCTTTTATATGTACGAAAACTTTTTTGATATTAATTTTGTTACTTTTTTTGCTTTACTTAATTTTTAGTAGTACCGTAAAGTAGTACCTACATATCTATTTTATAATAAGAAACAATCATACAGAAAGTATACGAAAACTTTTTTGATTCTCTATCTCCTGCTCATCGGAAAAAAGTTGGTCACTTTTTTAAATGGCTATGTCAATAAACAGAATTGCCGCATTTGGAGCGATGATAATCCACAATCCAATAATAAAAGACCATTACATCCAGAAAAAGACACCTTGGTGCGCTCTATGGGACGGTGGAATCATTGGTCCATATGTCTTCATCTTGAAAAATGACGATGATCAGAGCTTTACAGTTAACGGTGAGCTGTGCAGAGACATGAGTATAAACTTAAATAAGAGAATAGGGCACCCAACCTCAATTAACTAGAAAATAATACAAATGAAGTTACCAAAAACACCAAAAATTATATTAAACGTTGCCGAAGGTGATATAAAATCGCATACTAAGTTGAGAAATGGTACAGTACTACTAAAATTAATTAAGAACACAAATTTTAATAAAAAATTATTATAAATTGCAAGTCTCATGTCTGAAATTAAAATAATAGTTTCGGACACGCTACTTTAAATCAGTGTAATATACTACCCTTAGGTTTAAGCTTTCTTGAAACTTTAAAAGAACAACAAATTGTTGGAGTAAGAAAAAAGGAAAATGTCTTAATTCTCTACATTTCGGTCACATAACCGATTTGTAAACCGATTGTAAAAAATAAAAAAATTATTCGAATTGTGGTGAAAGCTATCATTTAAAAGAAGAAAATAAAAAAATGCCAAAAGCCTAGAACTCCGAAAATTAAAGAGACACACCATGCCTTTTTTAAGTGTAAGAAGTTTTAAACTGAGTGTGATGTTCAAAAAATCAAAACACTTGAAAAAAGGAACATAAAAGAAGCTAAAAAGGATAAAATTACAGGAATCCAATTTTCACTGATACATCATATGCAACAGCTGCAGCGATAGCAAAAGTTAAAATAATTCAACTGCATCTGCAATTGTAGTACTAAAAATGAAGCCATTATATCAACTTCTACAAGTCAGTCAATACTAAATATGGCTATTATACAATTAACATCAAATTCTGCAAAGATATCTTTTTTTTACCAAATTTAAGTCTAATACCTAAAATTGACGAAAATACTCTTATTAAACCTAAAAAAACCTAAAAAATATTAGATAAAATAATTAATAAGGAATATGTAATTAAAAAATATTCTAATTATACCTATAAAGCTCTGAAATAACAAGATCTAAGTAATTTTTAAGTGATTATTTTAACACTTCTAAAATTTGCTGAGTTATAATTTCAAATGGATTAAGATTAGTTGTTTTTTTTATTAGTTTAGATTTCATAACAAAAATGGGTTTTTGTTTCTTTACGAAAAATTTTTCCATTAAGCATCACAATTAAAAACTTCAGAACCATAATTATTAATTAGTATTAAGATCACATTTTCCTTTTTTTATAAATTTAAAAAACAGAATTTGTACAGCACTAGTTATATAAATTATATAAGATAACTATTACGATAGCTATGTGCATTACTAATATTATTACAATTACAAATATTTGTGTAACTGTTGAACCGAACAGACGTGTTTTTGTTGGCTCCTAAAAGTAAAATAAAAAAAAAAAAAGGAAAAAAAGAAGAAGAAAAAAAAGGAAAAAATTTAAAAAAATTTATATTAATAATTTGTTATTTTGATTGGAACAATATTAATCTTGAATCAATACTAGTGAATTGGAATTAATTTTAATTAATATCGCGGTTTATCGCGACACCCGCTAAGTTGCTTCGGTATTCTTTAGCTTCGGATTATTATTATTATAAAATGAACTAAATTAAACTATAACAATATAAATATGAAACATTAAAATTTAAATAATTTCCGGCATTATTAATAGTAATGTAATTATTACAAATTATCGAAGGATTACTGTTATTACAAGTTGTTAAATATTAAATAATTAATAATTAAATTTAATAAACAAAATACTTTGTCAAAATTCTGTAAACATTCAACAATCAATTCTACAATTTACAATCTGACATATCAACAGTGTTAGCACAATTCGTAGCAAGCAAAATTCTACAATTTTCAATCTGACATATCAACAGTGATAGCACAATTCGTAGTAAGCAAAATAGAATCGAATGATATCAACAAAATTTGTGGCATACAAAAATGAGTAAAGTGAAGGGAAAAAAGACTGAAAAGGAAAATAATAAGTGCAAAAAATGTCGTGTTGAAGTGATTGATGGTGAACATGCGTTACTGTGTGATGGTCTATGCGGAAGATGGTTTCATCGTGAATGCATAGGTATGTCATCTGACTGTTACGATAAGATTAATGAGCTGAATGAGCACGTATTATGGCTGTGTGATGAAGACAAAAAACAAATCAAAAACAAAAGCGTGGTTAAAAATGATGTGAGTATTCTAAGTGAGTATAGGGAAGAAATTAATAAAGTGCTGGTAAAGAATCAATGTGAAATAAAAGCTTTGATTGAAGACTTTGAAAAAAGATTCCTGGGAAAAATCGCGGAGTTAAACAACAATACAGAAGCTTTGGTAAAACAGAGTGCTGAATTAAAAAAGGTTAGTGATATTGCAAAAGATTTAAATAGCCAAAATGATAAAATAGGTAGTAAATTAGAACAAATTACAAGTAAAAAGATTGCTGATGAGATATCCAGAACGATTAATTATGTCCAAAGCGCAAAACCAAAACCTGCCTATTCAGAAATGGTAAAACAGAATCCGATAATTTTTATAAAGCCAAAAAAAAAAAACCAGACTGCAACGGAAACAAAATCAGATGTCAAGAAAGCAATTGATCCGTTAACCTTTAATCTTGGGGGATTGGCTGAAAAAAGAGAAGGAAAGGTAGCGATTTTTTGCGAGGACGAGTCTACGGCTGACATTTTATCAAAAGAGGCAAAAAGTAAACTGAATAATGATTATGATGTATATATCCATACCGAAAGAAAACCTAATATTCTAATTATGGGAATGAGTGAGTTACATGAAAAAGAGGATTTAACTAGAATGATAATAAAACAAAATGCGATCAAAAAGGTAGAAGACTTAAAATTAATAAAACTTTATAAAAATAGGAATAAAGAAGAATATAACTGTGTAATAGAATTAAATATCGAAGACTATAAAGACATTATGGAAGTAGGAAGAATTAAAGTTGGCTGGGACAGATGTAAGGTTTATGAGAGCTTTGATATACGTAGATGTTTCAATTGTCTAGGGTATGGGCATAAAAAGGATAAATGTACTATTGCAACCAAGGTTTGTCTAAAGTGTGGAGGAGATCACTTAATAAAAGAATGTGTCGTGGTAAATTATGAATGTATAAATTGCAAGAGAGCAAATAACTCATTGGGTCTGGAACACAACTTTCGGCATAACGTCTTTGATAAAAACTGCCCGTCGTTATTAAGAAAATTATCAGTTGAAAAGAAAAGAATATTCAAATAGCAACCATCTCAAAATATAGAAGGGATATACTTGAACATTCAGGGTGTAATAAATAACTTCAGTGAAATTGAACTGCTAAACCAGGGCAGTAATCTTGATTTTATGTGTATGTCAGAAACGCATCTATCTGATTTGGATGTAGATAATCTTATAAGTATCAGTGGCTATAACTTAATTAGAGTAGACTCCAGCTCGCGATACACGGGGGGCTGCTTAATATATCTGAAAAACGACTGGAATTTTGAAATAAAAAGGAAAATTAACTATGGTCATGAATATTGGATTTTGTGGATAAAAATTTCTAATAAAAAGAATAACATACACCTAACAACAATTTACAGGGCACCGCACTATTTAAATCGGAATAGTTTTCTTCAAGATTTTAATTCAATAATGGAGGAATTGAATGAATTAACTGAGAAAATCATCGTAATGGGTGATTTCAATATCAATTGATTAGCAGACAGTAGTGCAAGAAATAAAATAAAAGAATTAATAAATGATAATAGTTTTAACCAAATTGTTGAGCATTATACTAGAATAACTAAAGATTCCAAATCCTTGATTGATTATGTTATAGTCAATGATAAATATAGCATAAGAGTATGTAATGATGTTAAAATGAAGATAAGTGACCACGAAACAATTAAAATTAGAATAGATTCTGGGAAAACTGAGAATGGAAAACATGAAGTTAAAATATTACAATATGACAAAGAGAAACTTATGAGAAAACTAATGGGTAGTGAATGTCTAACGATTTATTACTACGATTGCAATACAAACGCAGGAATATTTAGTAATTGCCTTAGGAGTGCTCTTAGTCAGCAAGTTGTATCAAAGCAAATAAATGAGAAACATAAATACTGGTTTACCAGTGAACTACATGATCTGAAAATAGCGAAAATTAGGCAATATAAAAGGGCAACTTTATCAAATAATGAAATTGAATGGGTTAGATATAAGATACTTAGAAATGAATTTAAAAACAAAATTAATATGTCCAAAAATAATTTTATTAAGAATAAGGTTGATGAATGCTCAGGTCAAAAGGAAATGTGGAAGAATATAAAAAAATTAGTGCTAAATGAAACTAGGACCAAAATAAAAAACGTAAATTTCAATGGCCTAACATCTACAGACTCTTTAGAAATAGCTAACAAATTCAATCAATATTTTGTTACAAGTATAACTGAGATTAATGAGAGCATTCCAAAAAGGAATTACAAGAACTATATTAATGTTGTACCGAATGTATTCAAATTTAAATTATTAACACTAAGAGAACTAAGAAAGACAATTGATGAAATAAAAAATAAAAAAGATATGAACTATTTGAACATGACCATAGTTAAAGACTGTATCGAACTAATAGGAAATAATATGCTTGCTATCATAAATGGATCTTTAACTAGTGGCACCTTCCCGGATCTGTGAAGAGTCATTAGTTGTACCAGTACAAAAAGTGAATGGAACAACTGACTGCGCAGAGTTCCGGCCGATAAACATAATAGCGGTAGAAGCGAAAATATTGGAAAGAGTCGTGTAGAATCAAATTAAGAGTCATTAGTTGTACCAGTACAAAAAGTGAATGGAACAACTGACTGCGCAGAGTTCCGGCCGATAAACATAATAGCGGTAGAAGCGAAAATATTGGAAAGAGTCGTGTAGAATCAAATTGAAAAGTACTTTGAGAGCAACCATTTAATCTCAGAGTATCAATCTGGATTTAGGAAGAGTCACAATTGCGAATCCCTACTAAACTTAGTTGTTACGAACTGGAAGATGGCAGTCAATGTGAATAAATGCATAGTTGCAGTATTTCTTGACCTAAAAAGGGCTTTTGAGACCATAGATCGTGTTATATTGGTGGAAAAACTAAGGAAATATGGTATAGATGGTGTTGAATTGGCTTGGTTTGTGTCATACCTGAATAACAGAAAACAAGCGACAAAAGTTAATGATACTATCTCAAATCAAATTAATGTGGGATTGGGAGTCCCGCAAGGATCAATACTTCGGGTTTTGCTTTTCCTGATATATATCAATGATATTGTAAAAACAGTTGACTTAGCAACATTGGTGTTATTTGCGGATGATTCATTAATATATGTTGTGGATGATAATGGTGATCAAGCTGTAACAAAAATAAATAATGAGCTAAAAAAATTAAATGAATGGCTAGAAATCAACAAATTAAAATTGAACATCTTGAAGACAAACTGCATGTTTATAAACTCTGGGAACACTAGTAACACTGTCGAAATAAATAATATGAAAATAACACCTGTACGGGAAACAAAATATCTAGGTATAATTATCGATGATAAATTAAATTTCAAAGCGCACTTAGATTATGTATGCAAAAAGATAGCGAAAAAGAACTACTTCCTGGCCAAAATTAGAAATAAACTTTCTCTCAGCACAGCTATAAAGATGTACAACACGATAGTTAAGCCACACTTTGAGTATTGTTCATCGATCATATTCAATGCAAATAATGAAGGTAAGAGTCGACTCCAAAAACTTCAAAACAAGGTAATGAGGATAGTCCTAAAAGTAAATAGATATACCTCAAAAGTTTTCATGCTGGAATGCCTAAGATGGAAAAGTGTCAACCAAACAACTTGTTTCAATGTGTTAACGATGGTTTTTAAAATGAAGAAAAGAATGCTACCAAAATATCTATGTGATAGACTATCGTATGTGGGCGAGGTGCAACATTACAACTTAAGAAATGTAAATGATTTCAGATTATTAAATGTAAAAAAAGAAAAAACAAAAAACATGCTGATGTACAATGGGCTAAAACTATTCAATGAGCTACCAAACTATTTGAAAAATGAAAATAACTTAATAACGTTTAAAAAAAACCTTTCAATTTATATAAAAAACTTTGAATGAATTTAGAATCAATCAATTAAAATTTAAAATTCAATTTATATAAAAGCTTTGAATGAATTTAAAATATGTGATAACTAATACTTGATTAATATTTTGTTTATTTTGCTTTTTTAACTAATTTTAACTAATTTGCTTTTTAACTAATTTGTAACATTGTTTTTTTTTTTTTTTTTTTGTTTATAATAATTATGTATTATATATAATAGTATTTTTTACTAAATAAATAGAAATAAAAAAATAAAAAAAAAAAAAAAAAAAAATATTAATATTTATTATATTCTTTAGTTTTTAGTTTTTTTAGTTCTTTATTTTTTAGTTAAGAATTAATGCACAAAAAATAGAAATACGATGCAATAAACAAAACATTAAAAAAAAAAAGAATCTGAAAATAAAAATTTATTATTTATTTATTTATTTATATTAATACATATTACAGATCACATAGGATATTACAAAACTATAGACTACTAAGACCATTATAGGTCGAACACTATTATTAAATTGTAGACTATATTTACCCTATATTTGATAGCAAGGGGCAGCGCCGTACTATCGCACTGGGCCCCCTATTTTTGAGGGACCCCCAAATATTGAATATATATTAGAAAAACTTCTCCAATAGCATAAAATACTACGAATTGAAAGAAAAAACAAAGTTAAAAATTCAAAATTCGTTTAACTTTCAAATAAATCTAGTTGGCAACGATTTAATTTGAAACAATTAGTAATTGTTTTTTTACTTCAAATTGATTGTTTCTGTTTATTTATAGCGTCTTATTAGTGAAAAGTAATATAATTTCAAAGTTATTAACAAAAATACGTTTTATTTTAATTGTTGTGTTGTAGATAATTTGCATCCCAAATTATAAAATACGGTATTATTTTAACAATTTAAATTTTTTGTGTCTACCGTTAATAAAAGGATATTACATATTAATTTTAGGTTTAACGATTCGTTTACATATTTAATAAATTGTAATTTTCACTTTTCAAATTAAATTTGTGTTAACGGATAGATATAGTTTGAAAACATATACATATATTCAAATTTATAGAAGAAATACATCAGGTGTCAGGTAAGATAGTCTCAGTTGTGTTATCAATATATTTATTTTAGTTTTTTATTTATTTTTTAAACTGTTTTGTTTTTGTAACATTTTTTTACCTCAATTAGAAATGTCGAAAAGATATTATGAAAGCGGCGCACAAAAAAGAGCAAAACAGGTTCGGAAATCAGCAGAATTAAGCAGGCTTTGCTGGATCATTAGATAAATTTTTTAAAAAAAGGGAAAGTTCATCAATTTCGAACACAAATTTAATTGAAATATGTAATTCAAATAGTATGTCTCAACTTAAAAACAATGTGGAAGAAAATGTCAATGAGCTACTTCAAAATATTGATGATAATCAGAGCGAGAATGTAGATGATGAATCAGGAATCCATAGCGTAAATATTGACGATATTTTATCTGATAATATTTCAGAAATTAGTAATAATCCACAAATAGAGACCAGTACTTTATCTTCTAAATTCAAATATGATATATTAGAGCCTGCAACTTGGCCTGTTGAAATCGACAACAAACAACGGATGTTTTTGGTCGAGCAATCTCACCAAAAAGTTTTCAAGGTTTCTATTATAAAAGAAATCCTCAAGGAAGATGTTTCAGTGACACTTTTTTTTATCGACAAATGAAAAATGGTGAAAAAGAATTAAGAAAATGGCTTTTATATTCTAACTCAACAGGAAACATTTTCTGCTTTTGTTGCCGTTTGTTTTGATCGATAAAAATAATACGATTAATACGATTATCTGAACATGAATCTTCAAAAGAACATCTTGAATCAGCGTATAAATGGCGAATTTTAGAATTTAATATTAAACGTAGAACAGGAATAGACCATCTCAATGAAGATGTGTTCAATAAAGAAAAACGAAGATGGCGAATAATTTTAAAATGTATCGTAAAAGCGGTATTGTTTTTAAGTGAACGAAATTTAGCTTTTAGAGGCAGCAACGAAAAACTCTTTGAACCGAATAATGGTAATTTTTTGGGAGTAATTGAATTGCTTTCTGATTTTGTTCCAGAACTAAAAATGCATTTAAAATCAATAACTGAAACGGAAAAAAGAGTTACGGCATATTTTCCTCGAAAATTCAAAATGAAATTATATTACAACTAGCTTCTAAAGTTTTACATATAATAGTAAGTAATATTAAATAATCAAAGTACTTTTCTGTTATGATAGATTCAACACCGGATTTTCGCAAAACAGACCAGTTGTCCATCATTATTCTGTATGTTAAATAGCGGACCAAAAGCCAAGTATTCAAGAAAGTTTCCTAAGCTTTCTAAATATATTGTCATCAACTGGAGAAAATTTAGCAAACGTCCTTATTGAGGAATTAAAAGTATTAGGAATCAAAATTGCTGATTGCCGTGATCAGTCGTATGATAATGTAAGCAATATGAAAGGAGAATATAAAGGACTGAAAAGTTGAATTTTAGAAATCAACAATAAAGCATGGTATACACCGTGTGGTGGGCACAACATCAATTTAGTGGTAGGAGATAGTATTAAAAACACTATTAAAAGTCAGAATTATTTCACTACATTAAATAATTTATATAAGAGTACGTAATCTCAAAAGATTGGCTGACTATTGTTATTATACAGACCATAAAAATAAAGCACATGATAAATATAACGATGTAGATATTATTAGTACAGATGATATAACAGATGATGAAATTGAACATTCAGAAGAAGAAATTGAACCAATTGAATGCTGTGATGATATTGATATATGTGAGCTCATTCCTGAAATTGATGATGAGTGTAACCATCTAACTCTAACTGCTGAAGATAAATTTAAACAATCTTATTTTAATAATTTATTTTAATAAATTAATCGATATTGTGCAAGAACGGTTTGAATCGTATAATTCTTTAAATGAAATTTTGGGTTTTCTTTTCGATAATAAGAAGCTAAAAACTATGAATACAAATGAATTTTGGCCAAACACTTAAAAGGCGATATTGAGGTGGAATTTAAAAATGAAATTTATATTTTAAAATATATTTTAGAAGATAATTTAGAAATTAATTATACTATTATGGAGAATTTGGAATTCATTTTAGAAAGGAATTTGGAAGAATTATATCCAAATGTATGTATCGTATATCGAATAATTTTAATAATACCCATTACCGTTGCTCATTGTGAACGATCGTTTTCAAAACTAAAATTAATTGAAAATTATCTACGGTCTACTATGTCACAGGAAAGACTTTCTGGATTAGCAATACTATCAATTGAAAATGCAACAGCCAGAACAATTGATTACAATGACATAATTCATGAATTTGCCAGCAAAAGAGCTAGAAAAATTATTTTATAATTGCTTTGTATTATTTTTTTAAATGAAATCAATAAAAATTGAATTCAATCAAATTTAATAAAAAAAAAATGTTAGTTTCTGCACAGAACCCCCAAAAGTTACAACACGGCGCTGACAAGGGGGATTTTTCAATTAATAAAACTTGCTACTTGTGCCCCCTATAAGTTTAACTGTACCGAAGCCCCTATAAAAACTATGGTAGGCACTAAAAAAAACGAATGCGAAAATTTTGCATAATTTTAGGAGAATCAAATTCATTAAGTTTATATACCAAGAGAAAAGTAAAAATAAAACAGACAATAGCATTGAGTAAATTTAAGATAATATAAAGAGAATCAAAGCTCCTAGAACAAAATGTAGAGTAAGAAATTTATTCAAATTGCTAGCTACGCAACAAGAAAAACAAAACAGAAAATAAGCTACACGAAAAACTTCATATAGATATAATAAAAAATTTAAGCCGCCGAATAAAAATATGAGCATATTTTGTATGTATTGCACCCATAGATATATTAACTAATAGATGGGAAGTTAGGTATAGTCGTTTCTTTTCTTCTTATGTGTTTTCCTTCTATCTTAAGGAATTCAGTCAAAAAAATACATATGCATTTTATAATATGCAGGGCCGACCCAATTGCCAGGCGACCAAGGCGCCAGCCTAGGGCGCCAAATACAGAGGGGCGCCAAATTAAAATTTTATCAATTTAAAAAAAATTTTTTTATATAGCATACGATATAATATAATATGCACTTAGTTTTCTATCTAATTTTTATTATTAATGATGAATGCTATGATTTTTTTATTTACATATATGTATATCATTATAATAAAAATTAAATAGAACTAATAATGCATATGCTATACTAAAGAAAAAAATTAAAAATGATAAGCATCTTTCATCGCAATAATTGATAAGAATTATGATTGAATTTTTTTTACAGTTACTTTCAAATATTTCTTTGATTGCTTTTGAATGTTTTTTAAAACTATATATACTATATATGTACATAATGTCGTTTTTAAAAACTATATATAATATAATATTGAACAACCTTTTTTGCAATTTGAATATAACGTTCAAGAAAGAACAAAATAAACAGCAAACTTAGGAAAATTCAAATGCATGTCAAAATATAGAAAACAAAATCATTAGCTTTTATGCAGTATTCTTCATCTATGGTTGGGTATTGGAGCGGAGAAAATAATTCGTCAAAGTTATTAATTTTTAGTCAAGTCAAGTGCTACGTTAAGTATAAAGAAAGTGATATCTATTTGCAAGTTGTATCGAGTAAATTTATTTTTATTCTGTGCTTTAAAAATCTAAGTACTTATAAACGGTAAGATTAAAATATATTAGTGCGATTAATAAATTTAAATTTGTTTACAAATATATTAAAAAGTAATCTATATAATATATATGTTTTTCCGCAATAGCAAAATGCCACCAAAAAAGTTAAGTGGGTATGAATACCGCAAACGAAAAATAAATACACAAAAAGATGCTGATAAACACGATAAAATATTGAAGTATTTTAAGTCCAATAAATCAGTATCCATAACTGATGAAAATGAACATTTCAACTCAACATCTGCAAGCTCAGAAATTTATAATGTTTCATCAGAAGAAGATGAGGATAATTTATTTCCTCATGGAACTGAATTAATTGATTCAAATAACGACTCAAATAATTCTGTAGCCGTAGTATTTGAAAATATTTTAAATTATAATGATATTGGACTTTGGCCTCAAACATTAAAACGTACGGGAGTTGACCATATAATTATAACCTATGAAGAAAAAAAAACATTTAATGAACAACGTATTTATCCAAAAGACGAAAATAATCGCAGCTTTTCCAATTCGTTATTTTATCGCCATATAGATAATGGTGAAAAATTCTTAAGAAACTGGTTGCATTATTCAGAAATCAAAAATTCTGTATTTTGTTCATTTTGCAAACTTTTTGATTGTTCAGCTAGGTCAGGACTGGCAAAATGTGGCTTATCGGATTGGAAAAATGTCTACGACAGCTTGAAAATGCACGAACGTTCAGTTTCACACTTAAAATGTGAAAAAACCTTTATAGAAACTAGATTAAGATTAAAAGGCAATAAAACAATTGATAAAAATTTGCAATCTGTAATAGCCCAAGAAAAACACAATTGGAAAAACGTCCTAGAAAGATTGATAAACATAACATTATTTTTAGCGAAAAATAATTTGTCATTTCGGGGTTCGTGTGATAAGCTATTTGTCCCACATAATGGGAATTTTCTCGGCCTTGTTGAACTTCTAGGAAAATTTGATTTAACATTAAATGAGCACTTGCGCAAGGTGATCTCACAAGAAATTCATGTTCATTACTGTGGAAAAACTATTCAAAACCAATTGATAAGTACACTTGGAGATATGACAAGAAGTCATATTTTGGCTCGTGCTCGCAAATCGAAGTATTTTTGCATTATTTTAGACTGCACACCTGATATAAGTCATATCGAACAGCTTTCCGTAACCTTAAGATTTTATGATATTCAGGATATGGAGATTAAGGAACATTTTATTTCTTTCAAACCAGCTTTTGATTCTACTGGAAAAGGATTGTATGATAATATTGTAGAAACGTTAGAAGAATTCAATTTGGAATTAGCAAACTGCAGAGGACAAGGTTATGACAATGGGGCTAATATGAAAGGTAAAAATAAAGGAGTGCAAGCTAGAATTTTAAAAGAAAATCCACGAGCGTTTTTTATGCCTTGCGAATGTCATTCACTTAACCTGCTAATTGGTGATAGTGTTTCTTCTTCAATTACGTGTATAAATTTTTTTGGTTATATTCAACGAATTTATACTTTGTTTGCTGCATCTGTTGGTCGCTGGAATATATTGAAAAAATATGTTAAATCATTAAATTCGAAACCTTTAAGTGAAACGAGATGGGAATGTAGAATCGAATGTATTAAAGCAATAATATTTGAAATTGTAGAAATTAGAAATGCATTAAATGAGTTGGAAGACCAAGTATCAGATGCTGCAGTTGTTTCAGAAGCTAACTCTTTGGCCGAAAAAATTGAAGATTTGGAGTTTCTAGTAACATTATC
Organism: Poecilobothrus nobilitatus; assembly: GCA_947095535.1. Lineage (NCBI taxonomy): Eukaryota > Metazoa > Arthropoda > Insecta > Diptera > Dolichopodidae > Poecilobothrus > Poecilobothrus nobilitatus. The sequence goes on along the minus strand of OX352772.1, from coordinate 314,289,744 downwards.
TGTTTGGTACGTACTTTTGTCAAAATTTAATATTATTAGCAAATCAATGCAAAAAGTTACTTTTGATATGAGTAATCCAGCTTCTTTGGAATTGTAAAATTTTTCTAGAAGAATATAGAGAATCCGGTTTTTCTGAAGCTTTGAAATCAGCCAAAGATCTAGCTACACTTTTGAATGTGAACTCACAATTTAAAACTGTAAGAATTAGACGTCGCAAAAAACAATTTTCTTATGAGTGCGATGATGAAATTCCCGATGTAAATGATCCAGAAAAATATTACAAAAATCACTGTGCTTTAAAAATCTAAGTACTTATAAACGGTAAGATTAAAATATATTAGTGCGATTAATAAATTTAAATTTGTTTACAAATATATTAAAAAGTAATCTATATAATATATATGTTTTTCCGCAATAGCAAAATGCCACCAAAAAAGTTAAGTGGGTATGAATACCGCAAACGAAAAATAAATACACAAAAAGATGCTGATAAACACGATAAAATATTGAAGTATTTTAAGTCCAATAAATCAGTATCCATAACTGATGAAAATGAACATTTCAACTCAACATCTGCAAGCTCAGAAATTTATAATGTTTCATCAGAAGAAGATGAGGATAATTTATTTCCTCATGGAACTGAATTAATTGATTCAAATAACGACTCAAATAATTCTGTAGCCGTAGTATTTGAAAATATTTTAAATTATAATGATATTGGACTTTGGCCTCAAACATTAAAACGTACGGGAGTTGACCATATAATTATAACCTATGAAGAAAAAAAAACATTTAATGAACAACGTATTTATCCAAAAGACGAAAATAATCGCAGCTTTTCCAATTCGTTATTTTATCGCCATATAGATAATGGTGAAAAATTCTTAAGAAACTGGTTGCATTATTCAGAAATCAAAAATTCTGTATTTTGTTCATTTTGCAAACTTTTTGATTGTTCAGCTAGGTCAGGACTGGCAAAATGTGGCTTATCGGATTGGAAAAATGTCTACGACAGCTTGAAAATGCACGAACGTTCAGTTTCACACTTAAAATGTGAAAAAACCTTTATAGAAACTAGATTAAGATTAAAAGGCAATAAAACAATTGATAAAAATTTGCAATCTGTAATAGCCCAAGAAAAACACAATTGGAAAAACGTCCTAGAAAGATTGATAAACATAACATTATTTTTAGCGAAAAATAATTTGTCATTTCGGGGTTCGTGTGATAAGCTATTTGTCCCACATAATGGGAATTTTCTCGGCCTTGTTGAACTTCTAGGAAAATTTGATTTAACATTAAATGAGCACTTGCGCAAGGTGATCTCACAAGAAATTCATGTTCATTACTGTGGAAAAACTATTCAAAACCAATTGATAAGTACACTTGGAGATATGACAAGAAGTCATATTTTGGCTCGTGCTCGCAAATCGAAGTATTTTTGCATTATTTTAGACTGCACACCTGATATAAGTCATATCGAACAGCTTTCCGTAACCTTAAGATTTTATGATATTCAGGATATGGAGATTAAGGAACATTTTATTTCTTTCAAACCAGGTTTTGATTCTACTGGAAAAGGATTGTATGATAATATTGTAGAAACGTTAGAAGAATTCAATTTGGAATTAGCAAACTGCAGAGGACAAGGTTATGACAATGGGGCTAATATGAAAGGTAAAAATAAAGGAGTGCAAGCTAGAATTTTAAAAGAAAATCCACGAGCGTTTTTTATGCCTTGCGAATGTCATTCACTTAACCTGCTAATTGGTGATAGTGTTTCTTCTTCAATTACGTGTATAAATTTTTTTGGTTATATTCAACGAATTTATACTTTGTTTGCTGCATCTGTTGGTCGCTGGAATATATTGAAAAAATATGTTAAATCATTAAATTCGAAACCTTTAAGTGAAACGAGATGGGAATGTAGAATCGAATGTATTAAAGCAATAATATTTGAAATTGTAGAAATTAGAAATGCATTAAATGAGTTGGAAGACCAAGTATCAGATGCTGCAGTTGTTTCAGAAGCTAACTCTTTGGCCGAAAAAATTGAAGATTTGGAGTTTCTAGTAACATTATCTGTTTGGTACGTACTTTTGTCAAAATTTAATATTATTAGCAAATCAATGCAAAAAGTTACTTTTGATATGAGTAATCCAGCTTCTTTGGAATTGTAAAATTTTTCTAGAAGAATATAGAGAATCCGGTTTTTCTGAAGCTTTGAAATCAGCCAAAGATCTAGCTACACTTTTGAATGTGAACTCACAATTTAAAACTGTAAGAATTAGACGTCGCAAAAAACAATTTTCTTATGAGTGCGATGATGAAATTCCCGATGTAAATGATCCAGAAAAATATTACAAAAATCACGTTTTTAATGTTATTTTGGATTAATCGTTGGTATCTATATCCGAAAGGTTTCAACAAATGAAAGATTTCGAAGATGTATGGGGTTTCTTATTCAATATAAAAAATAATGATAATCGTAATGAGTTGCTGAAAAGTTGCAAAGATTTACATATAAAATTAACAAATGATGCTAGTAGTGATATAAATGGCATCGAATTATGCCACGAAATCGAATCATTAAAGCAGTTGGTACCAGACGAAGTGAATGATCCATTAACATATTTAAAATATATAAATGAGAATAATTTGCAAAGTACAGTACCAAATTTGTGAGTGGCTTTGCGGATCCTTGTAACAATTCCTGTTAGTGTTGCGAGTGGTGAAAGAAGTTTTAGTAAACTAAAACTTATTAAAACGTATTTAAGATCAACTATGACAGAAGAGAGGTTGAATAATTTGGCTATAATTTCTATAGAAAATGATGTCGTACAAAGCCTAAATCTGGAGACAGCTATAGAAAAGTTTGCTGACATGAAAGCCAGAAAAAAATCATTCACGTAAATTCATATAAATTCCTTATTAACTTTTGTTTTATTTTTTTTGTTTTATTGTTTTGTTTTTTTGTTTTTTTAAGTTTTGTTTATTAAGTTTTGTTTTATTTTATATAGAAAAGAATTAATAAAAAGTTTGTGTTTTTTTATAGTATTTCTATGTATTTTTTTTAAATAGGGCGCTTTTAGCTTTTTTGCCTAGGGCGCAAAATTATGTCAGGCCGGCGCTGATAATATGTATACATTTCGTTGACTCAGCTGTTTATATTTAGTAAAATAATGTTAAGCAGTTTTTCATAACCAGTTTCATTCAGAGATTTTAAATTTTTATATTACTTAATATTTAATAATAATTGATATATTTTGTTTTTAAAATTAAAATTTAATTTAATTAAGATTATTCAAAATTTTAACGACTTGTTAAGTAACAAAATAAGTAATAAAATGGTTTTAAGGGGATCACTCTCTCGAAAATAAAAAAAAATCGATTTTTTTTATTGCCGATTCTAATTCTACACTCAGTTCTGCGTATATAAAATTTCACTTCAAGTTTAACGAGTGGTAGAAGTGGTTCAAAACTGTAAGCAAAGTTAGAACTATTGTACTCAATTTTGCATATATTATGTATAACATTTTATTCAAAATTTTTCTAAGTAGAATTAGTAGGAGTTTATAAGCAAATGAGTAAACGGAAGAGAGACCGGAGGAATTGAAACGTAAGGTTGCTATGATGCTAAAGAACTTGAACGCAGAAATAATAAGACGCGGAAATAGTTAGAAAAACAAAAAATAAAGAAATTTTAGTTCAAAAACGAATAGTACCAGGAAATAGTACCGAAAAAACGCGTTTGTTATACGGAAAATAAACGAGGCAGTGACCCCTTAAAAATTAGAAATGAACCTAAAAATTTTAGTAACCTATTTCTGAGGAAACTAAAGCAATACATACGCAAGGTTCACTCAGCTGTTTCTTAAAATTGGCTGAAAACATTTTCTTCACTGCCTATCACTGCCTAAAGTGCGTCTTATTTGAATATGTATATTATAGGTATAGATTACACATACTATATGATACATATGTATATTCTTTACATGGGTTTTTTTATAAAAATGAAAAATTATTAATGAAAATCAGAAAATTTTGAAAAAATAGGGAGACATCGTAAATGACATAAAAAAAACTCCAACCTGATACAATATGAAAACTCAAAACAATGTAAAATTTATGAACCCAAATACATTGTGTCGAAAATACATTGCGTTGAAAATACATTGTATTTTGTTTACAATTCCGATTGCGTCATAATGAAAAAATTTAAATGTTTTCTACTGTAACAATCTTTGAAAAGTTTGTTAAATTAATATTTAGACAAAATGGATAAAAATTTCGTCAAAAAATTTTTTTTCGATTACTTATTGGACTTCTAACATTGGACTAATTAGGGTCTTCACCTTGACTACCACAAAAGTAAACTTCAAAATTCATTGGCCGTTATCGGAATTGTATTTACAACGTTGCGAATACAAAGTGTCATGATCGGAATTGAAAAGTGTCAAATACTAAAAAAAAAGACAATGTATCATGATCGGAATTCATTTGACATTGTGTTTGACATTGTGTTGACATTTTCGCGACAATTGTGTATCCAGAAAATTTTGGATACAAGACTGAACAATATATATGAAATGATATTTATGTTTTTTTTTATGTTTATTTTGGTGTTTTGATAATATAGGTACGAAATATAAAAATGGAAGACGCAACGTAAGTTAAATATTATTTAATAAATAAGAAAAATAAGTTTTTAAAATAACAATTGTTTCACTTTTATTAGCAAGAAATGGACTTTTGCAAGGAAAATGCTACTTTTAACTACTTTTTAATTCTTCTCTTATTTTTTAATAATAAAAGTAAAGCTGTGCGTCTTTTCTTCCTTTTTTGTAATAAATACTTTAATTTACTTAAGTTTGAAGTACATATTTTTCCGGAAGAAATATCCATGAAATGGTTAAAAAAAAATTTCATCACAAAATTATTATTCATGTTTGTCTTCAGTATTCTAAAAATAAATTTAATTTAATTTTTTGTAAAACTAAAGATCTACTTAGTGTAGACAGAAGATAAAAATTATTATTTTGAAATTCTAAATAAATTTTTTATACCTAGAAAGTATATACATACATATGTAATTTGTTTGATCAGGTATCTATTATAACAACATATTATTATTATAGGTAATTGCCATACTCACGAATCCGTTTTATGACTGTTTTAAGTTAAGACCATTGAAAAATTCACGAAATTGTAATACACATTTCACAAAAACCACCAATGTTCCATCATTTATTCTTTAGCTATAATTCAAATATTTGGTTTTCGCGTACTAGGTAATTTTCTGTAAAAGTAAATTAATAAATCTGCCAAAGTCACGAAACACACTGTAATTATTATGCCATTAATAATTTTTTAAATTTTTAAATAAAACGGTTTCTTTTTTGCATATTCGTGTTTTTAACATTAATTTTTTACAAGATTACATGCTACAACATGCCAATTTTTGAATATTTCTGTATACTTTGTTTTCTTGCATTTGAATAGCATTAATAAAAAAAAGTAGGAATATTACTTATATTAAATATTGATAGATCACGTAATGAAGTACATCATTCGTAATTTGATATTCAAGACGACCAGTGCAGAAAGTGAAATTAATTTTTATTTTAAATTTGAAAAGTGAAAATAAAATATTTCAAAATGAAGTAGCAAGCCGAGCCGCACTTTTAGTAAATTCGGCATTAAAAAAAAAAGAAGAAACCGTAGAATTATTTATAAACAACATCGAAGTTATGAACTACAACCTGGCAGTTCTATGGATTATTAACTTAGAAACTAAAGATGAAATTGAAAGTTTAGAAGATTTTTAACTCTCAAAAAGTTCATACAAACCGAGTGCAAAAATTTTTTTTTTATAGACTGTATAGAAAAAAACGAAAATTGCTTTACCAGAATCTGGTACTTCTTTTTTTCTTTTCTTCAAAATATTGCTGAAAAATATGATTTGAAAGTTAATTTTTTTATTGACATAAAGAAAAAACTTCAAATTTTTATATAAATTTTATAATTTTTTAATATAATTAAAAATATAAAAACTTAGTTTGAACTAAAATATATTTACCAAATTTGCAGTACAATATATTAGAAAGCTTTTAAATTATTAGGTTATGTTCACTAATTTATTATAATTGAGTACTCTCATAATTTGGTATGTTACAGAAAAATTTCCAAATTTTATTTTAATATACAATTTGGCATGTTTGGGTAAATATTTCATATCGAAAACTCGAAAAGAAAATTGTTAAAAATGGGCATTTTTCTGAAGCAAAAACAAAAACAGAAAAGAACAAAAAAATCTTTATGAAATGTCATTTTTCGAAGCTTTTTCTCACAATACATTTACAATTTGCACAAACACATTTGAGTATTTCGATGTCCAGGCCTTCTAAAAATTAATGTAGGTTATGAATGATACTAAAAAAAAATTGATAGAAAGTTAATTTTATTTTAAGTATTTAGAAAAAACTCTAAATTTTTTTTAATATATAATTTATATATTTTCATTAAAATTAAATATATTAAAACTCGATATAAAATTAAATTTTGTTACCTGCTTCATACTACTTTTTTTAGAAAGCTTTTAAAAAATTGACAGATAGCAAAGAAAAACAATTTTTTTTTTATTTAAACATTTCAAAATGGCTGAAGTCAAGAAATGCTAGTAAAAGTTGGAAAATATATTTTGAGAAAAATATAGTTAAAAATTCGAGTTGAACCTTGTATTTTTGTTATGTAGTAGAAAAATTTGCATTTTATTTTAATATAAATTTCGATATATTTAGGGCAGCATTTCATATTTAAAGTTGTAAATTAAAATTGCTAAAATTTCATAATTTTCTCCTTTTTTCTTAGCAAAAAAATGAAAAAAAGAAACTGTCAAAACTCTCTCAATTTTCACAATACATACATGTTTAAATTTCGCACTAATACATTCTTAGAGGTCTTGTTCCGGTGTTGATATTTATGTAGTTTAGGGTTAAAGCTAAAATAAAATTTAATAAATAAAAAGGTTAAAATTAAAATTAAAGCACAAAATAAAAAAGAAAATTAATAAAATTAAAACAAAAATTAAACAAAAAAAGACAACAAAGTCAAAATTTTACATATAAATTGACTTTTTTACTTTATTTCAATTAGAATTTCATTTCGAAATAAAATTTTAGTTCGAGTACATTTTTTAGAATTTATAGAAAAAGAATATGAACTGCGTTGCAATTTATTTTAGCGAAAGCGATAATGAAGATGAAAACCTTTCTCAAAAATATGCTGTTCAAAGGAAAGTTCTTCGTGATAAATCTAATATTCTTGAAATGCCGACCGAAAAGTAAGTTTAAATATTGATTATGTAGTTTTACTAGTTAGATTCATAATTTCCCCGGTATCTTAAGAGCAATTGATAAAACCCACATTCAAATTATTAGAGCTACTAAATTATGATGAGCATTTATTTCTTAATAGAAAAGTTCATCATATTATAAATGCAATGGGTATGTTCAATTTTAATGAATAACTTGGTTTACAATTTCTTCAAAATGTCAATGTTTTTATTTCAAATGAGTGATCAAAACATGAAAATAAGATTGGGACATTCTACTTATGTTTAGACGTTAAATGCAAAGAGAAACTATTTTTGTAAACCTAAATTACAATACATACAAATAAATAAAATTTTTTTAATCAAAAATTAATAAATAATGCTTACATTTTTAATTTTTATTAATATTTTAAACCATCCGCAATAACATCCGAAATCAAAATGACTATCGCATGAAATAAGTCACAATTTCGAAAGTACCACTATATAGTAGCAAATTTCGATTTTCGCATTCGCAGCTCTGCGATAATCAATTTGTATAGTGTCACAGTGACATATACGAAAATCGTTTAGCGAAAGTAGTAATATGTAGTAAGTACCCTGCATTCGCATAAAATTTAGATTTAAAAAACAGCTGGCATTCGACTTACATCAAATAAACGGCATTATTTGGATGCCATACGTTTCATTTTTGACTGAAATTTCGTTCAAATATTTATTGAAAAAATATGGTTATAAGCACTTATACAGATTTGCGACACAAAATAGTCACTATATTTTCTCATGACAGATTTTAGTCAACTTTATGAGACGTTAAGTTTAACCGAATTTACTATTCAAATGTTCTTTGTTATAGGTAGTTCAAATTTATATTTTAGTGTTTCTCATTTAATAATTTTCATAAAAAAGTGAATATTAGATAAACAATAATAACCAAATCTTATTATATTATAATTTTAAAGGTAAAATAAATAAATAAAATAAAATAATTTTGATATAAAATCATAGACTATCACTATTCCGATTTATGAAAATTCTCTTAAAAAAGGAAAATGTAACTCTTAATGAAGAGCAAATCAACCTAGAACTTAATAAAACGTTAAAAGATATTACTGAAAATTCATTAAGAACAGAGTTGAAACTTTGGGCATTTCGCCATCATATATTTTTATCGGCAATGAATGACTTACTTCATGTTTTAGCAACGTTTGAATTAACTTTGCCATTGGACTCTAGGACATTACTCCAAACATCAAGAGAATTCCTAATATATTTAAGAACTTTTTTACAAAAATAAAGAATTAAAAAATTAATGTTAAAAGTTTAAGACAAATACAATATACAAACAAATAAAAACAAAAGGCAATATTTTTAAGATATTATATTATATAAGTCTGAAAAAGCAACAATCAGTAACCTACATAATGAATGTGCTGGGAATTTACAATACTTATAAGAAAAATAAAATTTGTAGTACAAAAACCTTTTCGTTTTATTTACAACAAAAATTAATTAATAAAAATAGGCCAAAAAAATTGCAACAAAGTTGTAAACATTTTCCCTGACTTCACAATTGTAGATATACAGTAGTAATACAAAGTATAGCGTTCAAAAAGTTTATATGCACGGATATCTACAAAGTTTTGATTCAATATCGTTTATTATACGCATATAATGTGCATAAAGTGGGTATTTTATGTAAACAAAAATTTGTAGCTGCTTTAGTATACATTTCAAATCATTTTGTATTTTGATCTTTTTTATCTATTTTTGTTGGAGTTATTATGAAATTGGATGTTTTAAAAAAAAAGTAAAATAGTTTTTGACAATTGTAAGCAGATGTTTATACTTCAAAAATTTTATATGCAATGTAAATACATGCATTGCATATTTGTGCTTTATATCTACATTGTAGTAAAAGTAGTAATACTGTAGTAATACCGCAGATATATGCAATTCTGAAGTCAACCTTTGTAAAATTTGTTAATAAAAGGTTGATAATTTGTTGACATATTTGTGACAAATTGTCATCTTTTCTGTGACAAATGTTGTCAACCCCACTGACATTTAATAAAAATTGTTACAAAATTTTGTTGACAAATCACCTAGTTTCGTTAACATATTGTCACACTTTTGAGACATTTGCCTGGCCGGATTATGTTTAAACTTTTTATGTAATGGTACCCTCATATCATAAAATTGTATAAAAACATTCAAAATTTTTTGAATGCACGAAACTGGTTTTTTTTTTTTGCATTTTAAAAACTCATTTTATACAATTTGGGAAACATTTGTAATAGATTTTTGACAAACATTATGGAACTTAATACATTGTAAAAATTTGCGTTTTTTTTTTAAATGTGGAACTCATTACTCAGGGTCTATATAATAAACTTTTAACATAAATACGTAAAAAATATGTAAAAAATATCATATAAGCTTTTACGTTTTTACGTAAAAAATATCATATAAGCTTTCCGCGTAAAAATCGAAGAAAAATAATAAATATAACCTCAAAATAATTCAGAACATTTTTTAATTATTTTTTTATATTTTTCTACAATTGAAATTTTTTTTATATGATTTTTAAAACTGATCATATTTTTACATTGTGTAACATAATAACATTTTGAAAAACTTCTTGCACATTATGTTATTTTAAATCATATAATTTTACGTTTACTTACGTAAAATGTTTCTATTTTGGTCAGCATTATTAAGATACTTCTTGAAATAAACTATACGAAATTTTTTTCGCTGGTTATTGTTTTTTATCTCGTTACATCTCTATTTTGGTTATAGTTTAATACTTGCAATGATTCGAAAAACAAGTAATAGCAATCTATGTAATACAATATATGTAAACACAATATTTTTTCTTTCTGTGAAAGAAGATGCACAACAAGAAAATTTTTATCTTAAGTTATTTAAAACTATACAATATTAATTTGACATTACATAACATTAGATAAAAATTAAAAATTACATGAGAAAAATTCATGTAGATTAATTTGTTTGACAGACAGCTTATCATGCGTTTTAGCTTTTTAATTTTTAAAATCTTTTTATAATGATTTTTTTTTTCTACATACTTATAATATCACAAAAAATTTTCTAAAATTTAGGCATTTTTTATAAAAATTTAAAAATCAAAGAAAATATAGATGTTTAATGTAAATCTAAAAACAAAACTAAATGAAATTTAATTTTCAATTATGGTAACACAATACCCTTATAATTAGTGTGCTAAGATTTTTTTTTAAGTTAAATGTAAATTTAATTTAATAGTTTCTTTTGTGTTCATCTTAAGATTTAATTCTTTTTTTTTTTATATAGTTTTGTTTTTTTTTTTTCTAATTTTTATTAATTGGTAACATGTTAAGATTTTAATTTATATATAATTTAAAGTTTAAAAAAATAAATTCATTTTATTATGGGATTTAATATAATTAATCATTAAATTTAATTTTCATAAATATATGACATTTTTTTTTTTCTTTTTTTTTTTTTTAAACAATTTGTTTTATAAAATTTTATTTTTTTTTATTTAAATTTTTTTTTTTTTTTTAATTAATTCTGAAAAAATGTCTAGTTAAATTTTAACATTTTTTTTTATAATAAAAAAAAAAAAAAATTAAAAATTTAAAGCTGTTCAGGAGGCATATTTGTTTTAGAAGTGTAATTTAAATACTAATTTTATTTTATTTTTTTTTATACATATTGCTTTTAAAAAGAATATTTGTTCATAAAAATTTTAATTGTTAGAAAAGTGTTTGGTTTTAATTAAATTTATAAAGTATAATATTGGTATAACATTTGTATCATGGATTTTATAAATATATTTTTAGATTCTTATAATTTAAGTAAAATATTTTTAAAAATCAATAACAATTTTTTTGAAACTATGTATGTATGTATTAGAAATTATCTTATTATTAAAATTTTTTTACAATATTGTAAATCATAAAAAATAATAATTGAAATGCAATATATAATATGTATGTATATAAGAATTAGACTAGATAATTTTAAAATGCTTTAAAGTGAACACATATTTAAGAAATTCTTATGCTTTTTTTTTTATATAAACGGGCTTAAAAAAAATATATATAATATTAAACGATTCAATTTTTTAAGTAATTATTGTAAAATTGTACTTAACTAGTTGGTCATTAGACTATAAATGGATTTGATCACTATAAATATACTATTATAATAGGGTGTACCTTTTATTGCGGACAAATAAATAAGGGATGAATACATACATGATTTTCATTATTTTCCAGACTTAGTAATTTTTCTCGTAACATTAAAACAAAATTAAAAATAAATTTTATAATTTTTAATTTCATAATATAGTTTTTATTTAAATTATTAACTTGTCTAAAACTTTAAAAACAAATAAAACCATTTTTATCTTTAAAATTTATAAAAAATATTAATTAAAAATGTAAATTTTTGTTTTTTTTTTGCAGGTCAATACTCTGATTGTAATGCAATTTAATATTAAGATTTCAAAATATACATATCGGTATGCTACATTAAATTTTATTATTACATTTTACATTAAACTACATCTTGATCAAGCGATATTCAAGCAATAAAGTCTAACTAAACACGAAACTCTTCAAGCGCTAAACAGACATCTAACATATTTAGACTTTAAACAAACCAGAACTTAAAAGCGAAAGTTTTTAAAAGAGCACACAAAAAAACAATAAAAACAATTTAGTATATTGTTACTTGTACCAACATTTCTAAATTTTCTTTGAATTTTTATATTAGAAAAAATTGTGAAAAATCAAGAATAAATGATCATCAGTTTGTAATTCATTAATTTTAAAGAAAGTCTTATAATTAAAAAAAACTTGTAAACACTTGGAAAAATATAATTTGAAGCTTTAATTTTTACAATTTACTTTCAAATTATTTGCGCAGATTGTCTAAAAATAGTAAATTTTCAGTTTTTCACACCTAAAACATTTCGTACCTTAAGCAGAGGAAGGTATGAAAAACTTTTCTAGGTATCTTACTCTAATTTTGTATAGTGTAATAAATATTTCAAAATTTTGTTTTCACATAACGGTAAATTTAAATAGTTAATTGCAAAAAAAAATTGTATAATTTTGATCTTGATTTATAAAACTAAAAATATTGTGGTCGTTTGGCGTTTCCAGATTGAAATAATCTTAAGCAAAACTGGAGATATTTTACAAACTTTAAGGGACTTCTACAATATGCTTATATAAAAAAAAGTTGTTTAATAACATTAATTTTTTAAGAGACTTATCCATGGTTAATTTTTTGTTTTATCTTAAACAGTGTAGAAGTTTTGTAAACAGGTGTAGGCACGGAAGAACAGATAAAAACTTCAATTTTGTTTTGAAAATGTACTAAAAGCAGTATGTAAAACTTAAAGTTTGTGTATGCCATCATAATGAAAACTTTCTCATAAAGAATCCCAAAAATACGAAAACTCAATTTCTTTTTTTGCAAAGAAAATTGAAAAAATTAAAACCCATTTCCTTCAATTTTAAGAAACTTCGATTGTAAAATAAAAATAAAAACCAAAAAGGATTTTGTACATAATGTTGATCCGAAATTATAATATAGTTTAAAATATCAGAAGATAGATAAAAGAATTAGTAACCATGCGAACGGAACAAAATAAATAAATATGCATATTTTTCTAAAATTATTTGGAAATGTTGTAAAGAGAAGCAAAACATTTAAAAGAAACAAATCTAATTAATAATTGCTTTTATTTAAACATTCTTTTAAATTAAAATAATAATTATGAACAAATATTCTCTTTAAAAAATAAAATTTTTTGCAATAGCCATTTTTTTTTTATTTGATTTTATATTATTTATTTTAAAGTATGAGTAAATATTCGTAAGACTTTTTTTTTTTTTTTTGAATTTTTTTAAATATAAATGGTTTGTTTGTTGATTGAGAAAAAGAGTTTTCTAATTTAAAATTGTAAATTTTTTTTTATTAATTATATTCTTTTTATATGTAACAAGCTATTGTTTTATTACTTATTGCTATTTTTTTTTTCATTATTAAATATAGTAACGCTTATTAAAATCTGTATTTAGCATTTACAATTTTATTATTAAGTAAATTTTGATAGTATATTGATTATAGATTTGTTCTTCTCAGAAAAAAAAAAAAAATTAAAAAAAAAGGAATAGTGATTTGTCATTGTTTTTTAGTGATTTAAAATTTTTATAATAGCAAAATATTCACGAATTTACGATTAATAGAACTTTACACAAAAAAAAAGGAAAGATATTAATAAATTCTAGGTTTTATTTCCTTTCTTTTCTTAGAACATTTACAATATCTATCAATAATTCGTGACCACTTTGCTTATATATTTAATATACAAAACTTTACTTATTAATTTTAGAAATTTTAATTAATTTTTTTTCTTTTATTAATTAATTTTTTTTTCAAATATACATTCAATTTTAGTTTTTCTTTATATTTTATTTTATTATTTAAAACTTTTTAAGTTTATTTTGCTTAATGTTTGTTTTTTTGTTTTAATACCTTACTAAAAATTAATTCTTTACACTTTATTTATATTTAAAAAAAATTTAAAAAAAAAAAAACATTTTCAACACGAACCTCTAATAAAAAAAAAAATAAAAAAAAACTCCAAAATTGTCTGTGACTTATGAAAACTTTACATTTTTTTTTTTTTTTTGTTAATACAAAAGTGAAAACATAACTAACTTAAATTAATAATTGTATCAAAACGCCCGCCCTGTGCCCCACTAAAGAGTTAGAGGATCCAAAGAAAAAGAAGAAGAAGAATGAATCATATTAGAATGAGATTTAATACTATCTCATCGGTTAATTAAAGTTAATATTTAAAGTTAATTCAGAAAGATGATATGTAATAAAGTTGTAGTAATTTAGTTTTAAAACTTTTTTATAATAACGGAGAATTAATTAAATAATTAAACAAACTATTAATTAAATAATTAAAACTCTGAAAATTAGGATAAGAACTTTGAAAGAATTTTGATTTTCCAATACATTTTTACTCTTGAAAGATTTCTTGAACCTTTTTAAAATCTTTTTCTTCTTAGAAATTTTTTTTCTACAAAAGATTCACATAATATTTCAAACCTAAACAAAATGATGATAATAGAAATTTTTATCGTTTAAGACAGAAGATAGAAACATTTATATAAAATTTTCATTTTTATCCAATTATTCAATCTAACTCTCCTTAAAGATATTTTAAAAATAAAAATATAAATTATGAACTAAAATAAGATAAAAAAAAAAAAAGAAAATATATGTATGTCATGATTTTTTTTACTGAATAGATCCATATTATCATTCATTCATTTTAAAATGTTCGTCAACAAACATAAATTTCTTAAAACAAAAAATTTAAATAAAATATAATATTATATAATATGTATTATACATTTTAAAATTAAAACATTTTTTTTTTTTTTTTTTTTTTTTAAATAATATTATTAAGAAATATGAAAAATATATAATGCTTCTAATAGTCTTCACCAAATATTTAATCTAATTATTATTTTTAACATTAATTTTTGTAAATTTTTTATGTCAAATTTAGATAAAATATTTTATTATAATTAATTTTTGTTAAAAATTTTAAGATAAAAAAAAAATTATAAATAAAATCAAAAATGCCAACAACATTATCATTATTCATCTTCCCTGACTTAATTTGTGAAATTTTGTAAAAACTTAATTTTTATACTATTATTTTTTTTTTTTTTCATTTTATTTTTTTTTTGTACATTCTATTTTTTTTTTTTTTTTTTTTTGTTTTGTTTTTTCCCATTTAATTAAATTTTTAATTTCTATAAATTAATTTTATAAATATATGAATAAAGAATCCAATAAATATAAATCCAATAGATCTAATAAACATTGGAAAAGTAAAATTAAATGAATATTGTGGTGTATTACCATAATTTGGATGATATTTCATACGATTTAATAGTGATTCAATTGATTCCAATTGTTTATTATGTTTATCTAAAGTTCTATTAATATTTTCAATAGAATCCAGTATTCTAAAAAGAAAAATATAAAATTTAATTAATATTTATATAATATATTAAGCAAATATATAATTTAAAAAAAAATTAAACTAAAATGATTATAAAACAATTAAAGGCATCAAATTATAAAATTTAAAATTGAGAATATGTTGAACACCAAAATTAAACTCGATAAATTAAATTATTATTGCTGTTTGATGGATTATCTAAAAAAAAAAAAAAAAAAAAAACCAAAAAAATTTTACAATCTGGCTGGCTCTCATCTTAGGAACACAAAATTATCGAATTAATATTCAAATTAAAGTCCAACTAAAATAATTTTTGTTCATTTAATAAATTTTAAAGATAAATATAAGAAAAAAAATGACAAAATTCATGAAAACATAATAAACAAACATATAAAAAAAAAAACATATATATATAAATCGATCAAAAGCCAAGCGCACATTGTATTTAATCAACAAGATATGTATATTTTTTAAGCAAACATGTTTTAAATATATAAAGAAGATGTATCCTATAATTTTATCTAATAAAATATAAATATCAAATATAATTTGAAGCAGAAGAAATAACATAATATACTTATAACATAAATAATTAATCGTTTATTAACATTTAAAAGTCTATCAGAGTACCTTTAATTATTTTAATATCCTTCTATTTATACAAACTTATACCCAATCTTTTTCTAACAAATTCTATGCCATATGCCATATTTTTATAATAATTTATTTCAAGTCTTGGAAAAAAGACATCTGCAGCATAAATAGTTTCTTAATGAAACAAAAAAAAAAATTATTGTTATTAAGGATTTTTTTTTTTTTTTTTTTTTAGATTTGTAACGATATGGAAGTTGGAAGCGTTTAATTTGATTGATATTTTAAACCAGTACCAAAGTGATTTTGTTAGTCTGTGTTTTTATCAAAAATTATATTTTAATTTGCTAAATTTAAAGGTTTGTTCAAAAGTTGTAAGTATTGTTCTTCAGTTTTCAAGATAATTAATGAATAAAGTTTTCATTTCATTCTAGAAAAGTGAAGGAGTGCATTTCGTTTTTTACTCCGAGTAGAGTTTATACTTTTATATTATTAAATACCACACTCACATCCAAAGTTAACTTTACTCTGTCATTTCGAAACGACTAGAGTTAAATATAAATTTCAACTGTTAAAATTAGATTGAAGCATTTATTTATTTTAAACAAATAATGAAGTTTTCCAAAACAAAATTAACTTTAAGAAGTATTTTAAATTTAATTGAACGATTTTTCGCTTACAATTATTTTAATATGCAAGTTTATAATGTTAAAATTTTAAATAAAAAAACAATAATGACACTTCATAAGACTTTGACATTTGTAACACTCCTTAATCCTCCTCGCGAGTAGTAGTTAAAAAAATTAACTCCATTAACTCGATTCTGGTGTTTGAAACGATATTTGTGACGTGAAAGAGTATATTTTACTCTACTCCGGCATTTCGAAACCACTTTTATCTTTCATAGTGTTAACTAAACACCAGAGAAAAACAAAAGGCACTCAAACTCTATAACTTTCCCTCTCATCGGAAATGCATTTGCGATGTGTTCAACACATTGTCTGATCATCTGAAGTGACAAAAAAAACATTTGAACGATGTATTATGATGATCGAAAATCATTTGACAATGTGTTTGCGAGCTTGTAAAAACTGAAATTTCAGTCAAATTAAGAATTCAAAATTTTCTGTTTCTGTTTCCGTTTTTATTCATTGTTATATTGAGTTTTTATTGTTATTGAGTTTTTATTGTTGTTTTGATGAAAATAAAAAAAAAAAACTTTCAATTCATTTTTAATTTATAAACTTCAATTTAAATTTCAATTACACAAATGGTGGGGGTCGCATAATTTATGATCGAAAACGTCTAATAAAACATTGTGTTATTGTTGGTATCGACACTTTAAATTGAAAATTTAAATTGAAAATTTAATTCTTTCGATTTTTGACGAAATGAAATATATTTTTTTAACATTCCGATGAGATCCTTTGCCTACAAATGGAATCAATTTTATATTGTATATTGCACTTCCAATTACTACCTAATATCTAATATCTAGTTATCCAATGCTAATGACAAAAATACTAAACTATCAATATGTCCTATATAATAGTGCTTTTACTATGGTATTTGAAATCGTGAGACAGATATGGAACTTTGTAATATTTGCCAGTTTTTTAACTTTGTATTAAAATGTACTAAAAACAACCGAAGTTCTATGTATGTATACTTATAGACATAGCTTTGAATTTGAGTTGTTTTTTTTTTTTTTTTTTTTTAAACAAATTGTAAAATATTAACGTTTAGTTTAAATTTAAAGTTCTTGACAAAGAAGTACAGTTCAGGAAATTATTCTAGATAAACTTCTTCAAAAATCAATATACAAACAAAACGTTTATACGCATATTTACAAAAACAACGAAATCAATTTTCTAAGCACTAGAGTGTGAAATACTAAATTAATACAAAAAACATTAAGAAAGCATCGATCTTTGATTTATGTTAAGGAATACGTATCATGATACTTTTACCCTGACAAATATAGTGTAAATGTATTAGGTATAATGATGTAACTCTTCAAAATGTAAAATTTCTAAATGTAAATTTTAAAAGTAACTTTTGGTTTGACTATTAATTTATAATAATCGCACCTTCTATATATTATATAAACTAAAAATTGATTTAAACTTTAAAATTTAATAGAACGAAAAAAAAAAATTAAGCACCGAAAAACACCAAAACAAAAAAACTAAAAACATAATTTCAAGAATTTTAAAAAACTTACTTCAAAAAGTTTTTACTGGATAGGGGAAGCTTTTCCAAATGCCGAATATCTTCATTTGATTGACTAGAATCTGAATGACCTGGCCCTTCTTTCTGTAATTTTAAAACACCACCACTTCTTTTTACCTTTAAAGCAGTGCAAGTTAATGAAGATCTAGAATCAGCGCGAATAACATGTAGCGGATCTGAACTTACAATACTAGCTGTTCTAACCATTGGCGCCTGATGACGGGTTTTTGTTAATATTCTATAATCGGATTCATATTGTCTAACATCATTACGAGGATCCCAAGGTCTTAAATCAGCATATTTATATATCCACTATAAATAATAAAACAAAAAAATTAAATATATAAATATGATATTATATTTTCATTTTAAATACCTTTCCTGTAAGTAAATCTTGTTGAAAATGGGTGGCAATCCAATCAGACAACATTGCTTTTCGTTCTTTAGCAGAATTTCGTTGTGCCTCTTCTAAAACTGTTTTTTCTTCAGTTGCTCCAACTTGATCATCTCTTGAAATTGCTGCAGTAACGTGTTGCCACAATCGTTCAGATTCGGTTGGACCTTGTGATTCTATGGGTACTACATAACGTTTTAAACGTTGTTGTCTAATATCTTTATTTGATATAAATAAAAGATTTTCTTCACCACTTTTAGAATCTTTAATACGCATTTCTGAATCCCAATGTCCATTAATTGTCGCTAGTGTTTCTTTACCCAATTTTATTTTTCCCGAAATATAATTTGTATAATCAGAGCCACCAATCAATGGTTTTAATTTAAATTCGATTTCAGTTTTATAACCAGTATTTTCACAATCTATATTTATTTTTCCACCTAATTCCATTGATAAAGTACCCATTAAAATACCTTTACAATGTGCATAAGGTACTGTTAAAGTATAACATTCACCACGTGGAAGTAATGTTAAAGTAGCCAAACCTTCCAGTATGGCTGAAGTGCTGTTACCATAGAATTTTGATCTAGCCAAAATACTGCAACTTATACTAAAACCATCCTGGCGATTTGTTACATAAAATGCAGATACTGGTGGATGATGTGATACTTGCTCTGCTATATAAAATGTTCGACTACCATTTGGATGCTCCCAGTAACAACGAAATGTTTCACCCAATATAGGATTGTACGGTTTTTTTAAACCTTTTGGCTTTTTATAAAAACCAGATAAATACCATTGCACTACAATTTTCATACGGGTAAATGGATCATCCTCTAAAACCGCTCTAAAAATATTTAACAATATTAAAAAAATCAAGCTAAATTAATTAAATTAACTAATGGAATATTTACTTCGATAAAATATCTGCATGATAATATGAATCTGATAGTTTATCTAAAAATGATCTGGGTTCCAAAATAAATGTTGGTAAAACAACTTTACTTAGATCCATTCCTGGACGGACTTGTTTAACTAAAAACCAAATTAAACTTTTTTGTTCTTCATGTAACTCCTGTACCTGTTCTCCAGCCTTAAAAAAAATTTAAAATATTAATTAGTTACTCCAAAAACAAATTTATCTCTTCAAAAAATTGACTCACCCCACCAAACTCGTCTTCAGGTAAAGGAACATATGATGTTTCCTGCGGATCATCTTGACTCTCACCATCAATATCTGGACCATCGCCATCACCATCACCATCGCCAATATCTGATTCTGATTCGGAATCCACACCAGAATTTAATGGGGCAGCTGCTTCATTTTGACTATCAGCATCTAAATCTGCAATTTTTGCAAACAAAAGAACTATAAATAAAAAATATTTATATCAAATTCAGTTCTAGCGATATAAACCAAACTTGCTCATAAACATTGAGCCAAACAGTATCTACAATAATTAAAAAATACCAATAAAACCAATTTTTTTCGAGCCTCCTTTTTTACTTAAGCTTCTAAATTAAAAAAGAAATTAATAATGTTTGAGCAATTTAATTTAGAACAACTTCTAATTACAACAACCTAAACAACTTTATAAGGTGTTATACATGAATTTTTAATTGAATATTGTTTAAACGATGTATAAACATAAAGAAACTATACCAATTACCAATATACATAGTATAGTTTCTTTATGGTATAAAGTAAATAATTTACTACTAAAATCATTTATCTAATTATCAATTGTTTTTAACAAAAACAAACAAGCGACAAATGTAAATTCATTTAAAATACATAAATAACATAATCCAAAACTACAAAAAGTACCCTTAGCCAAACCATGATTCGAATGACCACTTATATCATCACTTTCATCGTCGCTATCACTTGTATCTAAAGTCGAAGGTCTTGCGGCTAATGAACGAGTTTTTCTTAATTTTACCCCCAATAAATTTCCATATCCTATAGTTTTATAATCATCTTCTCCATCAACATCCCCACCGACACCACCATCAGATCTGTTTGTATCTGAAATTTCATCTTTACTTTTTGAACGTAACAATTTGGCACAACGAAAATCTCTGATTTTTCTCAATTCTGGTGAATTTGCCATTGTTCGTTCCCAATTTGACATGGTCCAATATATTTGTTGTAATAACGGAGTTGGACTTCTACTTTCAGTTGAACTACTTGTACAATCAGATTTAGCAATATCTAAAAATTTTTTATCTGATGGTGGTGTCGGTGGTATAAAATTAAATGAAAATATCGGATTTCCTAGTACAGATTTTGTTTTGGCAGAAATTTTTTAATTAAATTTTTATGTTTTTTGTTTTAACCAAAAACAAAAATATATAATAAAAATATTTTAATTTGAATACCAAAGAAAAAAGGAAAAACATTACGAAAATACTAACCGTGTTCATTAAAATGCTTTTCATAATCAGCTTCTGACCATTGTGTTTCATGTGTTGATTGCGCTGAACCAGCAACAGGTTCCGGTGTGTTACCAGATTGACTATTCGAACGCAACAATAATGCAGAACAACGTAAAGAGAGCTCAAGTGCATCCATCCAACATTTACCAGCGGCTTGACTTGGTGCTCTAAATATTAAATAAGCCGTTGGTAGGGGTTGAACGACTGCTCCTAAAATTATTAAAAAAATAATTTAATGAAATGTAATTATGAAAGAAAAATGATTTACTTATCTATTTATAATTAATACATATTTAAAAATAAATAAAATTCTTACCCATGGTCTCCTTATCCGGACCACGTGGGGCCCAAATAGATTGCTCCATTGGATGAAATAATTTAAAACAAAATCCATCTTTTTTACTTGGACGTTCTATTACATGACAAGATGTTAATAAAACGGTACCAACCCAATGACTACTTTTTGTTTTTGGACTTTTATATAACAATAAAAGTCCGGGCTTTAATACACACCATAATTTTGTCCATGATTTCAATGTACCTCTAACCTAAAATAAAATTAAAGTTTAAAATTGGATTTTAAATTAAATATTAAAATTAGTTTTTTTTTATCAGATAAACTTAAATGTTACGCCGAAGTAAATTAAAATTTTAGAAGTGGTAAATAAATCTAGGTAATTTCAAAAGATATTATTTCTGGGGTAAATTTAGTTTACCAATATGGAAAAAGGGTACGAATTTAATCTATAAATATCTTCAGTCGCATTCAAAAATTTTAACTTTTTCATTTATAATTTTAAAAACTTCAAGTTCTATCATTCAAGCCTTTTCAGTTGTATATTTAAACAAGCATAGCCTAGAATTGCATATATCCTTGTATATGGAGCCAGTTAACTAAAATTTTTTCCCGAACATTACATTTTGTATTATTTTCGACTCAAATTACAATAAAAAAAGCAGCAACTTTAAAAAAAAAATTGTTATAGTTTATAGATGATAGCTAGATAGCTTTTCCAGTTTAATTACAGGCTTATAACAACTATTTATCTTTAAAATATTAAAATTTGGTATGTGGATTGTATGTACTAAAAGGTGCAAAGAAACCAATTTGAAATTTTTAGCCAGTTTTTTTTAAAGCCAAACTTCATTGACTTAGCAAATTTGATATCGTATTTGAACTGCTCGCGTTGGTTATGAAACCGAAAACAACTACAAAACATAGGTCACGTGAATGCAGTGGGATCAAAATGGCGCAACTTAGAGCTAATTGAGGCCTTTAGGCAGCATGGTGAAGGTTACCACTCTACCTATATATGTACCCATCAAATTTAATTTTCTTTCAAAATCTCAGGAAACTCTCAAAACTCACAACCAAAAAATTGAATTTGTATTTAAACTGCTCTGCTCGAATATAGAAATAAATTAAAGCAAAATGGGTAACTTAATTTAGTGGTATCAAAATTTCGTAACATAGGGCCATTTGACGTTTTAGTACCAACCATGCCACCAACCTTCTTATAAGTATACATGGTAGTATTTGCTACAGGTACAAAAATCGCCACAATGGATAATTTATCTTTTTTGGCAATACGCTTTTTATTGGTGCTACACTTTTAACACTCAACTTTTAATTTTGTGGCTATATAAAGATTTTTTTCTAAAGATCTAGATAAGATAAAAAAACAATTTTTTTTTTAAATTTGTAAATTGAATAATATATGTATTTGGATTGTAGCCATATCTACAAACTCTTTTTCCTAGCTACCATTATTGTATCACAAAAAAACTATGTACGTATGTACCATATATACAAGTATATGATATATGTATGCATATTTACTTTATATTTATAATTTTTTTTTTTTTTCAATAATTGATTCATAACATAACAAATAGCTTAATCCTTAGAAGTTTATTAAAATGTCATTTATTTGACATGTTACCGGAATCTACAAGTATAGCTGGATTATTTCCCATAGTACATATTTAATTTATATTGCAATTATAATGATAGGTTTTTTTTTGTAGAAGAAAAAAAAAATAAAAATCAATTAAGATAATGGACGGGATCAATATTTTATTTTCTTTTTATCCAATTGTTGATTTTTGAAATGTGAAAAATAAGAATTGATGTTTAACCTGGATAGATAAAGCAAAAAAAAAACTAACGATTTTTTTTAATATTAATATTTATATTAACTTATGTGGGGTATTGCTATACATATGTAAAATATACCCTATATATACATTTGAATGTAGTCATATTTAAATTTGCTTTTTAAAATTGTAATAGAAATTTCTAAAACCTTAAATAAAACCGATAATAAAGCAAAAATATAGATTTTTTAAAATTCGGTTGAATTATCAGTTCGAAGGAGCAATAAAATAGAACGGATCATTATTTTCATTTTTTTGTTTGATTCGTTTATTCCAAAAAGTTATTTTGTCATCATTTTTCGGAATTTGTTAAATATACCATTTTACCGGTTTAGAAGGTTTAAGTAAAACAAATTGTAGTAAAGTTAAAACATTTTATCGTAAACGTCCGGAAAAAACGGGATAACTATCTGCTTTTCAGAAAGTCTTAAAAGAATTATGATAAATAATTCTAAATGTCTAGTTATTAAAAAATATGTTAGGGCTGATTTTATGATTGGTAATAAAGTCAAAATTATACGCTTTCTTGAGAATATGCGATATGTTTATGGCAGATACTTAGGACGGATTTTATAGTTGGTTGCTATTTTTTTGGAGGAGGTTTGGAGGCGGTACTGTTTGCTATTTTAAAAATATTTTTTATCAAAATAACCATATCACGAATAATAACAGAAATCATCCAGTTTTGATGAAGAGTATTGAAACAATGATGTATGTAATTTTATAATAAAAAAAGAAAGTTCAACTTTATTTGCTTTTCGATTCCGGTATTATTTCTATTTCGAAACTGGAATTTGAAAAAATCGCGATTTCGGCTTTATTTCCATATTAAAAATGAAATAAAGCTGATTCGCTCTTATAATCTTGGAGCATTTTTTCTGGGTATCTATAGCCATCACACAAATACTTACAAAATAAATTGTCAAATGTCAAAAAACATAGACCTCAAATTTCTTCAATAGAAACATTATTTTCTTAAACATTAATAAAATATTTCCATATCATTAAAGTAACATAACTAAGTGTCAAATTAGAAATTTATTTGTGAAACGTTTGCATCTTGATTACCCTGATAACTTGATGGTTACTTCCATTGTGGCTACATTTCGAATAATTACCATATGTTTAAATGTTGCAAGTAGAGGCAATTCTACGTAATCGCCTTTTCCATTCTGTCAAATATAAATAACAAACAAATACTAAAACTAACATTACCCTTTTTATACCCATACAATAAGTATCGGATATAATAAAATTACTCCTCCGTTTGTCCTCCTCCTCGAATTAGAATTAAAATTGAAATTGTCCTCCTCCAAGCTAGAATTAGGTATGGATCAAATTCTTATAAAGGTATGGATCAAATTCTGAGTCGATTAAGCTTTGTTCGTCCGCACGATAACTCAAAAACTAAGAAAGCCAGAGTTTTGAAATTAACATAAAATATTTTTGGATCAATTTGTAGTTTCGCTATTTTTTTGGTTGCGATCCGAACAAAACTTTGGGTAGCTCTCGAACAACTAACTCCAATTTTTTTAAAAATATAAACATACTAACGGGTTCGTACGGGTATCTAAGAGTTGACAAAGGCAACTGTATTCTTCGTCGTTTTTAATTAAAAATAAAAATAAATCATTCGGACCATACTAATCACAATCCTGCCATTTTTTTTTCATTATTCATTATTTATCGATTAAAAATTAAATGCTATTTTTTTTACTAAAAAAGTTTCAATGAAAATACATGAAAATTAGTACCTACAAAATAGTTCTTAAAAAAGTATATAGCTACTTATTTGCAATTTAATTTCATATTATTTAAATGCAAAAATTAAGAACGCAATTTTTTTTTTACATAACTGAATACAAAATGTAATGTGTATATATTATATATGTGGTATGTGTGTGTATATCTAAATACCGAGATTCATGTCATCAAAAAATTAAATCGATAGATTTTATTATGATTTTTTGTTCTTTTTATTATTTTTAATAACAGCAAAAAAATAATTTTTATTTTTTTATTTTTATTTTAATTTTTTAAGGTTTTTTATTTGAGAAGGAACTCACCTTTAACCAATCGGCGAGAACTATAACAGCTGGATCTTGTAATGAATTTAATAGTTCTGATGCAACTCTTTTTTTCTCACGTCTATAATTTTTTCTTTGTGCCTTATACGATTCTTTTCGATTTAATTTCGTTGTATCAGGAGACTAAAAAGAAAAAAAAAAAAAATTAAAAAATTAAAAAGAAATTTAATTAAATATAAAAATATTTAAAAAAAATATGTAGAAATATTAAAAAAATATAGAAATATAAAAAATAAAATTAATTAAAGATATATTTTTTTTTTTTTGTTTTTGTTGGCAAATTTTTTTAAAAGCGTTATAATCATTTTTAATGATCCCTGTGGTTAAATTAAAATTAAATTAAAATTGTTTGAAAGGTTTATTGTATAAAACCTTTTTTTTCCTACTTTTTTATGACCTTAAACGGTAACTTTTTTAATTAATTTAATTTTTATTAACTGTTAAGAAAATATTAATTGTATAGAGAGGCATTCATTTGAATCAATTTTTAAAATAGATAAAATAATTATTATTTTTTTTATAATTAAAACGTATTGCCAACCATTGTACGAAAAATATAAAAATGGAAAAATAGAAAAAAAGAAAAAATAAAACTATTAAATAACTTTAAAAGATAAATATGTATATTTATTCAGATGAAATAATATTAAATCTAAAAAAAAAAATTTGATTATAATGAAAAATGGATAATTTAAAAAAGTGTTAAAATAAAAAAAATATTTAAATATATTTTTTTTTTTTTAAAGAGAGCTGTTATCACTTTTTTTTTTTTTTTTATCACCAAAAAATTAGTTTTGACATATGACAGATGAAAACCAAAAAATTAGGGTAAACAAAGCGCAGATTATAGGACCAAAAAATTAGGTTAAACAAAGGATAGATTAGGAATATTGTCAAACTTAATTTTTTTGTTTATACCGAACTGAGCAAATTATGGAATATCACAATTTAAACCTATAACTAAACATTTTTTTGTCAAAAGTACACAATACATACTTACTAATTTTAAAATGTTTATTTAATAATAATTATAATTATTAAGTCATACTATATTCTACTATTTAAGACTACTTATATAAATTAATTGAATAAGACGAATAACGCTGAGAAATTTTAAAATTAAATAATTTAAAACTATACAATATACAAAATTAAATAAGAAAAATTTTCTAATCGAATTTTAAATTATATTTTAATATGCGGCATTTCAAAGTAAAGGGTTAAATAAAAGTTTTATTATCACATTATGATTTTTCTTTTCCTTTTTTTTTTCTTATTATCTATTTTTAATTATTTTAAATTCAAGTATGTAAAACATAAAAAAAAATAATTAGGTTCCTAAAAACAATTTTCTAGATTGATAATATCAAGTGTTTTTTTGTTATGACACAAAATTGATTTTTTAATATGCCAAAATATCTATATTTATATTATGATGAAAAGAGCAAAACACAGTTATTTGCTTAATCTTAAACAAGAAATTTTGTGATAGATATAAAAAAAAAAATTGTTATTTAACGGTTAGACGTCATCTTTTTATCCATTTTTTATACTCAAAGCGTCATCTTTTCATCCCTCTTTATCCACTTTTTTTGAAATTTAATTTTTCTATTTTCTATTCACTTTTGATTTACTTTTTCGGATATTTCTTCTATACATATTTTTTAACATTTTGATATCTTATTAAATAAGTTGAAATTTGAAAACTTTTCTTTGAAAATTTCTAAACTATTCTTGTTAAGAAAGTAAAATTTTTTGTTATAATTGTGGTCAGTCACAAAAAGTAAAAATGAATGAAATTTTTAAAAAATAAAAAAGAATTTTCAAATTAATACAAATAAACGCCTCAAAAAAGTGAATTTCTCTCATTTTTTTCGTTCTATTTTTTGAACGCGAACAAAAAAACTCTTGTCATTTAAAAAAAAAAAAAATATAGAAGAAAAGGTCTGCCTTAAGGTCTGATTAGTCGGTCTGTTTCTTCCTTTAACTGTACTTTAAGAAACTTAATACTTTTGCTTCTAGGCCTTTAATTTTATTTTAAAAGTTAAAGCAACTTAATTTTAAACTCCCCGGCTTAAGTTATTTGACAGTCCATAAATTTGACAGCCGTAAGTTTTAACATAAAGGCAACTTAATTTTAATCAATCCGGCTTAAGTCATTTAACAGTCCACAAATTTGACAGTAGAAATATTTATATTTCATTTTTAAAATTGAAAAGGTTTAAAAAAGATTTTTAACAAATTTATTTTTATGCTACTGTTTCTGTTATGTTAAAATTTATTAATTATACTTAAATAAATAAATAAGATTAAAATGAAATGTTTTAAGTTTTGTACAAACTAGGTTGTACATGCTAAAGTTGAACGAAAAAGTGAAAAGTTTAACGAAAACAAAAAATTAAACTAACTTAAGTACGCTTAAGTAGCTATACATATGTAATCGCAGAGAAAAGTACAAAATGTTGACCTTTATTTAAGTTACTTTAAGTACGCCTAGTTAAGTCTTTAGTTATTTATATATTTATTTTGTTTTATATATATATAAAAAGCAAGCTATGTATGTATGTATATGTATATTTTAAACTAAAACCATATTTTGTATCATTTTTTCAAAAATTTTACTATAGATAAATTTGAATTAAAATTTTAAAATATTTCAATAAAAAAATATATATTAGCATTTTTTGGTCAAATTCAGGGATTTACTAAATATTCTCAGGTATTTACTAAATATATTTCGGTTTTTCCTAAATATATTCAGGTGTTTACTAAATAAATTCGGATTTTTTTTTTTTGGAATTCCGATTTTTACTAAATAAATTCAGATAATTTTTTTGTTTCAAAACCTTTCTATTGATAAAAATTCCTAAAAATATTTATCTAACTTGTCTAACTTTGACCAGGTAACATTGACATTGATAGAAAAAATAAAATTGTTTTCTCATAATTGATTAAAACCACAAACTATCACTGAGGTTATTCAAACTTTGACCACCTGTTTTCTCATAGTTGATTAAAACCAATAACGTTGAATGGGGTTTATTACTTGGTTATTCTAACTTGGACCAACGCCTTTTCTTAACATTTTTATGCTGGTCAAAGTTAACCTTCACCACCTGGTTTTTATCATAAAAATGGCCTTAAAATGTATATTTTCATTTTTATTTTTATTTTAGGATATAAGAACTCATGGAGCCGTTAATTTTGTAAAAATTTCTATTTTCTAATTAAAATAGATACTTTAATTTTTATTACACTTTTAATGTTAAAAAGTGGTCAAAGTTAGACAAGTCGACAGTAAATATTTCTCAGAATTTTTAAATGTTTATCAATACAAAATTTTTAATTTTTACAATTTTTGAATTAAAAAAATTATTTATGAATTTATTTAGTAAAAATCGGAATTCCAAAAAAACAATCTGAAATTATTTAGTAAAAATCTGAATTCAATTTGTAAAACTCTGAATTCCAAAAACAAAAATCTGAACTAATTTAGTAAATACCTGAATATATTTAGCAAAAACCTGAATATTTTTAGTAAATACCTGAATTTGACCAGAAAATGTTATATACTGGCCTACATCAGAGAAGACAAAAAGGGCCATTCAAATCAAATTGTAATATTTATATTACATATTTAATAAAAAATAAATAAATAAAAAATATATATATCTATATATATGTGTATGTATATATACATATTTAAGTACATTTTAAATGTTTTTTATTTACCTTTTCTGATGAATTTCCATCATATTTTGTATTATCAGACCAGTTTGTTAATCCTAGAAAAAATTTCATTTTTTTAATTCATTAAAATTTCCTTAGTGTTTTTTTTTTTTTTTTGTTTAATCAATTAGTTTTAGTTTTAAGTTAAATTTTAATTTGATTGTCTTTTTAGTATTTTTTTTTTTTTTTTTAAGTTTTAATTATACATACTTCTAATCAAATTTAATTTCATTTTTAATTAATATATTTAATAATAATGTAATGTTTCAATGATTTTAAACAAAAAATTAAATTTTAATCAAGTGTAAATTGAAAAAAAAAAAAAAAAAATTGATAAAATTTAAAAAAAAAAATGTATACTTATATATAAGTATTTAATTAAATAATAATTTAATTAATAAATATTAACACTAGATATTTAATAATTTATTAATTTTTTGTTCTTTTTTTTTCAATTTAATTTAAAAATTAATATTAATTAGATATTTTAAAATTGAATTGAAGAGATATTTTAAAATTTAGTTCTACATTTTTTGTTTTGTTTTTTTTTTTTTTTTTTATTAATTTGAACAATTAATAAAAGATTATATACGTATAAAAAATACACTATTATTACACATTATTTACAAAAAGCGCAAAAAATTTACATTAAAATTACATAAATATATGCGAAATTTTTTTTTTTTTTTTTACACAAAATATAATAAATAATAAAATGATTATTTATTAAAAATGACAAAAAAAAAAAACAAACAAATGAAAAATTTTTTATCAACAAAAATAAATAAATAAAATTAAAAAAGTATTGCAAGTTCGTATGGCTCAAGCTTACTTAATACTAAATTAAAAAAATAATAAAAAAAGCAAAAAAGGTACGTGCAAGTGAAAAGCTCATGCTTAATTCAATTTTTTTTTTATTTTTATTTTTTTTTTTATTATTATTATTCTAATGATTGTGTTTACATATTTTATTTATTCTGTATTAAACCGCATTCAAACTGATTTAGGGTGGTCCAAAAAACGAACAAATGGAAAAGAAAATAAATAAAAAAAAAAAAAATAATAAATGATTTATTATTGTAATTATATAATACATATACAATTATGGACAATTAAAAAAATTAACAAACAACACCTAAGGAAAAAAGAAAAAAAAAAAAATTGAATCAAACTGACTCTATATAAATAACTATTATTGGATTTAGATTAACAAATATTAAAAAAAAAATTAGTATAATTAAACGATAATTACTGTAGGTATATAAAAATAGAAAATTACTATATTTATTAAAATTAATAAAAAGACAAAAACAAAAAAAAGTAAATCGAAAATATAACATGTTTTTATATTTCTAAATTTAGTATCAAACTAATTATTGAATATAGATTTATATAGATTTTACTAATTGACACTTAATTCTTTTAAAACAATTAATTTTTCTAATTTTTATAACCTATAACTTTCTCTTATACAAATTGTACATATAGTATTATTAAAATTCTTGTAATTCCTATTCTTATTGTTTGGTCAAAGAAGAAGAACGTGTTTATTGGAGCCACAATCGTCACGGATTCGTACTTGATTCATTCTTTTATAAACTATTTCTATGATTCCTATATCTACTGTTGAAAAAAGGAATACCTAATACATACATTGAAGCATTTAATATACCATTTTTTTATTATTTTTTTTCTCTCCCGTTTAACACTTCTTTGAGGAGTATATATAGGACACAAAAAAGTCGCTTATTATTCATATTTGACTAAGCTTTAATTTTCGTTTTTAATCATTATTTTTACTAAGCCGTTAATTATTCGACTGTAACTGTATTGCACAAGATTGTGAAACACATATGTTATATTTATACGCCATCTATTATCTTGTACAAGAATTATTATTTTTATATTTTTTTTTTATTATTATGATATTAATTATTACGATTTTAATTATTATAATATAAATTATATTACGATATATTGGATACAAATTATATTACGATATAAATTTCTAACATTGGATATGACCAAACTGAGGTTTAAATGCAAAACATTTCGATTGGATGACAAACGACTAAAAAACTACGCCATTTGTCGGATTTTTTATTAAAACAACTTCTAAATTATTCATTACGGACATGGACATCTTAAATTCATTTAACTATATAGGAATCATTTTTGTAATTTTTAGAATTCTTTTGAAACCTTTTAAGTAGATAATAATTTAATGAAATAAGTCAATATTATGCGAAATTAATTATTAGGAATTTTAAAGTTTATACCAGTGTTAAAAAAAAAAAAAAGAAATACATTGTGTGTAATTTGTCTCGTACCTCTACTCAGAAAAATATTAAGCTAATCCTCTACATTTAAATTGTAAGAATATTTTTATAAGATTATATTTAAAGGAAGTTAACAAACATAGATTTAGATATAAACGAAACAAGTGAAGTAAAAGTCATTAATTGA
Organism: Poecilobothrus nobilitatus; assembly: GCA_947095535.1. NCBI lineage: Eukaryota > Metazoa > Arthropoda > Insecta > Diptera > Dolichopodidae > Poecilobothrus > Poecilobothrus nobilitatus. The sequence continues at coordinate 314,258,245 of OX352772.1, read as the reverse complement.
TCCTATATATATACTGTTTCGAATTAGCTTAAAATATAATCAAGCGTCTTCGTTTTTGAAACTTTTTTTTAAATATTTTTATTGGAATGATGTAAAAATTTTTATATAGAAAATTTAATTTATAGAGAATTTTTTAAAACTTTTTAAAAAATTTTTAAAATATTTCTCAACATTTTTACTCATAATGTTACAGAACAATAAATATCGATGATAAGAAAGAATACTGATTAATGTATAGTGTATAGTGTCCGTTCAAATCAATTTAATTACAAGTGTTCCACATTATGCGGATGATGAATACAATATGAAAAATGTTTTGAGTAAAGAATGTATTTCTCTTTAACACTTTTTTTTATACTGTACACCACCTGTACACCACCCATACATCTTTGGTATGGTGTTTGTAACCACCAAAAGGAAGGAAATTAGATATGGATATGCATTCTTAACAAGTGTCATGTCCTGAGAGATTGAACGACGTCCAAACTCGAAAACTAATAAAGCTATCTTGATGAAATTTATATAGTAGGTTCGAAAGGAAGGCGGGGTTTGTACCTGAGAAAAATGGGCTCGAATTTTTGAAGCTTTCGAACGAGTTCAAGAGTAAACAGCATATCTCCAAAATCAATAAAGATATAAGCTTTAAATTTTGTTCAAGGATGTTGTGTCATGTTTCTTTGTGTTCTTGAAATTTGAGATGATTTGGATCATGGGTTTAAATTTTGGAAGGTTCCGAACGAGTCCAAGAGCGCGCGAGCATATCTTCAAAACCAATAAAAATAGAACCTTTACATTTGGTACAAGAATGTTCTGTATTTTAGAAATATAACTTATGTATTTTTAATATAATATGAATATGAATTTTTCTGGTGTAGGGTATTAATAAGTCGGTTGCATTGATTTACTGTTACATTTACTTGTTTTAAATTGCATTTAATCAAAAAACCGGATTTAAATTTGTATATAGTGTAAACATTAAATACATACTTAATTTCATTTACTTATAATAATTATTAATATTATTAATAATATATAAATTGGACCATGTTGGACCTACCTGTCACTAATAACAATTATATCAATTTAAATTTTTATTTAAAAAATATAATAACAATAGATAAAAAAAAAAAATTATTAAAAAACTTTATTTTAGTATATAAGTATATGCATACATATATAAAACTTTAGTATCTTATACTACGTGTTTGTAAATATACATATTTATCTAAAGAGAATTATTCAATTAAAAAAAAAATTAAAGATATTTAAACGTGAGTTTTTCTACAAAAAAAAAAAAATCACTAATAAATTATATTAATTAATTTTAAAAACAATATTATATATATAGTTATATATTATATATGTATATTGTATATATTATATTAAACACCAGATATTACTCATTATTAATTGTATTTACAAAATTTAAATATCATTATGATAAGAATTTTTTTTTTTTTTCATAATTTATTAATTCTATTCTTTTTAAATCATAAACTCATTTGCATAAGTACATACATATATACTACAAAATAATATAACTTAAATAATATGTAAATCTATATGAAGTTTTTTAATATACTTTATAAGTAAAGTTTAGAAGAATAAGAAAAAAATATTAAAAATAGGTCAATTGTGATTAAATAAATCTTTTATTTAAAATATTTCTAATCTAAAAAAAAAAAAAAAAGTTTGTCTGGCGTCAAATACAATTCAAGAATTGTAATGTTATTTTGTGTTTTAGTACACTTCCAAAAAATGTTTGAAAAAATGTACCTATTAGTTTCACTCTGTTTGCCTGTTCGTCCGTCTGTTTACAAAATATCTACATCTTTAAAAAAATAGAGCAATGAAATTTTAACCATGGGTAGGTCTCATAAAAGAAATTAATGGTGTAGATCAATTTTTTTTATGTAGTCCCCGCCCCTCCATTACAGAACTATATCCCCTCAAATTTTGAAAAATCCCTATTTTTAAATGTGTATATATCTGCTTATACATATATATACATATATGTAAGTTCTGCTTAATATTTTGTAAATTTAAAAACGCCATTCGACAGAACTTTATTTCTTCATTACTTCGACTCGCTTTTAGACAGGGACTTGAAATTTTAAGATAGAAAAGAATTTTTAGAATTAGTATAAGCTTCTTCAGAATTTTTTTTTGCGCCACCCCCTGTTAAGGACTATTAGGGTTAAAAAATTGATATTTTACTATATTTAAACACCTGTAACTTAGGCAACTATGTACAACTTTTCAAAATAAAAGACAAAAATTAAAGCTTCAATTTTATAATTTTACACGTGTTAATGGTTTTCAATGTAGAATTAGTTCCCTTAAAATTCAAAAAAGTGTTTTTTAAGTATTTCACATTTTTTCTCATTTTACGAAATTGTAAGAAAATTTTCAAATTTTAGAATTCTAAATAGTACTGTTTTTGTACTGTCTTTTGTACTGTTTTTTGGAAATGTGCGTCTTTAAAAACCGTTGGTTGTCATTCTGTCTTATTTTTCATTTTCTTCATTTAGAAATTTTTTTAAAAAGTATGTAAGATTTAATTTTTTAATACTTAATATAAAATAAAATTAAATTGGAAATGAAATGTTTTCAACCAATTATTAGGTAATGATTTTTTATTGACACTTTTTATATAAATCGAAAATAAATCGGATTTCAATTAACTAATATTTATGTATTTATAAAATTCCGACAAAAATTCTTTTTGACTTTTATTTATTTATTTTTTTTTTTCATTAAAAACTGACATTTTAATAACTTAAGTTTATCTTTTACAATAAAACTAAAATTAAATAAATAGTGTCGCATAATATCAAACACCAATAAAATAGTTATAATATTAATCTTTTTTATTTAAGTATATTAATTAAAAATTGTTCTTTTGTTGAGTCACCCGTAAATAATTAACCTTGAAATTAATATAATATACACACAAACCTTTAAAATTTATATTCTCTAAACATATTTCAGTATTTACTTAGATAGGAAACAACTTATAAAGTTATAAAGAGATAGAAAATAATAATAACGAACGAATTTTTTTTTTTTAAATAAATGGTGCGCATAAATTTAATTGGCCCGTAAAAATATTTCTAACTGATGTAAATTTTATAATCGACGAACATTCATTTCACATAATCATCATCGTTACGTAAAAGGTGATTGAGATATATAAAATCAAAAAATTTTAATGATTCGATTACAAAAAAACAAAATATTTTAACTAATTCACATATATATCACAGATAAAATATAAGTTTAGAATAAATATAAAAATATTAAAATATTAGTGTGAAGAAATTTGCAGTATGGATAGAAAAAATATATTTATAACTTTCCTAAGACAAATTTGCTTATTAGTTTTACTTTGCAATCGGTCCGTCCATATCAACCTTTTATTAATCGTTGGAGAATAGAATTTTAACCATGAATACCCCTCATAGTTTTTTTTTTGTAACTCACCACCCATTATGGATTACAGCTCCACAAAAACTCAATTTTTAAATTTATATATCTCAAACTCTGCAGAATATTTTTTTCAATCTACAAATGCGAAACGTCAGAAAATTGTTTTAAGCTTATAAATCAAAAAAAAATGTATTATTTTTACATTCTTTATTTTTTTTTATCCAATTTATTATTTAAATTTACCGTTTATGAAAAGACAAAATTTGAAAAATTTTGGTTCCTTTATACATATATATATATAACAAGGACACCTGAACAAAGTTATTTTACGCTATAAGGAACAACAATTAAAGCTCGAAAATTACATTTTCATATATGTATTGTTGAGCGCTTTTCTTAATTATATAGGATTTACTTTGCCAAAAAAAAGTTTTAATTTTACACTATTTTTCTGTTATAAAATTTTTGTGCAAAAGTAGTCAGACTTTTTATCTTTTTGCAAATGTCCTTTTAAAAAACTTAGATTTTATATACTACCTTGTATAAATAAAATAAATAAAATAAGTATATAGTTAAGTACTTACTATCTATTTTTATTTATTTAAAATTCAAGTGAATTGAAAATTTGTTTTACTGATAAATTAGAACTAGAATTTCGAATTTCAAGAGGTTCACCATAATCGAACTTATAATAGCAATATAATCATATTAGAATAATCGAATAAAAATAAAACTTTCAAGAAAGTAAAAAATTTTCTTTAAAAATACATTCTTTAGATACTTTGTTAATATATTTATAAAAAATTTATGAAATTAAATGTATTTATTTACCCACCCTTCCACATTTCAATTCTCCTAATAATAATAATACTATTAACATTATTTCATTAACAATATACATACATATACTACAATAATGTCAAAGTAAAAATTTAATATATACAAATACTTAATACAAAAAAAAAAATAAAAAAAAATAGCATTAAAAAGCACACAACTAAGCTAATCGATACAAAAAGGTAAATAAATTAATTTACTTAATTGAAAATAGTAGATTGTCAAAACCAAAAGATAAATAAACAAAAATAAAATAAAATAATGAAATATTGTCTAAGTATGAGAATATGTAGCGCATATTTTTTTTAATTACATACAAAAAAAAAGAACTACATATTATCAAATCGTTATTGAAAAGTAAAAAAAAAAAAAAAAAATTGAGAAAATATTCTATTCTAAAAATGAAAACTTTTAAGTTGAAAAAAAAAAAAAACATATTTTTATTATTATTATCAGTTTATAGTTCTCAAAACTTAATTTTAAATATCAGAAATTGAACTTTTGTTTTCAAGATATTAAAGATAATACATACACACATGTTATTTACTATGCCAATTACTCTACAACAGGTTTTTATTATTTATTTATTTTCAAAAGATAAAGTCACCACCACGCAATTATCACTTATTTACACTTTAAAAAAAACATAAAAATATGAATTTATAACGAAGTATGTAATTTATTTGACGTGTAATTGACATTCATTTCACGTATATAAATATAATATGAGTATTTAAAAAAAAAATGATGTTGTTCCACCCTAATTATTAATAGAATATGTAATTTTTGGGGAATATATAGGTATATTGTAATATATGTAAGCAAAATATACGTAGGTATATACATATATTATATTTTGAAAAACAAAAAAAAAAAACACAAAAATGAATGTATTATCTGGTATTATGTACAAGTCATAAGAACATTTTCTTTGCTGAGAACATTGTTACAATAATCATTACGAATTTACAGAGTACAGCTACCGTACATCTTTTTGAACAATATCCAAAATAAATCATTTCAAAATTTTTTTTTTTTAAATATATATATGAACATAATTAACTCTGAACTCAATATAAATTTTAATATCCCGTTTTTTAAACTTATGTGCAAAAAATTTATGCAGAAATAAGACAAAAGCTGATGCTTTAAATTAAAAAATAAAATATGACTTAAAAGTTTCTTTTAAATAAAATAATTTTTTTTGAAATATGAATTTAAAATTGGTGTAGATTCATAGAACATATTGACAAAATGTGAATGGTAAATGAAACATTTGGCTAAAACATTAATCGTCGTAAACTCTTACAATCTATTATGACGTTTAACCTTTAGAATGACAATTATATAACATTTTGCGAAAATGACAATCGCATTAAAATTTGACAATAAGATGAAACAAAAATACCTGTCAAGAAATAATTGTAAAGCAATTAGATACCATATCGCGTTAACCATTTTTTTTTTTTTTTTTTTGGAAAATCTGTGTGTTTTATGTGTGTTAATTTTGGACATAAAAAATTAGAGGCAGCCTAATAATTTCAATATAATAGAAAATTTAATTGAAAATTTATAAAATTAATCTCTTTTTTTTTTAAATTCCTTGCATATTTCATTTTCGAAAAACTTAACAAAAATCGAATTTAAACTGAATTATATTATTTTTTTCCATTGGTCTGTCAATGATTGTGGACACTCACAGCATAATATAATTTCGAAAATTTTATAATAATATAAATATTGATATAAAAAAAAATTAAGTCTTAATTAATTTTTATAAATCTTGAATTTCGAACAAACTTATGTTTTTGTTTTTCGTTTTTAATTTAACCAGAAATTATTTTGTAACAATCAAAAAACTATAGAACTGTGGATCCAAACTTGTTTTAATCATCTCAAATACAAATGTATAAATTCTTTAGAATATTTCTTTCAAAAAATAATTTTTTTTTTTTTATTTTCCCTATTTAATTAAATTTAATCCCATTTTCAAAAAGCAAAAATTTTAATTATTTTATAAAAAGATTTATTAAAATTTATAACAGTACAAAAAAAAAAAAAATTATTATAGTCTTTTTTTTCTATTATAAATACATATACACATAAACATTTAATTGCCAACATAAGGGTTAATGAAAGGCGTACAAAAATTTTAAAATTGTAAAATATACTTATGTACAAGATAAATTGTTTTTTTTTTTTTTGGCTATTCAAAAGATAAGAATATTTTATTAAATTTTTGTTTATTATTATTAAAAGAAATCATATAATAAAAATAATAAAACACCACAATTTTAATATTAAAAAAAAATTTAAATTGGCGCAAAATATATACGCCGCTTATAATAAAATTTCAAAATACAAAAAAAAAAAAAAAATAAATAAAACATGAAATATTCTCTTTAAAAATTCTATTTTATATTAAATTTTTTTTTTAACTTTAAATTGATTTTAATTTAAAATTTAAAATCAAAAAAAAAATAAACAATTTTTTGTTTTGTTTCGTTGGCGTTGACCCCAAAAAAAAAAAAAACCTAAAAGAAAAGTAAAAAAAATCTTTTCACATAAATATTGCAAAATATTTTCTTTTTATTTCGAATTTATTGACGGGAAGTTCTTGAATGTATAATAGAGTTTGTATATTAATATGGCCGCCGTAACATTACATGTCGTAGAACAAACCACCAAGAATTGACTAAATGCAACATCTCCTGGGGTGACATTAAAATATCAGCGCGAAACCCTTTGAGATGGATGTGTTAAGTGGAAGCCCTATGCTCCCAAGAAGAGTAATGAAAAAAAAATATATTAATATGAAGTGTATTAATTACATTTATGTTACAATTATGTTCGTACTCCCAGTTTTTATTCAGCAAATTCTATATTTAAATGAAATTTCAATAACGTCTTATACCTATTATAAATGCCAAAAACTTTGCAAAAAGATATTGTATGACGTCAAATTAAAGCTGACCGTTTTCTGGTCATGTCATTAAGATTTCATTACGTTGCTTTGAAAATATAATGTATCTGCTTTTTCAGTGAATTTTCGAAATTTAATTTTTTTTTTTACTAATTTTTACCGAAAACTAATATATTTATCTACCGAAAACTAATATTTACCGTTTTTGCCGAAAACTAATATTGGATTCTTTTTTTTTTTTTTTGTTTTTATTAAGTGTCCACTCTTGGCAATATTTTGAAAAAACTCTTTAATGTAAAATAAGTTTAGGTAAAATATCTCATTGCAAAAAAGTTTTAGGTTAACTGTCATATATACCCCTGTTTTTTAGACACATTTAGTACGTATCATAAATTCAAGGAAAAAAAAAAACAATTCTTGATAAAATTTATAGAATCACCAGATGGATCACTATAATAATAAACAATTTAAAAGAAAAATATAGACAAAATTATTTTGAAATTCATTATAGGAAATGAATGTATTTTTTTTTCCTTTTTTTTTTTGACTTAAAAAAATACTCGTAAAACAATAAAAAAAAGAAAATCATATAAGAGTAAGTAGTAAAAATAAAACTAAGACGGTTCAAAAATTTCAAAATAAAATTTTTTATTTTTTATTTTATTGTATAAAAAAGGAAAAACTTTTATAAACTAGTAATAACTAGAACTAGAAAAATAAAAAAATCCTGAGTTTCATGAAATTAATCAATCAATCAATCATTTAATCAAGTCAAAACAAAAAAAAAATTTTAAATGTAAAACGTTTAACGTTTAATATTTTCTCTTACTTTTTAAATCCTTTTTCATAATGAATATAATTTATTTTCAAATAGCCAATTTTCCATTTTCATTTATAATTATAGTTAGGCGGATTGATGATATCCTTTACTCTTGATTGATTCTATTAACAAAATTGTTTTCTTGTTATTCTGTACATAAAATAAACAGCGATTTTTTAATAGGTGCGGTCAAAATGGTCATTCAAGGGTTATAAGTTAAAAATAAAAATAAACAATGGAAAAAAACCAAGGGTTTTCAAAGAAAGCACATTTCCAAAATTAAAAAATATTCCATAATAAGCGTAGAGTAAGCCTAAAGAGTAGATATATTGAAAAATAAATTTATTTGATTTTTTTTTTTGGTATGAAAAATTGAGAAAAATCAAATCACATTTTCATCAATTATAAGGTAACCCTACATTATTAAGAAAAGTTATTAACACAAACAAAAGTATAATGTTGTAGCTTTAATTATTGTATATTACTTTAAAATTTGGACAGGTGCCCAAGTTACAAGTTTTTAAAAATAGAAAATTTTCAGTTTTTGACTCGTTACATCTCCTAAACGGGGGACGAGACACAAAAATATTTCCTGAAATGACTCATACATATTTTCAAACATCTAACTCCTTTCAAAATTTCAAGCTTCTAAGTTTAACCGTTTCAAAGATAGAAGGGGTCCAAATTTTTACAAAAATTGAGTTTCAAATAACGGTATATTAAAATACCGCATGGCAAAGTCACATATTTATTTTATATATATTTATAAAAATTTATAAAACCAGCTATCGTTTGGTGTAAATTGAAAATATGCCTTATAGAACCTGTGTTATAACAATTTAAAGATAGGACTTTTTTGAAGTTTGTAAGGCTAGGCTATAGATGGTTGTAAGGCTACAGAAAAAAGTTGTTCCACAAAATTAGTTTTTAAGCGATGCCTATCAGTATTTAAAATTTCATTGCTTTATTTCAAACGGTGTAAACACCCAGACGGACGGACAGACGTACAGAGTGAAACTAATAAGCACATTTTTTCAAAATTTTTTGAAAATGTTCTAAAAACAACAAATAAGTAGAATGAAAACTTTAGATTGACCATAAAAGAGTTGGAAAATATAATAAAAAAAAATAAATAAATAAATGTGTAAAAAACCAATAATTGTCTTCAATGGAAATAAGTTACGAGCACGAAAAAAAAAATTGAATAAAAATATTCATATCTTTTAAACAACCATATATATATATAATAATATATATAAAAATATTTTTTTAAATAGTGATGTGTACTCCTTCCTCAATAGCACTAACACTAAAATTAAAATAACATTACACAGGAAAAAAATAAAAACAAATATTATTTAATATATTGACTTAAGCAGTCATAAAATTTTCATTTCCTTTTAATAAATTTTTATTTTTTTTTATCTTCTTCATTAAATTATTAACCATCAGTGTTTGATTATCGAAAAATATATTTATTAAATTTTTTGTTTTTTTTTTTTATTATTATATTGATCTAATTAATATGAACCATATCTACCGTCCCACCATTTCATTAAATTATTTATAAAAGTTTTTCCGTTAAAGATTATAAGACACCTTATTTATATTAATTAAAAATTTTATATGTGCTAATTATTAAAAAAAATTTATAATTAAACTTGATAATTTATGAATAATAAAAAGTAAATATATAAGAAAAAAAACATAACCTCAAAATTTTATTCAATCTTATAAATCATTCAAAAAAAAAAAAATACCAATTAGTTAACTTAATTTTTTATTGGAAACTTGAACTGACTAACAAATTACTAGATATACTCTATAAGTACTTCAATTATATAACAAAAAAAGTCGAAAAATAATTATTTTGTTTCTTTTGTCATTAATTTAAAAGTTTTTAGATTGCCCTTTTAATTTGATTAATTAGTAAGTTGTTTTTTTTTTTTTTTATTAAATTAAAATATTTAAAAATAAAATTAAAAGTTAAATTAAGGTTGAAAAATCACGTTAAAACGAAATGTAGAGAAATACATTGACTGGTACAATTCGAAACTTGAAATTATGATAATAAACCAATTAATTAAGTATATTTGGTTGTATAGCATAATATACAGGCGAGCAGTTGTTGCCACTGAAGGAACTGGATATGAATATTCAAATTTTTCAAAACAAATTGTTGCAGAATATGGTAAGCCCTTTGTGGTACTTATGAAATT